>JARQOD010000010.1:44836406-44895828 GCA_033576555.1 Oophaga sylvatica | reverse complement strand
CCAAAAAACAACATGCACCCCTCACCTCCAGAATACAGAGTGCACCACTCTCTTTCCAGAAGAGAGCACACCTGTCACCTTCATAATTTTGAGTGCAACCTTCACCCCAGTAAACTGAGTGCACCCCTCACCCCCAGAATACAGCTTTTCTACCTCTCAACCACAGAATACAGAGCGCTCCCCTGGCCCCAGAATAAAGAGCAAACTATTCACTCCCAGAATACAGAGGGCACTTGTCGTGGGGATACCACGACAGAGAGGGGCCCGTGGATCATGGCGTCTGGTTTCACTAACTCCTGCACTGGTTAGAAGTACTTCACCTTCTTAAACAGTGCAGTTTTTTTCCTTGCTGGCAGTGCAAGGGTTAATATGTTCAGTTGATGTTCCTGGAGCTCTCCAACCTGTATTGTCTCAGCTGTTCAGTGTTGGATACTCCCCTCTGCTATATATGTTCATCTCTGGCAGTTAGGACTTGCCAGTGTTAGTTCCTACTGCCTGGTTCTGGAGTTGGAGGTATAGTCCGTGTTCGTGGATTTGTTTAGGAGCTTGTTGCTTGGTTATTTATTTGTTTGTGAGAACATCCTCATCCTCTAGTATTTTGTTTCTCCTTCCTTTTTTTCCCTTGAGTTCCACACTGATCTGTGAGTGTATTTTTTATGATTTTAGTTTTCATTTATCCCTGTCCATCTTGCCTTGTTTGTCTGGGGCAAGGGCGCCATTTGCACAGAATCCTAGGGTGCCAACCTCTGCAGCAAGGTAGGGCTAATCTTATATAAGTCATAAGTCATAGTGAGACATAGTTTTTCTCCCCTTTTTTTTATCTAGGTCATTATGTTTGTACATAGTTATATTTCTGTGTCATTTTAAAAGATCAATAAAAGTTATTTTTTAGTTTATTGTGTAAGTATGGATTACTCAGGTGACTTTTTTGCTCTCTTTGCCTGTACTAAACCATACAGCTACTGTGGTGATTTTTTTTTTATACATATAGGAGCATAACAAGGCACGTGAACCCTGTGTCTCCACTTTCCAGGGAACAGAGAGACTAGGGCGCCCCTAGTTCTAGAGACCTGGTTAGCACCCACAGTCCAAAGGCATGGTGTCACAGCATCCCTCACCCCCAGAAAACCTACATTTAGTCCTTCCACTTTTGTGTCATCTGTCCATTTCCAGTTTCCAATGGATGAAAATAAGAAGAGTTAACAGGAGACCCCCAGTCACAGCCATAAGAGAAATGAATTCATAAACTGCAAATTATAATTTATGGGGGAGGGGCGCGAATACTTCTTTTCCAGGCTGCTATAGTCATTAGCCTTCTCCCCTCCTGTACATTATTCTCTCCTCCTGTACATTATTCTCTCTCCTCCTGTACATTATTCTCTCTTTCCTCCTGTACATTATTCTCTCTCCTCCTGTATATTATTCTCTCTCATCCTGTACATTATTCTCTCTCCTCCTGTACATTATTCTCTCCTCCTGTACATTATTCTCTCTCCTCCTGTACATTATTCTCTCCTCCTGTACATTATTCTCTCTCCTCCTGTACATTATTCTCTCTCCTCCTGTACATTATTCTCTCCTCCTGTACATTATTCTCTCTCCTCCTGTACATTATTCTCTCCTCCTGTACATTATTCTCTCCCTCCTGTACATTATTCTCTCCCTCCTGTACATTATTCTCTCTCCTCCTGTACATTATTCTCTCCTCCTGTACATTATTCTCTCCTCTACATCCTGTTACATTATTCTCTCCTCCTGTACATTATTCTCTCTCCTCCTGTACATTATTCTCTCTCCTCCTGTACATTATTCCTCTCCTCCTGTACATTATTCTCTCCTCCTGTACATTATTCTCTCCTCCTGTACATTATTCTCTCCTCCTGTACATTATTCTCTCCTCCTGTACTTATTCTCTTCCTCCTGTACATTATTCTCTCCTCCTGTACATTATTCTCTCCTCCCTCCTGTACATTATTCTCTCTCCCTGTACATTATTCTCTCTCCTCCTGTACATTATTCTCTCCTCCTGTACATTATTCTCTCCTCCTGTACATTATTCTCTCCTCCTGTACATTATTCTCTCCTCCTGTACATTATTCTCTCCTCCTGTACATTATTCTCTCCTCCTGTACATTATTCTCTCTCCTCCTGTACATTATTCTCTCCTCCTGTACATTATTCTCTCTCTCCTCCTGTACATTATTCTCTCTCCTCCTGTACATTATTCTCTCCTCCTGTACATTATTCTCTCCTCCTGTACATTATTCTCTCTCTCCTCCTGACATTATTCTCTTCCTCCTGTACATTATTCTCTCCTCCTGTACATTTTCTCTCCTCCTGTACATTATTCTCTCTCCTCCTGTACATTATTCTCTCCTCCTGTACATTATTCTCCTCCTCCTGTACATTATTCTCTCTCCTCCTGTACATTATTCTCTCTCCTCCTGTACATTATTCTCTCCTCCTGTACATTATTCTCTCTCCTCCTGTACATTATTCTCTCCTCCTGTACATTATTCTCTCCTCCTGTACATTATTCTCCCTCCTGTACATTATTCTCTCTCCTCCTGTACATTATTCTCTCCTCCTTCTTTATTCCTCCTCCTGTACATTATTCTCTCTCCTCTATTTTCTCTCTCCTTACTTTCTCTCCTCTTTATTTCTCTCCTCCTGTACATTATTCTCTCCTCCTGTACATTATTCTCTCCTCTGTACATTATCTCTCTCTCCTG
Source organism: Oophaga sylvatica (assembly GCA_033576555.1). Taxonomy (NCBI): domain Eukaryota; kingdom Metazoa; phylum Chordata; class Amphibia; order Anura; family Dendrobatidae; genus Oophaga; species Oophaga sylvatica. Next base: position 44,893,096 of record JARQOD010000010.1, on the reverse strand, counting down.
TACATTATTCTCTCTCCTGTACATTATTCTCTCCTCCTGTACATTATTCTCTCCTCCTGTACATTATTCTCTCCTCCTGTACATTATTCTCTCCTCCTGTACATTATTCTCTCCTCCTGTACATTATTCTCTCCTCCGTACATTATTCTCTCCCTCCTGTACATTATTTCTCTCTCTGTACATTATTCTCTCTCCTGTACATTTTCTCTCTCCTCCTGTACATTATTCTCTCCCCTGTACATTTCTTCTCTTCTCCTCCTGTACATTATTCTCTCCTCCTGTACATTATTCTCTCCTCCTGTACATTATTCTCTCCTCCTGTACATTATTCTCTCCTCCTGTACATTTTCTCTCTCTTCCTTCTTTCATTTCTTCCCTCCTGTACATTATTCTCTCCTCCTGTACATTATTCTCTCCTCCTGTACATTATTCTCTCTCTCCTGTACATTATTCTCTCCTCCTGTACATTATTCTCTCTTTCCTCCTTACATTATTCTCTCCTCCTGTACATTATTCTCTCCTCCTGTACATTATTCTCCTCCTGTACATTATTCTCTCTCCTCTTACATTATTCTCCCCGTAATTTTCCTCCCTTACATTATTCTCTCCTCCGTACATTATTCTCTCCTCCTGACATTATTCTCTCCTGACATTTCCTCTCCTCCTGTACTATTCTCTCCTCCTTACATTATTCCTCCCCTGTACTTATTCCTCCTCCTGTCATTATTCCTCCTCCGTACATTATTCTCTTCCTCCTGTACATTATCTCTCTCCTCTATTCTCCTCCTTACATATCTCCTCCTCGTACATTATTCCTCTCCTCCTTACATTATTCTCTCCTCCTGTACATTATTCTCTCCTCCTTACTTATTCTCTCCTCCTGTACATATTCTCTCCTCCTGTAAATTCTCCCTCTGTACATTATTCTCTCCTCCTGTACATTATTCTCTCCTCCTGTACATTATTCTCTCTCTCCTTACATTATTCTCTCCTCCTGTACATTATCTCTCTCCTCCTGTACATTATTCTCTCCTCCTGTACATTATTCTCTCTCCTCCTGTACATTATTCTCTCCTCCTGTACATTATTCTCTCCTCCTGTACATTATTCTCTCTCTCCTGTACATTATTCTCTCCTCCTGTACATTTTCTCTCTCCTGTACATTATTCTCTCCTCCTGTCATTATTCTCTCTCCTCCTGTACATATTCTCTCCTCCTGTACATTATTCTCTCTCCTCCTGTACATTATTCTCTCTCTCCTCCTTACATTATTCTCCCTCTGTACATTATTCTCTTCCTCCTGTACATTATTCTCTCCTCCTTACATTATTTCTCTCTCCTGTACATTATTCTCTCCTCCTGTACATTATTCTCTCCTCTGTACATTATTCTCTCCTCCTGTACATTATTCTCTCCTCCTGTACATTATTTCTCTCTCCTCTGTACATTATTCTCTCCTCCTGTACATTATTCTCTCCCTCCTGTACATTATTCTCTCCTCCTGTACATTATTCTCTCTCCTCCTGTACATTATTCTCTCCTCCTGTATATTATTTCTCGTACTCACTCCTCATCTTATGTCGCCGCTCCTGAGTATTCTCTCCATCCTGAGTACATGTATTCTCTCTCATCCTGTACTATTTTCTGCTGACATTATCCTCTCTCCTGTACATATTCTCTCCTGACATTTCTCTCATCCTGTACATTATATCTCTCTCTCCTGTACATCTATTCTCTCTCTCCTGTCATTATTCTCTCTCTCATCCTGTATTAATTATCTTGCCTCCTGTACTTACTTCCTCATTCCTCGTAATGAACATGCACATTATTCTCTCTCCTGTGTACATTATCTCTCTCTCATCCTGTACATTATTACTTTCCTGTACTTATTCCTCTCTCCTGTATTATTTCTCTCCCTGTACATATTCTCTCTCTCCTGTAATTACTTCCTTCTCTGTTTTTCCTCCTGTACATTATACTGTCACATATCTCTCTCTCCTGTACATTGATTCTCTCCTCCGTACTATTCTCTCCGTTCCTGACATATATTCTCTCCTCCTGTATATTATCTCCCGGTGACATACTTCTACTCTCATCCTGTCATGATGGACCGTGCACGTACTATCTCTCATCCTGTACTGATGACGTGCCGTACTTCTGCTCTCATCCTGTTGTGACTGCCATACTATCTCTCTCCTGTAAATGACGTGCCTACAGTATCTCTCTCCTCGACATTATTCGTTAACCAGTGCACATCTACTCTCTCTCCTGTATGATGACTGCACATTACTATCTCTCATCCTGTAAGTATTGACGTGCACATACTACTATATCTCCATCCTGTAATTAGATTACGTGCCCTGTACTACTACTCTCCATCCTGTATAGATTGACGTGCTACAGTACTACTCTCTCATCCTGTATAGTATGAACAGTGCACAGTACTACTACTCTCTCATCCTGTATAGATGACACGTGCACAGTACTACTACTCTCATCCTGTATAATGTACGTGCACAGTACTACTCTCTCATCCTGTAATATTACTTGCACTAGTACTATTCTACTCTCATCCTGTAATAGTGTCGTGTACATTATCTCTCTCATCCTGTATTATGAACTCCCGTACTATCTCTCATCCTGTATAGATCGTGCACTGTACTACTCTCTCATCCTGTATATGACTCCCAGTACTTACTCTCTCTCTGTATATGACGTGACAGTACTCTCTCCTACCTGTATATGGACGGTGCACAGTTACTGCTCTCATCCTGTAAGATGCGGTGCACATACTACTGCTCTCATCCTGTATGATGAACGGCACAGTACTACTCTCTCATCCTGTAAGATGACGTGCACAGTACTACTGCTCTCATCCTGTAAATGACGTGCCAGTACTATCTCTCTCCTGTATAGTGACGTGCACAGTACTATCTCTCATCCTGTATAGATGAACAGTGCACAGTACTATCTCTCATCCTGTATAGATGACGTGCACAGTACTACTACTCTCATCCTGTATAGATGAACGGTGCACAGTACTGCTCTCATCCTGTATAGATGGACGGTGCACAGTACTACTACTCTCATCCTGTATAGATGGACGGTGCACAGTACTGCTCTCATCCTGTATAGATGGACGGTGCACAGTACTACTACTCTAATCCTGTATAGATGGACGGTGCACAGTACTACTGCTCTCATCCTGTATAGATGGACGGTGCACATTACTACTGCTCTCATCCTGTATAGATGGACGGTGCACAGTACTACTACTCTCATCCTGTATAGATGAACAGTGCACAGTACTACTGCTCTCATCCTGTATAGATGAACAGTGCACAGTACTACTGCTCTCATCCTGTATAGATGGACGGTGCACAGTACTACTACTCTCATCCTGTATAGATGGATGGTGCACAGTACTACTGCTCTCATCCTGTATGGATGGACGGTGCACAGTACTACTGCTCTCATCCTGTATAGATGGACGGTGCACAGTACTACTGCTCTCATCCTGTATAGATGGACGGTGCACAGTACTGCTGCTCTTATCCTGTATAGATGGACGGTGCACAGTACTACTGCTCTCATCCTGTATAGATGGACGGTGCACAGTACTACTGCTCTCATCCTGTATAGATGAACAGTGCACAGTACTACTGCTCTCATCCTGTATAGATGGACGGTGCACAGTACTACTGCTCTCATCCTGTATAGATGGACGGTGCACAGTACTACTGCTCTCATCCTGTATAGATGGACGGTGCACAGTACTACTGCTCTCATCCTGTATGGATGGACGGTGCACAGTACTACTGCTCTCATCCTGTATGGATGGACGGTGCACAGTACTACTGCTCTCATCCTGTATAGATGGACGGTGCACAGTACTACTGCTCTCATCCTGATAGATGGACGGTGCACAGTACTACTACTCTCATCCTGTATAGATGAACAGTTCACAGTACTACTGCTCTCATCCTGTATAGATGGATGGTGCACAGTACTACTGCTCTCATCCTGTATAGATGGACGGTGCACAGTACTACTGCTCTCATCCTGTATAGATGGACGGTGCACAGTACTATTACTCTCATCCTGTATAGATGGACGGTGCACAGTACTACTACTCTCATCCTGTATAGATGGACGGTGCACAGTACTACTGCTCTCATCCTGTATAGATGGACGGTGCACAGTACTACTACTCTCATCCTGTATAGATGAACAGTGCACAGTACTACTACTCTCATCCTGTATAGATGGACGGTGCACAGTACTACTGCTCTCATCCTGTATAGATGGACGGTGCACAGTACTACTACTCTCATCCTGTATAGATGAACAATGCACAGTACTATTACTCTCATCCTGTATAGATGGACGGTGCACAGTACTACTGCTCTCATCCTGTATAGATGAACAGTGCACAGTACTACTACTCTCATCCTGTATAGATGGACGGTGCACAGTACTACTGCTCTCATCCTGTATAGATGGACGGTGCACAGTACTACTGCTCTCAACCTGTATAGATGGACGGTGCACAGTACTACTACTCTCATCCTGTATAGATGGACGGTGCACAGTACTACTGCTCTCATCCTGTATAGATGGACGGTGCACAGTACTACTGCTCTCATCCTGTATAGATGGACGGTGCACAGTACTACTGCTCTCATCCTGTATAGATGGACGGTGCACAGTACTACTGCTCTCATCCTGTATAGATGGACGGTGCACGGTACTACTACTCTCATCCTGTATAGATGAACAGTGCACAGTACTACTACTCTCATCCTGTATAGATGGACGGTGCACAGTACTACTGCTCTCATCCTGTATAGATGGACGGTGCACAGTACTACTGCTCTCATCCTGTATAGATGGACGGTGCACAGTACTACTGCTCTCATCCTGTATAGATGGACGGTGCACAGTACTACTGCTCTCATCCTGTATAGATGGACGGTGCACAGTACTACTGCTCTCATCCTGTATAGATGGACGGTGCACAGTACTACTGCTCTAATCCTATATAGATGGACGGTGCACAGTACTACTGCTCTCATCCTGTATAGATGGACGGTGCACAGTACTACTGCTCTCATCCTGTATAGATGGACGGTGCACAGTACTACTGCTCTAATCCTATATAGATGGACGGTGCACATTACTACTGCTCTAATCCTGTATAGATGGACGGTGCACAGTACTACTGCTCTCATCCTGTATAGATGGACGGTGCACAGTACTACTGCTCTCATCCTGTATAGATGGACGGTGCACAGTACTACTGCTCTAATCCTGTATAGATGGACGGTGCACAGTACTACTGCTCTCATCCTATATAGATGGACGGTGCACAGTACTACTGCTCTCATCCTGTATAGATGGACGGTGCACAGTACTACTGCTCTAATCCTGTATAGATGGACGGTGCACAGTACTACTGCTCTCATCCTGTATAGATGGACGGTGCACATTACTACTGCTCTCATCCTGTATAGATGGACGGTGCACAGTACTACTGCTCTCATCCTGTATAGATAAACGGTGCACAGTACTACTGCTCTCATCCTGTATAGATGGACGGTGCACAGTACTACTGCTCTCATCCTGTATAGATGGACGGTGCACAGTACTACTGCTCTCATCCTGTATAGATGGACGGTGCACAGTACTACTGCTCTCATCCTGTATAGATGGACGGTGCACAGTACTACTGCTCTCATCCTGTATAGATGGACGGTGCACAGTACTACTGCTCTCATCCTGTATAGATGGACGGTGCACAGTACTACTGCTCTCATCCTGTATAGATGGACGGTGCACAGTACTACTACTCTCATCCTGTATAGATGAACAGTGCACAGTACTACTGCTCTCATCCTGTATAGATGAACAATGCACAGTACTACTGCACTCATCCTGTATAGATGGACGGTGCACAGTACTACTGCTCTCATCCTGTATAGATGGACGGTGCACAGTACTACTGCTCTCATCCTGTATAGATGGACGGTGCACAGTACTACTGCTCTCATCCTGTATAGATGGACGGTGCACAGTACTACTACTCTCATCCTGTATAGATGAACAGTGCACAGTACTACTGCTCTCATCCTGTATAGATGGACGGTGCACAGTACTACTGCTCTCATCCTGTATAGATGGACGGTGCACAGTACTACTGCTCTCATCCTGTATAGATGGACGGTGCACAGTACTACTGCTCTCATCCTGTATAGATGAACGGTGCACAGTACTACTACTCTCATCCTGTATAGATGGACGGTGCACAGTACTACTGCTCTCATCCTGTATAGATGGACAGTGCACAGTACTACTGCTCTCATCCTGTATAGATGGACGGTGCACAGTACTACTGCTCTCATCCTGTATAGATGGACGGTGCACAGTACTACTGCTCTCATCCTGTATAGATGGACGGTGCACAGTACTACTGCTCTCATCCTGTATAGATGAACAGTGCACAGTACTACTGCTCTCATCCTGTATAGATGGACGGTGCACAGTACTACTGCTCTCATCCTGTATAGATGGACGGTGCACAGTACTACTGCTCTCATCCTGTATAGATGAACAGTGCACAGTACTACTACTCTCATCCTGTATAGATGGACGGTGCACAGTACTACTGCTCTCATCCTGTATAGATGGACAGTGCACAGTACTACTGCTCTCATCCTGTATAGATGGACGGTGCACAGTACTACTGCTCTCATCCTGTATAGATGAACAGTGCACAGTACTACTGCTCTCATCCTGTATAGATGGACGGTGCACAGTACTACTACTCTCATGCTGTATAGATGAACAGTGCACAGTACTACTACTCTCATCCTGTATAGATGAACAGTGCACAGTACTACTGCACTCATCCTGTATAGATGGACGGTGCACAGTACTACTGCTCTCATCCTGTATAGATGGACGGTGCACAGTACTACTGCTCTCATCCTGTATAGATGGACGGTGCACAGTACTACTGCTCTCATCCTGTATAGATGGACGGTGCACAGTACTACTGCTCTCATCCTGTATAGATGGACGGTGCACAGTACTACTGCTCTCATCCTGTATAGATGGACGGTGCACAGTACTACTGCTCTCATCCTGTATAGATGGACGGTGCACAGTACTACTGCTCTCATCCTGTATAGATGGATGGTGCACAGTACTACTACTCTCATCCTGTATAGATGGACGGTGCACAGTACTACTACTCTCATCCTGTATAGATGGACGGTGCACAGTACTACTGCTCTCATCCTGTATAGATGGACGGTGCACAGTACTACTGCTCTCATCCTGTATAGATGGACGGTGCACAGTACTACTGCTCTCATCCTGTATAGATGGATGGTGCACAGTACTACTACTCTCATCCTGTATAGATGGACGGTGCACAGTACTACTGCTCTCATCCTGTATAGATGGACGGTGCACAGTACTACTGCTCTCATCCTGTATAGATGGACGGTGCACAGTACTACTGCTCTCATCCTGTATAGATGGACGGTGCACAGTACTACTGCTCTCATCCTGTATAGATGGACGGTGCACAGTACTACTGCTCTCATCCTGTATAGATGGATGGTGCACAGTACTACTACTCTCATCCTGTATAGATGGACGGTGCACAGTACTACTACTCTCATCCTGTATAGATGAACAGTGCACAGTACTACTGCTCTCATCCTGTATAGATGGACGGTGCACAGTACTACTGCACTGCTGCTGATAGTTTGGATCTTCAGTGTTTTTGGCTCCGTGTTGCTGACGATTTAATCTCAGACATCGCACAGCCCCGAGGACGTCCTCACCGGATCCGACACTCGTGATAGTGTGAATAGATCCATGAAACCATATGGGTCCGAGCGCTGTCTGCTAGAAGTAAATCCCCCAGCACTCAATCTACAGTCAGAGACTCAAAATTACCAGCGCCCGTGCGTCAGCGGCGGGGATCACTACAGGAGCTTCTTCCAAATTAGAATATCACCAAATATTGAATTTATTTCAGTTCTTCAATACAGAAAGTGAATCTCCTATATTCTATAGAGTCATCACACACAGAGTGATCTATTCTATAGAGTCATCACACACAGAGTGATCTATTCTATAGAGACATTACACACAGAGTGATCTATTCTATAGAGACATTACACACAGAGTGATCTATTCTATAGAGTCATCACACACAGAGTGATCTATTCTATAGAGACATTACACACAGAGTGATCTATTCTATAGAGTCATTACACACAGAGTGATCTATTCTATAGAGACATTACACACAAGGTGATCTATTCTATAGAGTCATTACACACAGAGTGATCTATTCTATAGAGACATTACACACAGAGTGATCTATTCTATAGAGTCATTACACACAGAGTGATCTATTCTATAGTCATTACACACAGAGTGATCTATTCTATAGAACCATTACACACAGAGTGATCTATTCTATAGTCATTACACACAGAGTGATCTATTCTATAGAGTCATTACACACAGAGTGATCTATTCTATAGTCATTACACACAGAGTGATCTATTCTATAGTCATTACACACAGAGTGATCTATTCTATAGAGACATTACACACAGAGTGATCTATTCTATAGTCATTACACACAGAGTGATCTATTCTATAGAGTCATTACACACAGAGTGATCTATTCTATAGAGACATTACACACAGAGTGATCTATTCTATAGTCATTACACACAGAGTGATCTATTCTATAGAGACATTACACACAGAGTGATCTATTCTATAGAGTCATTACACACAGAGTGATCTATTCTATAGAGTCATTACACACAGAGTGATCTATTCTATAGAGTCATTACACACAGAGTGATCTATTGTATAGAGTCATTACACACAGAGTGATCTATTCTATAGAGACATTACACACAGAGTGATCTATTCTATAGAGTCATTACACACAGAGTGATCTATTCTATAGAGTCATTACACACAGAGTGATCTATTCTATAGAGACATTACACACAGAGTGATCTATTCTATAGTCATTACACACAGAGTGATCTATTCTATAGAGTCATTACACACAGAGTGATCTATTCTATAGAGTCATTACACACAGAGTGATCTATTGTATAGAGTCATTACACACAGAGTGATCTATTCTATAGAGACATTACACACAGAGTGATCTATTCTATAGAGTCATTACACACAGAGTGATCTATTCTATAGAGTCATTACACACAGAGTGATCTATTCTATAGAGTCATTACACACAGAGTGATCTATTCTATAGAGACATTACACACAGAGTGATCTATTCTATAGTCATTACACACAGAGTGATCTATTCTATAGAGTCATTACACACAGAGTGATCTATTCTATAGAGTCATTACACACAGAGTGATCTATTGTATAGAGTCATTACACACAGAGTGATCTATTCTATAGAGACATTACACACAGAGTGATCTATTCTATAGAGTCATTACACACAGAGTGATCTATTCTATAGAGTCATTACACACAGAGTGATCTATTCTATAGAGTCATTACACACAGAGTGATCTATTCTATAGAGTCATTACACACAGAGTGATCTATTCTATAGTCATTACACACAGAGTGATCTATTCTATAGAGTCATTACACACAGAGTGATCTATTCTATAGAGTCATTACACACAGAGTGATCTATTCTATAGAGTCATTACACACAGAGTGATCTATTCTATAGAGTCATTACACACAGAGTGATCTATTCTATAAAGTCATTACACACAGAGTGATCTATTCTATAGAGTCATTACACACAGAGTGATCTATTGTATAGAGTCATTACACACAGAGTGATCTATTCCATAGAGACATTACACACAGAGTGATCTATTCTATAGAGTCATTACACACAGAGTGATCTATTCTATAGAGTCATTTCACACAGAGTGATCTATTCCATAGAGACATTACACACAGAGTGATCTATTCTATAGTCATTACACACAGAGTGATCTATTCTATAGAGTCATTACACACAGAGTGATCTATTCTATAGAGTCATTACACACAGAGTGATCTATTCTATAGAGACATTACACACAGAGTGATCTATTCTATAGTCATTACACACAGAGTGATCTATTCTATAGAGTCATTACACAGAGTGATCTATTCTATAGAGTCATTACACACAGAGTGATCTATTGTATAGAGTCATTACACACAGAGTGATCTATTCCATAGAGACATTACACACAGAGTGATCTATTCTATAGAGTCATTACACACAGAGTGATCTATTCCATAGAGACATTACACACAGAGTGATCTATTCTATAGAGACATTACACACAGAGTGATCTATTCTATAGAGTCATTACACACAGAGTGATCTATTCTATAGAGTCATTACACACAGAGTTATCTATTCTATAGAGTCATTATACAGAGTGATCTATTCTATAGAGTCATTACACACAGTGATCTATTCTATAGAGACATTACACACAGAGTGATCTATTCTATAGTCATTACACACAGAGTGATCTATTCTATAGAGACATTACACACAGAGTGATCTATTCTATAGAGTCATTACACACAGAGTGATCTATTCTATAGAGACATTACACACAGAGTGATCTATTCTATAGAGTCATTACACACAGAGTGATCTATTCTATAGAGACATTACACACAGTGATCTATTCTATAGAGTCATTACACACAGAGTGATCTATTCTATAGAGACATTACACACAGAGTGATCTATTCTATAGACATTACACACAGTGATCTATTCTATAGAGTCATTACACACAGAGTGATCTATTCTATAGAGTCATTACACACAGAGTGATCTATTCTATAGAGTCATTACACACAGAGTGATCTATTCTATAGAGTCATTACACACAGAGTGATCTATTTCACGTGTTTATTTCTGTTAATGTTGATGATTTGGGTTTTAATTGGCTGTAAGCCCTAAAGTCATTATCTCAGTAAATTAGAATATGGTCAAGAGGAAGATGAGAGACACCAGACCCCACAATGCAGACGAGCTGAAGGCTGCTATCAAAGCGACCTGGGCTTCCATAACCCCTCAGCAGTGCCACAGGCTGATCGCCTCCATACCACGCCGCATTGATGCAGTAATTGATGCCGAAGGAGCCCGACCAAGTATTGAGAGCATTTACTGATCATACATTTCGGATTTTACAATCATTTTTCAAGCTGGTGTTATAAAGTATCTAATTTACTGAGATAATGACTTCTGGGTTTTCATTGGCTGTAAGCCATAATCATCAACATTTACAGAAATAAACACGTGGAATAGATCACTCTGTGTGTAATGACTATAGAATAGATCACTCTGTGTGTAATGGCTCTATAGAATAGATCACTCTGTGTGTAATGACTATAGAATAGATCACTCTGTGTGTAATGGCTCTATAGAATAGATCACTCTGTGTAATGTCTCTATAGAATAGATCACTCTGTGTGTAATGGCTCTATAGAATAGATCACTCTGTGTGTAATGACTCTATAGAATAGATCACTCTGTGTGTAATGACTCTATAGAATAGATCACTCTGTGTGTAATGTCTCTATAGAATAGATCACTCTGTGTTAATGATCTATATGAATAGATCACTCTGTGTGTAATGACTCTATAGAATAGATCACTCTGTGTGTAATGACTCTATAGAATAGATCACTGTGTGTAATGTCTCTATAGAATAGATCACTCTGTGTGTAATGGCTCTATAGAATAGATCACTCTGTGTAATGTCTCTATAGAATAGATCACTCTGTGTGTAATGTCTCTATAGAATAGATCACTCTGTGTGTAATGACTCTATAGAATAGATCACTCTGTGTGTAATGACTCTATAGAATAGATCACTCTGTGTGTAATGACTCTATAGAATAGATCACTCTGTGTGTAATGGCTCTATAGAATAGATCACTCTGTGTAATGACTCTATAGAATAGATCACTCTGTGTGTAATGTCTCTATAGAATAGATCACTCTGTGTGTAATGTCTCTATAGAATAGATCACTCTGTGTGTAATGACTCTATAGAATAGATCACTCTGTGTGTAATGACTCTATAGAATAGATCACTCTGTGTGTAATGACTCTATAGAGTAGATCACTCTGTGTGTAATGACTCTATAGAATAGATCACTCTGTGTAATGACTCTATAGAATAGATCACTCTGTGTGTAATGACTCTATAGAATAGATCACTCTGTGTGTAATGACTATAGAATAGATCACTATGTGTGTAATGACTATAGAATAGATCACTCTGTGTGTAATGACTCTATAGAATAGATCACTCTGTGTGTAATGACTCTATAGAATAGATCACTCTGTGTGTAATGACTCTATAGAATAGATCACTCTGTGTGTAATGTCTCTATATAATAGATCACTCTGTGTGAATGACTATAGAATAGATCACTCTGTGTGTAATGACTATATAGAATAGATCACTCGTGTGTAATGACTCTATAGAATAGATCACTGTGTGTAATGACTCTATAGAATAGATCACTGTGTGTAATGTCTCTATAGAATAGATCACTGTGTGTAATGTCTCTATAGAATAGAAACTCTGTGTGTAATGACTCTATAGAATAGATCACTCTGTGTGTAATGTCTCTATAGAATAGATCACTCTGTGTGTAATGACTCTTTAGAATAGATCACTCTGTGTGTAATGACTCTATAGAATAGATCACTCTGTGTGTAATGACTCTATAGAATAGATCACTCTGTGTAATGACTCTATAGAATAGATCACTCTGTGTGTAATGACTCTATAGAATAGATCACTCTGTGTAATGACTCTATAGAATAGATCACTCTGTGTGTAATGTCTCTATAGAATAGATCACTCTGTGTGTAATGACTCTATAGAATAGATCACTCTGTGTGTAATGTCTCTATAGAATAGATCACTCTGTGTTAATGACTCTATAGAATAGATCACTCTGGTGTATGTATAATGACTCTATTAAGAATAGATCACTCTGTGTGTAATGTCTCTATAGAATAGATCACTCTGTGTGTAATGACTATAGAATAGATCACTTGTGTGTAATGTCTCTATAGAATAGATCACTCTGTGTGTAATGACTCTATAGAATAGATCACTCTGTGTGTAATGACCTATAGAATAGATCACTGTGTGTAATGTCTCTATAGATCACTCTGTGTGTAAGGGACTCTATAGAATAGATCACTCTGTGTGTAATGTTCTATAGAATAGATCACTTGTGTGTAATGACTCTAATAGATCACTCTGTGTGTAATGACTCTAGAATAGATCACTCTGTGTGTAATGTCTCTATAGAATAGATCACTCTGTGTGTAATGTACTCTATAGAATAGATCACTCTGTGTGTAATGACTCTAGAATAGATCACTCTGTGTGTAATGCTCTATAGAATAGATCACTCTGTGTGTAATGTCTCTATAGAATAGATCACTCTGTGTGTAATGACTCTATAGAATAGATCACTCTGTGTTAATAGGAAACTCTAATCAGAATAGATCACTCTGTGTGTAATGACTATAGAATAGATCACTGTGTGTAATGATCTCTATAGAATAGATCACTCTGTGTGTAATGACTTAGAATAGATCACTTGTGTGTAATGTCTCTATAGAATAGATCACTCTGTGTGTAATGTCTCTATAGAATAGATCACTCTGTGTGTAATGTCTCTATAGAATAGATCACTCTGTGTGTAATGTCTCTATAGAATAGATCACTCTGTGTGTAATGACTCTATAGAATAGATCACTCTGTGTGTAATGATCTCTATAATAGATCACTCTGTGTGTAATGTCTCTATAGAATAGATCGGAACTTAGCTGTGTGTAATGTCTCTATAGAATAGATCACTCTGTGTGTAATGCTCTATAGAATAGATCACTCTGTGTGTAATGACTCTATAGAATAGATCACTGTGTGTAATGTCTCTATAGAATAGATCACTCTGTGTGTAATGACTCTATAGAATAGATCACTCTGTGTGTAATGACTCTATAGAATAGATCATCTGTGTGTAATGTCTAAAGTATAGATCCAATCTCTGTGTGTAATGGCTCTATAGAATAGATCACTCTGTGTGTAATGTCTCTATAGAATAGATCACTCTGTGTGTAATGACTCTATAGAATAGATCACTCTGTGTGTAATGACTCTAGAATAGATCACTCTGTGTGTAATGTCTCTATAGAATAGATCACTCTGTGTGTAATGTCTCTATAGAATAGATCACTCTGTGTGTAATGTCTCTATAGAATAGATCACTCTGTGTGTAATGTCTCTATAGAATAGATCACTCTGTGTGTAATGACTCTATAGAATAGATCACTCTGTGTGTAATGACTCTAGAATAGATCACTCTGTGTGTAATGACTCTATAGAATAGATCACTCTGTGTGTAATGACTATAGAATAGATCACTCTGTGTGTAATGACTCTATAGAATAGATCACTCTGTGTAATGACTCTATAGAATAGATCACTCTGTGTGTAATGTCTTTAGAATAGATCACTCTGTGTGTAATGACTCTATAGAATAGATCACTCTGTGTGTAATGACTCTAGAATAGATCACTCTGTGTGTAATGTCTCTATAGAATAGATCACTGTGTGTAATGTCTCTATAGAATAGATCACTCTGTGTGTAATGACTCTATAGAATAGATCACTCTGTGTGTAATGACTCTAGAATATAGGAGAGTCACTTTTTGTATTGAAGAAAAGAAATAAATTCACTTTTTGATGATATTCTAATTTAATGAGAAGCACCTGTAGATGTGCAGGAGCGGCAACAGGGGGTTCGGGGTCACTACACGTGCGGCAGCAGGGGGGTTCGGGGTCACTACAGATGCAGCAGCAGGGGGCTTGGGGTCACTACACGTGCGCCAGCGGGGGGTTTGGGGTCACTACACGTGCGGCAACAGGGGGTTCGGGGTCACTACAGATGCGGCAGCAGGGGGGTTCGGGGTTACTACACGTGCGGCAGCGGGGGGGTTCGGGGTCACTACACGTGCGGCAGTGGGGTGGGTGCGGCAGTGGGGGGTTCGGGGTCAGTACACGTGCAGCAGCGGGTGGTTCGGGGTCAGTATACGTGCGGCAGCGTGGGGGTTCGGGGTCAGTACACGTGCAGCAGCGTGGGGGTTCGGGGTCAGTACACGTGCGGCAGCGTGGGGGTTCGGGGTCAGTACACGTGTGGCAGCGTGGGGGTTCAGGGTCAGTACACGTGCGGCAGCGTGGGGGTTCGGGGTCAGTACACGTGCGGCAGCTGGGGGTTCGGGGTCAGTACACGTGCGGCAGCGGGGGGTCCGGGGTCACTACACGTGCGGACTCTGCTGTGAATATTCTGGAGGCGACTTCGGAGCTGGGGCTCCCTCTGGTGGTTGCTGAGGGTAATGAACCAATTGCTGAATGGCTTGATATAAGTGACCTGAACTCCCAGCAGCCTTGCCGGAAATCAGTTGTTCCTCCTGCTCTTGCTTGGAGCTCAGCTTGCATTCCTGCTTTGATTCAGTTAAGTGATCTGCTGTTTTTTTCCTCTGGTTGGATTTTCTTGCTGGTTTGCTGCTTAGCAGTGGACTTCAGCCTGGTCCCCTTTTGGGGCCTGGCGCTGCAATTGTGCTCAGTTTGTGTTTGCACTTTTGCTTTGCTCCTTTATCACTTTTTATTTGCTGAATTTCTGTGTGTTACACCAGAGATCTGATTTAGGTGGTAGAGATCGTGTGATCTCAGGTTTTTTGTTAATCAGAAGTGTTGGTGTTTTTGTCAGGTTTTTTTTGGGTTGCAGTCAGAATTCTTTCCTATACTTTTCTATCTAGACAGATTGGGCCCCAGCGTTTGCTCCTTCTGTTTTCTGTCTGTGTCCGTGTTTTCTTCTTGTCTAACCGCCATTACATGTTTGGGGGCTTCCTATTTCTTTGGGGATCTGCTCTGGGGCAGATAGCTTTCATCTTTCTGCCTTTAGGTGTAGCTATCTCTCCGGCTGTGACGAGGCGTCTAGGACCACCGTAGGTACGCTCCACGGCTACTTCTAGTGTGGCGGTTAATTTAGGGTCCAATAGTTTCCAGCCTCTCTGGTGTATTGCTACTTTGCTATTTCTCCTCAGCTACTGTAACATAACACTCTGCTGTAGGTAGAGGTGCCGCGCACTTCGTCTCTCCCTTTGGGCAGGTTTGTGAGCTGCTGCGTTTTGGCCGCTGCGGTGATAAGGTGGAGACTGGTGTGAACATTGGCTCTGCGGTAACTGTGCTCAGCGCCGCAGCCTCTCACGTCCCACAGGATGGGGTTAGGTGGGCCGTTAGTGACGTGGGGACGGCGGCACCGTGTATACTCTATGTCCGGCTGTATACGGAGAGGCGCGGGGTACGGGAGCTCCCCAGCCCCCTCCATTCCGTGCTCATCCTGAGCCTCCGGGTTCATGTGAGGACTGACACGGCGGAGCCGCAGTGATGGTGCTGGTTGCGGCTGAGGACGCTTTTCATGGTGGCGCTCATTTCCCGGTGTTTTCTTTGGGTGATCCGGCATTAGCTCCGCTCCGGGATCCTTCTGCCTCTCAGCTGTCTGTGCTGGGAGTTCGGCTGAGGACACGCTCCTGTGACATGAGGACTGGCAGTGCCAGGACGGACATGCCGCGTCCGTATCTATGGCAACATCGCCATACTGACAGACCCCAGTACTGTCCGTCACCCTATAACAGACCTCACCCAGACAGACGTGTGACCCTCGCCTCACGTCCACTCGTCCTCCGGTGTCGGCAAATGCTGGGGCCGATCTATCAAAACTGCCTGGAAAGAAAGCTGTAGCCCGCAGCAACCAATCACAGCGCAGCTTTTATTTTACCCCACCTGTGTAAAAAAAAAGAGAACTGAGCTGTGATTGGTTGCTCTGGTGAAATGAAACCTTAGCCATGATTGGTTGCTGTGGTAAAATTAAGCTGAGCTGTGATTGGCTGCGATTCCTCTCCGCGCTGCCCCTGAGGCCGGCTGTGTCCGTCAGTTGAGATTTTTTTTTTTTTTTGCAGCTTTTTTAATCCCATATAGAAAATTATAAGTCTCTGTAAATTTCAGGATTTTCTTACTGGTTTTTGTTTCACTCGTCACATTTTTGTGCTGTTTTTAAAGTCCTATAGCGTTCCAGGCATTCCCCGACCTCGTCCGCAGAGCTGACAATCTGCTGTGACTGTTCCAGGAATGTCCCGGGATGTCAGGAGTAAATATAGTGCGGACCCCCATCATCCCGCAGCAGATGTTCCCACCATGTGACCAGACATTCCGGGGATGTGGCTGCGTCCTTGTCATACAGCGCCATCTGCAGGACTGTGCTGGCAGTGCGGCCTGCCCTCCCCTGTGCCCCCTGACCTGTGCCCCTTTATCTCCCCAGGACTATGAATATCCGCTGCACCCTCACAATACCAACTACCAGAAGAACGACCGCTGCCCCCCGCCGCCGCAGACCCTGCCGGAGCGAGCCTGCGACGTCCTGAGCTGCAGAGCGGACTCTGAATGTGAGCGCCACAAGCGCTGCTGCTTCAACGGATGCATATACGCCTGTCTGGAGTCCGTGCAGCCCCCCCCAGGTACTGGGACACCCCCACACTATGACATGGGTGTCACCCATCTCCCCCAAGAACAGATATATTCAGAGCTGTGCAAAAGTGTTAGGCAGGTGTGGAAAATATGCTGAAGCGTAAGAAGCTTCCATAGGAAAGTTAAAGGGGTTCTCCGAGCCGGGACGACCCCAGGTCAGGTAATAAAAATAACACCAGAGTCTACTCATCTCCTGTGGTGCTGTCCCCGGCAGTAACGTGTCAGCCGCAGCCAATCAGTCATCAGTATTCTGATGGAAAAGTAAAGACTGATTATGGAGATCAGCGTGGCCGACGTCACCGCCAGGATCAGTGTGGCCGACGTCACCGCCAGGATCAGTGTGGCCGACGTCACCGCCAGGATCAGTGTGGCCGACGTCACCGCCAGGATCAGTGTGGCCGACGTCACCGCCAGGATCAGTGTGGCCGACGTCACCGCCAGGATCAGTGTGGCCGACGTCACCACCAGGATCAGTGTGGCCGACGTCACCGCCAGGATCAGTGTGGCCGACGTCACCGCCAGGATCAGTGTGGCCGACGTCACCACCAGGATCAGTGTGGCCGACGTCACCGCCAGGATCAGTGTGGCCGACGTCACCACCAGGATCAGTGTGGCCGACGTCACCGCCAGGATCAGTGTGGCCAACGTCACCGCCAAGATCAATGGCCGACGTCACCGCCAGGATCAGTGTGGCCGACGTCACCACCAGGATCAGTGTGGCCGACGTCACCGCCAGGATCAGTGTGGCCGACGTCACCGCCAAGATCAGTGGCCGACGTCACCGCCAGGATCAGTGTGGCCGACGTCACCGCCAGGATCAGTGTGGCCGACGTCACCACCAGGATCAGTGTGGCCGACGTCACCGCCAGGATCAGTGTGGCCGACGTCACCACCAGGATCAGTGTGGCCGACGTCACCGCCAGGATCAGTGTGGCCGACGTCACCACCAGGATCAGCGTGGCCGACGTCACCGCCAGGAGGGGAGTAAACTCTGGTTTCATTTTAATTTGGGGCATAAATTAGCTGAGCTAAAAAGAGAAATGTAAATTCCATCAGTATCTGGTAACCGCTCGTCGCCCCCAACATCAGTACCTGGTGTGTTATGTTAGGTAGCTTAGGAGGACAGGAACAACAGCAGGGCAGCCGAACACCTGAGATGTTGGTAACTGATGGGTTGCAGATTCCTAAACTAACGACACAACTAGAGGTAGCCGTGGAGCGTTCCTACGTTGATCCTAGACGCCTCTTCACAGCTTGAGAGATAACTACACCTAAAGGCAGAAAGATGAAAGCTATCTGCCCCGGAGCAAATCCCCAAAGAAAATAGGAAGCCCCCAAACATATAATGGCGGTTAGACAAGATGAAAATACAAACATAGGCAGAAAATAGACTGAGCAAACGCTGGGGCCACAAGCTGACTAAATAGGATAGGACAGGAGAGATAACTTTCTGCAACCCAGAAAACCCTACAAAAATCCAACAATTCTGATTACAAAAATACTGAGATCACACGATCTCGCCACCCACTAAATCAGATCTCAATGTGAACAAAAACCAAGCCGCAGCCGCTGAAATAACAGGAAAAAGCAAATGAGTAAATAATAGTGGCTGCAGATAAACTGTGAGGAGCTCAGGCCCCAGGAGGGGACCTGGCTGACCTCCACAAAAGTGCAGAAAACAATGCAAAAAGCAAGCACAAAAAGAAAAGCAAAAAATATCTTATCTGAAAGCAGGAGATGCAGGCAAGACTCCAGCAAACTTCCAAATGAACCAGGAACCACAATTGAGACAAGAACAATTGATCACCGGCGACCATCATGGGAGGGAACCTCCCTTATATCAGACCAGTCCGTGAACCCAGATTGCCACTCCTCGCTGAAAGGTTCAGTACTGTCTGTAACCACCAGAGGGAGCCTCTGCTCAGAAACCATCTCTAGCACATTCTTAACACTGGTGACCGCTCGTCGCCCCCATCATCAGTACCTGGTGACCGCTCGTCGCCCCCATCATCAGTACCTGGTGACCGCTCGTCGCCCCCATCATCAGTACCTGGTGACTGCTCGTCGCCCCCATCATCAGTATCTGGTGACTGCTCGTCGCCCCCATCATCAGTACCTGGTGACTGCCCGTCGCCTCCATCATCAGTATCTGGTGACCACACGTCTCCTCCATCATCAGTATCTGGTGACCACACGTCTCCTCCATCATCAGTATCTGGTGACCACACGTCTCCTCCATCATCAGTATCTGGTGATTGTCGCCTCCATCATCAGTATCTGGTGATTGTCGCCTCCATCATCAGTATCTGGTGATTGTCGCCTCCATCATCAGTATCTGGTGACCGCCCGTCTCCTCCATCATCAGTACCTGGTGACTGCCCGCCACCTCCATCATCAGTATCTGGTGACCACACGTCTCCTCCATCATCAGTATCTGGTGACCGTCCATCTCCTCCATCATCAGTACCTGGTGACTGCCCGTCGCCTCCATCATCAGTATCTGGTGACCACACGTCGCCTCCATCATCAGTATCTGGTGACCACACGTCTCCTCCATCATCAGTATCTGGTGACCGTCCATCTCCTCCATCATCAGTACCTGGTGACCGTCCATCTCCTCCATCATCAGTATCTGGTGACCACACGTCGCCTCCATCATCAGTATCTGGTGACCACACGTCTCCTCCATCATCAGTATCTGGTGACCGTCCATCTCCTCCATCATCAGTACCTGGTGACTGCCCGTCGCCTCCATCATCAGTATCTGGTGACCACACGTCTCCTCCATCATCAGTATCTGGTGACCACACGTCTCCTCCATCATCAGTATCTGGTGATTGTCGCGTCCATCATCAGTATCTGGTGATTGTCGCCTCCATCATCAGTATCTGGTGATTGTCGCCTCCATCATCAGTATCTGGTGACCGCCCGTCTCCTCCATCATCAGTACCTGGTGACTGCCCGTCGCCTCCATCATCAGTATCTGTATGCCCCCCCTGCCTTTTACTGACCACATCACATTTGTGTCTCTGCAGTGCTGGATTGGCTTGTGCAGCCCAAACCTCGCTGGTTGGGGGGTAACGGCTGGTTACTGGACGGACCCGAGGAAGCACTACAAGGTACAGGCTCTGCCCCGAACTACTGATGACTGGTAGTGATAATGGATGATTATTAATACTGATGACTAGTGATGATGGGTGATCATTACTGATGTGTGGTGATGATGGGTGATCATTACTGATGTGTGGTGATGATGGGTGATTATTACTGATGTGTGGTGATGATGGGTGATTATTACTGATGTGTGATGATGATGGGTGATCATTACTGATGACTGGTGATGATGGGTGATCATTACTGATGACTGGTGATGATGGGTGATCATTACTGATGTGTGATGATGATGGGTGATCATTACTGATGTGTGATGATGATGGGTGATCATTACTGATGTGTGATGATGATGGGTGATTATTACTGATGACTGGTGATGATGGGTGATTATTACTGATGTGGTGATGATGGTGATTATTACTGATGTGGTGAGATGGGTGATATTATGATGCTGGTGATGATGGTGATCATTACGATGATGGTGATGATGGGTGATCATTACTGATGGTGTGATGATGGTGATCATTACTGATGTGTGATGATGGTATCTTACTGATGTGTGATGATGTGATTATTATGAGATGTGTGATGGTGATTATTATGATGTGTGGTGATGATGGTGTTATGATGTGGTGATGATGTGATATTTGTGATGGTGATGATGGTTATTACTGATGGGTGATGATGGTGATTATTACTGATGTGGTGATGATGGTGATCATTACTGATGACTGGTGATGATGGTGATATACTGATGTGGATGATGGTATATTACTGATGTGGGTGATGATGGTGATCATTACTGTGATGGTGATGA
This sequence comes from Oophaga sylvatica, assembly GCA_033576555.1. Classification (NCBI taxonomy): domain Eukaryota; kingdom Metazoa; phylum Chordata; class Amphibia; order Anura; family Dendrobatidae; genus Oophaga; species Oophaga sylvatica. Next base: position 44,871,487 of record JARQOD010000010.1, on the reverse strand, counting down.
GGATGATATTACTGATGATGGTGATATGATGATATTGATGTGGTGATATGTGATATTGATTGATGTGTGGGGATCATTACTGATGCTGGTGATGATGGTGATATTACTGATGTGGTGATATGGGTGATTATTACTGATGTTGGTGATGATGGGTGATTATTACTGATGTGGATGATGGTGATCATTACTGATGTGGTGATGATGGGTAGATTGTATGATGTGTTATGATGGGTGATTTATGATGTGTGTGATGATGGGTGATTATACTGATGTGTGGTGATGATGGTGATCATTATGATGGGGTGATGATGGGTGATTATTACTGATGTGTGGTGATGATGGGTGATATACTGATGTGGTGATGAGGGTGTATTACTGATGATGGTGATGATGGTAATCATTACTGATGTGGTGATGATGGTGTATTATAGTGATGGTGTGTATGATGATGTGATATTATATTGATGTGTGTATGATGGGTGATTATTATGATGTGGTGATGATGGGTGATATTACTGATGTGTGGTGATGATGGTGATCATTACTGATGTGTGTGATGATGGGTATCATTGTGATGATGGGTGATATTATGATTTGTGATGATGGTGATATATGATGTTGGTGATGATGGTGATCATTACTGATGTGTGGTGATGATGGTGATATTACTGATGTGTGGTGATGATGGTGATCTTTGAGTGTGGTGATGATAGTGCATTATGATGATGGTGATATATGTCTATGATGATGGTGATGATGGATGATATTACTGATGTGGTGATGATGGGTGATATTACTGATGTGTGGTGATGAGGGTGATATAACTGATGTGGTGATGATGGGTGATCATTACTGATGTGTGGTGATGATGGTGATCATTACTGATGTGTGGTGATGATGGGTGATATAACTGAGTGGTGATGAGGTATTATATGTTGTGATGATGGTGATATTTGATGTGTGTGATGATGGTGATTATGATGGGTGATGATGGTGATATTTGATGATGGTGATGATTAATATTCTGATGTGGTGATGATGATGATCATTGATGATGGTGATATGGATGTTTTGATGATGGTGATGATTATCATTATGTGTGTGGGATGATGGGTGATTATTACTGATGTTATGTGGTATTGTTATGATGGGATATTATGATGATGTGAGTGATTTTGTGTGTGATGTGATATTACTGGTGTGATGATGGTGATATATGTGTGTGGATTGATATATGATGTGTGATGATATATATTGTGATATGTGTTATGTGTGTTGGTGATATGATGTTATGAGTATGTGTGTGTGATATTGGGTGATGTATATAAATGTGTGGTATATTATTATGATGTGATGGATACTGAGTGAGATGTGATATTATGAGTTATGATGATTCTGATGTGTATATTCTATGGGATGTATTATCTATAGTTATGATTGTTAGGGTGTGTTCTGATGGTTAGTTTATTATGTGTGGGTGATGGGTTATTAGTGCGGTGATGATGGTGATATTACTGTGGTGGTGATGGGTGTATTTGATGTGGTGATGATGGTGATATGTGATTTGTGGGTGATATTTATGTTGTGTGTGGTGATTTTATGGGTGTTATTATGATGGTGATTGGTGATTACTGATGAGGTGATATGGGTTTTTGATGTAGGGTGAGTGTATAGTGATGTGATGATGGGTATATACTGATGTGGTGATGATGGTATATTTGGTGATGGGATATATGGTGATATTATATGATGGTGATGATGGTGATATTACTGATGTGTGGTGATGATGGTGATTATCTGGTGTGATGATGTGATATCGATGATGGATTTGATGGGTGTGATGTATGATGTGGTGATGATGGTGATTATACTGATGTGGTGATGAGGTGATATAACTGATGTGGTGATGAGGTGATATTATGATGTGTGGTGATATGGTGATTTTATGATGTTGTGATGATGGTGATATTAGTTGTGTGATGTGGTGATATTACTGATGATGTGATGATGGTGATATTACTGATGGGTGATGATGGGTATTACTGATGGATGAGATGATATTACTGATGTGGTGATAGGTGATATTTTTGTGTGATGGGATATTACTGATGTGTGGTGATGGTGATTATGATGTGGTGATATGGGTGTATATGATGTGTGGTATGTTTGGAGATTATTACTGTGTGTGATGATGGTGATTATATGATGTGGTGATATGTGTTATATGATGTGTATATGAGTGATTAGGTTTGTGTGAGTGATGTATTACTTGTGGTGATGATGGGTGATATTATGATGTGGTGATGAGGTGATTATGAGATGGTGTGATGGTGATATTACTGATGGTGTGTGATGTGATATATGACGTGAATGGGTGATCATTACTTGATTTGATGGTATATGATGTGGGGATATGATGGTGTATATGTTGTGTGATGGGTGATTTACTGATTGGTGAGATGGGTGATATATGATGTGGTATATGATGTATATTGATTGTGATGGGTATATTACTGGTTTGTGATGGGTGATATATATTGTGAATGGTGATCATCTGATTGGTGGATGGATCTGATGGGATGATGGATATTACTGATGTGGTAGGTGATATATGATGGTGAGATGTGATATTACTGATGTGGTGATATGGTATTACTGTGTGTGGTGATTTTTATTTGTGAGGTGATAGTGGTGATGATATGTGTGTGATGATGTGATATTACTGATGTGTGGTATGAGGTATTATTGATGTGGTTGGTAATATGAGTTGATGTGTGATATACTGAGGTGTGATTATGATTGATGATATATTGTGATGAATGATAAAGTGTGTGATGTGATGATATATGATGTGATATGTGATATTATGATGGGGATGATGGTGATATACTATGTGTGTGTGATGTGATTTACTGATGTGGTGATGATGGTGATCATTACGATGTGTGTGATGGTATTTTACGATTGTGGTGAAGGTATATACTGATGTGTGAATGGGTTTTACGATGTGGATGATGGTATATACTGATGGTGTGATGTGTATATATGAGTGGGTGGTGTATTACTGATGTGTGATGATGGTGATTATTACTGATGTGTATGGGGTATCATTATGATGTGATGATGTGATCTTACTGATGACTGTGATGATGTGATTATGATGATGGTGATGATGGGATTATTACTGATTGTGGTGATGATGGGATATTACTGATTGGTGATGGATATCATTTGATGATGGGATATGGGTTTATTACTGTGTTGATGGATCATTCGATGTGTGATGATGGGTATATTACTGATGTGTGTGATGATGATATATTATGATGATGGTGTGTGTCATTATTGGTGATGAGTGTTATTACGATGTGTGATGATGGTGATATACTGATGTGGTGATGATGGTATATTACGTGTTTGATGGTGATTATACTGTGTGTGATGATGGTGATATTATGATGAGGTGATGATGGTGATATTACTGATGTGGTGATGATGGTGATTTACTGATTGGGTATATGGTGATATTATATGTGATGATGTGATATTACTGATGTGGTGTTATTATTACTGATGTGTGTGAGGTATTATTATGAGTGTGTGAGGTATTATTACTGTTGGGTGATGATGGTGATTATTACTGATGTGTGAGATGGTGATATTACTGATGCGGTGATGATGGTGATTATTACTGATGTGTGATGATGATATTATTGATTGTGTATGGTGACATTACTTGGTGTGGATGGTGATCATTACTGATGTTGTGATGTGGTGATTAACTGATGAGTGTTATATGGGTGATTATTGATGTTGGTGATGATGGGTATTATTATGATGTGGGTTATGGGTGGATATTACTTATGTGATGTGATGATGTTTGATGTGGTGATTGGATGATTATTTGATGTGTGGTGATGTGTTATGTGGGTGTGTTGGTGGATATTCTGTGTTGGTGATGATGATGGTGATTATTGTGATGGTGATGAGGGTGATATTTGATGTTTTGATGGGTGATTATTTGATGTGCGGTGATGATGGGTGATCATTACTGATGTGTGATGATGATGGGTGGTCATTACTGATGTGTGATGATGATGGGTGATCATTACTGATGTGTGATGATGATGGGTGGTCATTACTGATGACTGGTGATGATGGGTGATCATTACTGATGTGTGATGATGATGGGTGGTCATTACTGATGACTGGTGATGATGGGTGATCATTACCGATGTGTGATGATGAGGGTCTTCCCTTTTTTCGGTGGATTTTCCCTCTCATGGAGAATCCTCGCTCTGCCCTTCACAGCGGAGGCGTGCAGCACGACAGAGGACGGGGACGAGCCGCTGCACTGCCCCACCGGGTACGAATGTCACATCATTAACCCCGGCAGCCCGGCCGAGGGCATCCCTAACAGAGGCCAGTGCATCAAGCAGAAGGGGAACTCAGGTCAGTGCCGTCTGCCTCCAGGGAAAGCTGGGTATTACAGGGGTCAGCACCCAGCTTTCCAGGGTCCTGAGGCTGGGGGTGTACAGTGGGATCGCTATGGAGAATGATATTCTGGAGGAAGGCTGGTAGTGCCCCCGTGACGGCTGCACTACAGGTGCATGATGGGAGAGGGGTGCATGTGGCCCCATAAGCCCCAGTATGGCATCCGTGCCTTCATTTCTCATTTATGTGTCATTCCAGATGGGAGAAGTTTGAGACACAAGTATCCCAAAGATTCTCAGGGTGAGTGCTCGGCAGCCGCGGGGATCCCTGGATCCGTCCTGGAGCACCGCAGCGAATGCACCTCCAGCCGGGAAACCAGTTGTAATGCCACCTGCAGCTGGGGGTTTGTTACAGTGTGTCAGTGTACTGGCCGCACGCCCTCATCTACCATAATGGAGGGTGACGGCCCGGGACGGTGACTATAATGTGCAGCTCTCGGGATCATCTGGTGCCCCCATAACGGGATCTGCACTCTCTCTCCGTCCTGATGTTTTGTTACAGTGTATCAGTCCGGGCTGCTTTGCTATCGATCAGTCAGTAGGGGGCAGCGCCTGATTATTTACTGCTGATGATATAACTGTGTTGCAGGCGGGAATTACAACAACGTGGTGGTTGCGGTCGATAAACAGAGCAAGAAGCTTATTGGTTAGAGGTCAGTACACCGCGCCGCTCTCCACGACGTGCGCAGCAGTCCTGTCACTTTCTGGCTTCTTTTGTAGATACTTTACATTGTTTTCTCTGTTCACATCCAAAGCTGCCACAACGTATGTCATCCACATGACGTGACATCTGAGCCGCCACCTGAGCTCCCAGAATGCACTGTGCCCCCCATAATAACAGCGCAGCAGAACTGTGATTGCAGCTCTGGAAGTAACTGGAGACAGGACAAGTAGCGCACAGGATATACTGTTCTGTTCTGCAGCTTTCCAATATTCCTCACATTTCGAGATCTCTGCTGACAGCCAGAGACTGAGCCCTGATACTTCTCATGTCCTGAGGTTGTTACACTGTATCAATGTGGACTGCAGGCTGCTTGGCTCCGAGATCGATACATTGTAACAAACCCTCAGCTGTGACCAGTATTGGGTTCAGTGATGGCAGAGGTTGTGATCCGGTGGCTGAGCGTGGTATGTCTGTAATTCATGTATCTGCAGGTCGTCGCTGACCCCAATGGAGGATGCATGGAGTGATATTGGTGGGCCGACCCCCGGCTGTCATCGGACTCCACGCTTCCACCCCCATCAGCCAGTTAGATAAAGGATAAAGCTGCGCCATTATTCAGCCGCGTCCGGAGACTTGCGGAGCCTGAAGATCAGCGTGTCCGGAGATGTGGGAGATGTACCCCATAGTGCACGTAGAGCGTCGTCCGCTGCAGACGGAGCTCAGCGCCAAATCCCATTAAAGCTTTTGTGTTTGGAGCCGATGTTGTGATTTGTCCGTTTATGGAAACTGTCCTTCACTGAGCCGCGGTAAATGTCGACCACCACCGTCAGTGTTTGCACCACACGACTCACCGCCGTCTCACATATCTAAAGCCGCCGAGTCCACGGCCAGATGTTATCAGCTCCACCCATAACAATTTACTAAAGATGGAACATTCCAGAAAGTCGGGGACGATGGCCGAGAATGTGTGACCCGGGCAGGTATCTAGGTCAGCCGAGGCTTGGATACACCCGTCATTTCTTATTAATCACGGCCTGACTCCGCCGCGCCTGCACTCTGCGAGGTGATGATAGATAATACCCACCGCTGCTCCCCCGAGAAGGCGCCGCGTCCGTGATTGGAGGGGGAGACCGGTATAAATACAAGGTGTGGAGTGGAGCCCCGGCCGATGACTCCTCACTGCACATAATTACTCTCTATTTCCTGCTCTTAATTGGGGAGAAGCCAAATTATTTATAAAGTAATAATGTCAGTGCCGCCCCTGTGGCCATAATACCGTGCGACCCTTGACGGCAAGCGCAGGCAAGTGCCGCCCTATATGTCTATATGTCTGTATACCTATACTACAGTGCCACAGAATGTGTGTAATATCATAGGGAACACAGATCAAGACCCTCTGTATAGCGGGGACACCCCAAAAGACCTGCCGTATACCGGTGACACCCTACAAGACCCTCTGTATACCAGGACCACCCCACAAGACCTGCCGTTATACCGGGAACAGCTCACAAGACCTGCTGTATAACGGGGACATCCTACAAGACCCTCCGTATACCGGGAACACCCCACAAGACCCTCCGTATACCGGAACACCCCACAAGACCCGCCCTATACCGGGGACACCCTACAAGACCCTCTGTATACCGGGGACACCCCACAAGACCTGCCGTATACCGTGAACACTCCATAAGACTCGGCGTATACCAGAGACACCCTACAAGACCCTCCATATACCTGGAACAGCCCACAAGACTTGTCGTATACCGGGAACACCCCACAAGATCTGCCGTATACCGGGAACACCCCACAAGACCCTCCCGCCGTATACCAGGGACACCCTACAAGACCCTCTGTATACCAGGAACACCGCACAAGACCCTCTGTATACCAGGAACACCCCACAAGACCCTCCATATACCTGGACCAGCCCACAAGACCTGCCGTATACCGGGACACCCCACAAGACCCTCTGTATACCAGGAACACCCCACAAGACCCTCCGTATACCAGGAACACCCCACAAGACCCTTCGTATACCGGGAACAGCCCACAAGACCCGCTGTATACCGGGAACACCCCACAAGACCCGCCGTATACCGGAGATACCCTACAAGACCCTCCGTATACCAGGAACACCCCACAAGACCCTTCGTATACCGGGAACAGCCCACAAGACCCGCTGTATACCGGGAACACCCCACAAGACCAGCCGTATACCGGGGACACCCTACAAGACCCTCTGTATGCCAGGAAAACCCCACAAGACCTGCCGTATACCAGAGACTCCCTACAAGACCCTCTATGCCAGGAACACCCCACAAGACCCGCCGTATACCGGGGACACCCCACAAGACCCTCTGTATACCAAGAACACCCAAAAGACCCGCCGTATACCAGGGACACCCTACAAGACCCTATGTATACCAGAAACACCCCACAAGACCCTCTGTATACCAGGAACACCCCACAAGACCCTCCGTATACCGGGAACACCCCACAAGACCCGCCGTATACCGGGAACACCCCACAAGATCCGCCGTATACCGGGGACACCCTACAAGACCCTCTGTATACCGGGAACACCCCACAAGACCTGCCGTATACCGGGAACACTCCACAAGACTCGGCGTATACCGGAGACACCCTACAAGACCCTCCGTATACCTGGAACAGCCCACCAGACTTGTCGCATACCGGGAACACCCCACAAGATCTGCCGTATACCGGGAACACCCCACAAGACCCTCTGTATACCGGGAACACCCCAAAAGACCCGCCGTATACCAGGGACACCCTACAAGACCCTCCGTATACCAGGAACACGCCACAAGACCCTCCATATACCTGGACCAGCCCACAAGACCTGCCGTATACCGGGACACCCTACAAGACCCTCTGTATACCAGGAACACCCCACAAGACCCTCTGTATACCGGGAACACCCCAAAAGACCCGCCGTATACCGGGAACACCCCACAAGACCCTCTGTATACCGGGAACACCCCAAAAGACCCGCCGTATACCAGGGACACCCTACAAGACCCTCCGTATACCAGGAACATGCCACAAGACCCTCCGTATACCTGGACCAGCCCACAAGACCTGCCGTATACCGGGACACCCTACAAGACCCTCTGTATACCAGGAACACCCCACAAGACCCTCCTGTATACCTGGACCAGCCCACAAGACCTGCCGTATACCGGGACACCCTACAAGACCCTCTGTTTACCAGGAACACCCCACAAGACCCTCCGTATACCTGGACCAACCCACAAGACCTGCCGTATACCGGGACACCCTACAAGACCCTCCGTATACCTGGAACACCCCACAAAACCCTCCGTATACCAGGAACACCCCACAAGACCCTCCGTATACCTGGACCAGCCCACAAGACCTACCGTATACCAGGGACACCCCACAAGATTCGGCGTATACCGGAGACACCCTACAAGACCCTTCGTATACCGGGAACAGCCCACAAGACCCGCTGTATACCGGGAACACCCCACAAGACCCGCCGTATACCGGAGACACCCTACAAGACCCTCTGTATGCCAGGAACACCCCACAAGACCTGCCGTATACCGGGGACACCCCACAAGACCCTCTGTATACCAAGAACACCCCACAAGACCCTCTGTATACCAGGAACACCCCACAAGACCCGCCGTATACCGGAGACACCCTACAAGACCCTCTGTATGCCAGGAACACCCCACAAGACCCGCCGTATACCGGGGACACCCCACAAGACCCTCTGTATACCAAGAACACCCCAAAAGACCCGCCGTATACCTGGACCAGCCCACAAAACCTGCCGTATACCGGGAACACCCCACAAGACCCGCCGTATACCAGGGACACCCCACAAGACTTGGCGTATACCGGAGACACCCTACAAGACCCTTCGTATACCGGGAACACCCCACAAGACCTACCGTTTACCGAAGACACCCTACAAGACCCTCTGTATACCAGGAACACCCCACAAGACCCTCTGTTTACCAGGAACACCCCACAAGACCCTCCGTATACCGGGAACACCCCACAAGACTCGGCGTATACCGGAGACACCCTACAAGACCCTCCATATACCTGGAACAGCCCACAAGACTTGTCGTATACCAGGAACACCCCACAAGACCCTCTGTATACCGGGAACACCCCACAAGACCCTCTGTATACCAGGAACACCCCACAAGACCCTCCGTATACCTGGACCAGCCCACAAGACCCGCCGTATACCGGGACACCCTACAAGACCCTCCGTATACCAGGAACACCCCACAAGACCCGCCGTATACCGGGGACACCCCACAAGACCCGCCGTATACCGGGGACACCCCACAAGACCCTCCGTATACCGGGAACACCCCACAAGACCTGCCGTATACCGGGAACACCCACAAGACCCTCCGTTATACCGGGAACACCCCACAAGACCTGCCGTATACCGGGGACACCCCACAAGACCCTCCGTATACCGGGAACACCCCACAAGACCCTCCGTATACCAGGAACACCCCACAAGACCCGCCGTATACCGGGGACACCCCACAAGACCCGCCGTATACCGGGGACACCCCACAAGACCCTCCGTATACCAGGAACACCCCACAAGACCTGCCGTATACCGGGAACACCCCACAAGACCCTCCGTATACCGGGAACACCCCACAAGACCTGCCGTATACCGGGGACACCCCACAAGACCCTCCGTATACCGGGAACACCCCACAAGACCCTCCGTATACCAGGAACACCCCACAAGACCCGCCGTATACCGGGGACACCCACAAGACCCGCCGTATACCGGGGACACCCCACAAGACCCTCCGTATACCGGGAACACCCCACAAGACCCGCCGTATACCGGGAACACCCCACAAGACCCTCCGTATACCGGGAACACCCTACAAGACCCGCCGTATACCGGGGACACCCCACAAGACCCGCCGTATACCAGGAACAACCCACAAGACCCGCCGTATACCAGGAACACCCCACAAGACCCGCCGTATACCGGGGACACCCCACAAGACCCTCCGTATACCAGGAACACCCCACAAGACCCGACGTATACCGGGGACACCCCACAAGACCCTCCGTATACCAGGAACAGCCCACAAGACCCGCCGTATACCGGGGACACCCCACAAGACCCTCCGTATACCAGGAACAGCCCACAAGACCCGCCGTATACCGGGGACACCCCACAAGACCCGCCGTATACCGGGGACACCCCACAAGACCCTCCGTATACCAGGAACAACCCACAAGACCTGACGTATACCGGGAACAACCCACAAGACCCTCCGTATACCGGGAGCACCCCACAATACCTCCGTATACCAGGAACAGCCCACAAGACCAGCGTATACCGGGGACACCCCACAAGACCTCCGTATACCGGGAACCCCACAAGACCTGCCGTATACCAGGAACACCCACAAGCGTGGGACAGCCTTTACGTATTCCAGGTGAACAGTACCAGTCATGTGACCTGTATATCCAGGGTGGCTCAATATTCTGCGTTAACAGAACAGCAAGTACGTGGTATACGGGGGATCCACCAACATGACCTGCGTATACCAGGAACACCCCACAAGACCTGCTGCCGGTATACCATGGAGACACCCACAAGAGGACTCGGAGATCTGTGATAATGTACTGGCGGTGAATGAGTAGTATGTGGAAGCTAAGTTAGTGTGGCTTTCATAGGCTAGTTAAGTAATAGTGGTAGTTGTGGTAATGAGGGGATGAGTTTGCGTAATAGTGGGGGAGTTGAGAAGTGGCCCAAAGTCCCTCGTATACTAGGAAAGCCCACAGACCGACGTATAGGGGAACGTCAAAGCCTCTTTATATAGGGAGCAAGGACAAATGCGGTAGTTAATAGGGGACAGAGTGAACCTTTGGGTATATACGGGGATTCACCACAAGACGTCGTGTTATACAGGGGAGACATGAACCAAAAGACCATGTCGTATACGGGACAGCCAATAGGGGATTCGGGTATATCGGGGAGCTGAAAGTAGTGGATAGGTGTGTACAGGGGGAGGTGGAATACAGGAATAGCTGGGCGTATAATGGTACATAGTGCAGAGTTGCGTAATAGGAGGGAAGCATGTGGTAATAGGGGGAGTTGTGTATACGGGGTAGTTTGGTAATAGGAGTGGGTAATTGTGGTAATAGTGGGAACTGTGGTAATAGGAGTCTTGGTATAGTGGGGTGTGTAATAGTCAGTGTTGCATAAAGGGGATGGAATATAGGGTAGTTTGGAAGAGATAATAGTGGGTAGTTGTGGTAATAGTGGGGGAGTTGTGGTAATAGTGGGGAGTTGTATAGTGGAGGTATGGGGTATTGTGTAAGTGGGGGTAGTTGTGGTAATAGGGGAGTTGTGGTATAGTGGGGTGTTGTGGATATGGGGGGGAGTTGTGGTAATAGGGGTAGTTGTGGTAATGGGGGGAGTTGTGGGTAATAGTGGGGAGTTGTGGTAATAGTGGGGTAGTTGTGGTAATAGTGGGGGTAGTTGTGGTATAGGGGGAGAGTTGTGGTAATAGTGGGGGAGTTGTGGTAATAGTGGGGTAGTTGTGGTAATAGTGGGGGAGTTGTGGTAATAGTGGGGGAGTTGTGGTAATAGGGTAGTTGTGGTAATAGGGGAGTTGTGGTAATAGTGGAGTTGTGGTAATAGTGGGGGAGTTGTGGTAATAGTGGGGGAGTTGTGGTAATAGTGGGGGTAGTTGTGGTGTTAATAGGGGGGTAGTTGTGGTAATAGTGGGGGTAGTTGTGGTATATGGGGGTAGTTGTGGTAATAGTGGGGGTAGTTGTGGTAATAGTGGGGGTAGTTGTGGTAATAGTGGGGGTAGTTGTGGTAATAGTGGGGGAGTTGTGGTAATAGTGGGGTAGTTGTGGTAATAGTGGGGGAGTTGTGGTAATAGTGGGGGTAGTTGTGGTAATAGTGGGGTAGTTGTGGTAATAGTGGGGGAGTTGTGGTAATAGTGGGGTAGTTGTGGTAATAGTGGGGTAGTTGTGGTAATAGTGGGGGTAGTTGTGGTAATAGGGGGTAGTTGTGGTAATAGTGGGGGAGTTGTGGTAATAGTGGGGGAGTTGTGGTAATAGTGGGGTAGTTGTGGTAATAGTGGGGGTAGTTGGTTGGTATTAGATGGGGTAGTTGTGGTAATAGTGGGGGTAGTTGTGGTAATAGTGGGGGAGTTGTGGTAATAGGGGGTAGTTGTGGTAATAGTGGGGAGTTGTGGTAATAGGGGGGTAGTTGTGGTAATAGTGGGGAGTTGTGGTAATAGTGGGGAGTTGTGGTAATAGTGGGGGAGTTGTGGTAATAGTGGGGTAGTTGTGGTAATAGTGGGGGAGTTGTGGTAATAGTGGGGGAGTTGTGGTAATAGGGGGGAGTTGTGGTAATAGTGGGGGAGTTGTGGTAATAGGGGGTAGTTGTGGTAATAGTGGGGAGTTGTGGTAATAGTGGGGGAGTTGTGGTAATAGTGGGGTAGTTGTGGTAATAGTGGGGAGTTGTGGTAATAGTGGGGAGTTGTGGTAATAGTGGAGTTGTGATAATAGTGGGGGAGTTGTGGTAATAGTGGGGTAGTTGTGGTAATAGTGGGGAGTTGTGGTAATAGTGGGGGTAGTTGTGGTAATGTGGGTAGTTGTGTAATAGTGGGGTAGTTTTGGTAATAGTGGGGTAGTTGTGGTAATGTGGGTAGTTGTTGATAGTGGGGTAGTTGTGGTAATAGTGGGTAGTTGTGGTATAGTGGGGTAGTTGTGGTAATAGGGGGGAGTTGTGGTAATAGTGGGGGAGTTGTGGTAATAGTGGGGGAGTTGTGGTAATAGGGGGTAGTTGTGGTAATAGTGGGGGGAGTTGTTAATGGGGTAGTTGTGGTAATAGTGGGGGAGTTGTGGTAATAGTGGGGGTAGTTGTGGTAATAGTGGGGGAGTTGTGGTATAGTGGGGGAGTTGTTTAATAGTGGGGGTAGTGTGGTAATAGTGGGGTAGTTGTGGTAATAGTGGGGTAGTTGTGGTAATAGGGGGTAGTGTGGTAATAGTGGGAGTTGTGGTAATAGAGGGGCAGTTGTGGTATGTGGGGGGGTTGTAATAGGGTTTGGTATGGGGGGAGTGTGTAATAGGGGGGTAGTGTGGTATAGTGGGGGGGTTGTGGTATAGTGGGGGGGTTGTGGTAATAGTGGGGAGTTGTGGATTGGGGAGTGTGTAATAGTGGGTAGTTGTGGTTAGTGGGTGTTGTGGTAATAGTGGTAGTTGTGGTATAGTGGGGGTGGGTATATGGGTAGTTGTGGAATGTGGGGGAGTTGTGGTAATAGGGGTGTTGTGGTAATGTGGGGTAGTGTGATAGTGGGTAGTTTATAGGGAGTAGTGTGTAATGGGGGGCAGTTGTGGTATTAGTGGGGTAGTTTGGTAATAGTAGGGGTGTGTAATAGTGGGGGTATTTGGTATAGTGGGGTAGTTGTGGTATGGGTGTTGTGGTAAGTGGGGGGTTTGGTAATGTGGTAGTTTGGTATAGTGGGTGTTGTGTATAGTGGGGGTTGTGGTATAGTGGGTAGTTGTGGTATAGTGGGGTGTTGTGGTATAGTGGGTAGTTGTGGTAATGTGGTGGAGTTGTGTAATAGTGGGTAGTTGTGGTAATAGTGGGGTAGTTGTATAGTGGGAGTAGTTGTGGTAATGGGGGGAGTTGTGGTATTAGTGGGGTAGTTGTGGTAATAGTAGGGGAGTTGTGGTAATAGTGGGGGTAGTTGTGGTAATAGTGGGGTAGTTGTGGTAATAGTGGGGGAGTTGTGGTAATAGTGGGGTAGTTGTGGTAATAGTGGGGAGTTGTGGTAATAGTGGGATGTGGGATGTTGTGGTAGTGGGGATTGTGGGGGGTGTGGTAATAGGGGGAGTTGTGGTAATAGTGGGGAGTTGTGGTAATAGTGGGGGTAGTTGTGGTAATAGTGGGGAGTTGTGGTAATAGTGGGGGTAGTTGTGGTAATAGTGGGGTAGTGTGGTAATAGTGGGGTAGTTGTGGTAATAGTGGGGTAGTTGTGTATAGTGGGGTAGTTGTGGTAATAGTGGGGTAGTTGTGGTAATAGTGGGGGTAGTTGTGGTATGTGGGGGGAGTTGTGGGGGTATTGTGGTATAGTGGGGGTAGTTGTGGTAATAGTGGGGGAGTGTGGTAATAGTGGGGGGTTGTGGTAATAGTGGGGGAGTTGTGGTATGTGGGGAGTTGTGGTAATAGTGGGGTAGTTGTGGTAATAGTGGGGGGAGTTGTGGTAATAGTGGGGAAGTTGTGGTAATAGTGGGGGAGTTGTGGTAATAGTGGGGGTAGTTGTGGTAATAGTGGGGGGAGTTGTGGTAATAGTGGGGAAGTTGTGGTAATAGTGGGGGAGTTGTGGTAATAGTGAGGGAGTTGTGGTAATAGTGGGGTAGTTGTAATAGTGGAGGGAGTTGTGGTAATAGTGGGGGAGTTGTGGTAATAGTGGGGGTAGTTGTGGTAATAGGTGGGGAATTGTGGTAATAGTGGGGTAGTTGTGGTAATAGTGGGGTAGTTGTGGTAATAGTGGGGGGAGTTGTGGTAATAGTGGGGAAGTTGTGGTAATAGTGGGGGAGTTGTGGTAATAGTGGGGGTAGTTGTGGTAATAGTGGGGGGAGTTGTGGTAATAGTGGGGAAGTTGTGGTAATAGTGGGGGAGTTGTGGTAATAGTGAGGGAGTTGTGGTAATAGTGGGGTAGTTGTAATAGTGGAGGGAGTTGTGGTAATAGTGGGGGAGTTGTGGTAATAGTGGGTGAGTTGTTGTAATAGTGGGGAGTTGTGGTAATAGTGGGGGAGTTGCTCTACAGTGATGGGTGATGCTCTGCAGTGATGGGGGTGATTCTCTGCTGTGATGGGGTGATGCTCTGCACTGATGGGGTGATGCTCTGCACTGATGGGGTGATGCTCTGCACTGATGGGGTGATGCTCTGCAGTGATGGGGGTGATGCTCTGCAGTGATGGGGGTGATGCTCTTGCTGTGATGGGGGTGATGCTCTGCTGTGATGGGGTGTTGCTCTGCAGTGATGGGGGTGATGCTCTGCAGTGATGGGGGTGATGCTCTGTAGTGATGCTCTGCAGTGATAGGGTGATGCTCTGCACTGATGGGTGATGCTCTGCAGTGATGGGGTGATGCTCTGCACTGATGGGGTGATGCTCTGCACTGATGGGGTGATGCTCTGCAGTGATGGGGGTGATGCTCTGCTGTGATGGGGGTGATGCTCTGCAGTGATAGGGGTGATGCTCTGCACTGATTGGGGTGATGCTCTGCACTGATGGGGTGATGCTCTGCTGTGATGGGGGTGATGTTTTGCTGTGATGGGGGTGATGCTCTGCAGTGATGGGGGTGATGCTCTTCTGTGATGGGGTGATGCTCTGCAGTGATGGGGTGATGCTCTGCACTGATGAGGTGATGCTCTGCATGATGAGGTGATGCTTTGCTGTGATGGGGTGATGCTCTGCCGTGATGGGGGTGATGCTCTGCTGTGATGCTCTGCAGTGATGGGGTGATGCTCTGCTGTGATGGGGGTGATGCTCTGCTGTGATGCTCTGCAGTGATGGGGGTGATGCTCTGCTCTGATGGGGGTGATGCTCTGCTGTGATGCTCTGCAGTGATGGGAGTGATGCTCTGCAGTGATGGGGTGATGCTCTGCTGTGATGGGGTGATGCTCTGCAGTGATGGGGTGATGCTCTTCTGTGATGAGGGTGATGCTCTGCTGTGATGGGGTGATGCTCTGCAGTGATGGGGTGATGCTCTGCAGTGATGGGGTGATGCTCTGCTCTGATGGGGGTGATGCTCTGCAGTGATGGGAGTGATGCTCTGCAGTGATGGGGTGATGCTCTGCAGTGATGGGGTGATGCTCTTCTGTGATGGGGGTGATGCTCTGCAGTGATGGGGGTGATGCTCTGCACTGATTGGGGTGATGCTCTGCACTGATGGGGTGATGCTCTGCTGTGATGGGGTGATTTTCTGCAGTGATGGGGTGATGCTCTGCTCTGATGGGGGTGATGCTCTGCTGTGATGCTCTGCAGTGATGGGAATGATGCTCTGCAGTAATGCTCTGCTGTGATGGGGTGATGCTCTGCTGTGATGGGATGATGCTCTGCAGTGATGGGGGTGATGCTCTTCTGTGATGGGGGTGATGCTCTGCAGTGATGGGGTGATGCTCTGCACTGATTGGGGTGATGCCCTGCAGTAATGGGGGTGATGCTCTTCTGTGATAGAGGTGATGCTCTGCAGTGATGGGGTGATGCTCTGCACTGATGGGGTGATGCTCTGCACTGATGGGGTGATGCTCTGCACTGATGAGGTAATGCTCTGCTGTGATGGGGTGATGCTCTGCTCTGATGGGGTGATGCTCTGCTGTGATGCTCTGCAGTGATGGGAGTGATGCTCTGCAGTGATGCTCTGCTGTGATGGGGTGATGCTCTTCTGTGATGGGGGTGATGCTCTGCAGTGATGCTCTGCTGTGATGGGGTGATGCTCTGCAGTGATGGGGGTGATGCTCTTCTGTGATGGGGTGATGCTCTGCAGTGATGGGGTGATGCTCTGCACTGATGGGGTGATGCTCTGCACTGATGGGGTGATGTCTGCACTGATGGGGTGATGCTCTGCACTGATGGGGTGATGCTCTGCAGTGATGGGTGATGCTCTGCAGTGATGGGGTGATGTTCTGCACTGATGGGGTGATGCTCTGCACTGATGGGGTGATGCTCTGCACTGATGGGGTGATGTTCTGCACTGATGGGGTGATGCTCTGCACTGATGGGGTGATGCTCTGCAGTGATGGGGTGATGTTCTGCACTGATGGGGTGATGCTCTGCACTGATGGGGGTGATGCTCTGCACTGATGGGGGTGATGCTCTGCACTGATGGGGTGATGCTCTGCTGTAGTGGGGGTGATGCTCTGCAGTGAGGGGGAGATGCTCTGCAGACCACTCCTCGGGCTCCGCCGCAGCCTCAGTGCTGGCCCCGCACATGCGCGGTGCGGCCGGTGATGAGGAGCTGCTCTCCCCGTCCTCCTCTTCCTCTTTCGGGCATGGCCTCCTCCTCCTGTCCCCAGTGCTCGGGCTCCGGGATGGGCCGGCACCTGCTGGAGGAGGGCGGGGCGGCGCTCACCTGTCCCAGCTATAGTCCGGAGCCCCCCGCCCCTCTCCCTCCGGAGCCGCCGCTTGTGTCCCCGGGGAACATGGGGGGGAAGCGGCTGCAGCGACTGATGCACAACGTGCGCCGCCTGCCACATAAATACCATCTGCTGGGGGGCAGCGAGCTGAAGGCGGAGGTGAGTGCGGAGGATGCTGCCACCTGTGCGGATCACACGGGGGTGCACACCGGGCACTGATCACACCTGGGGGTACACACCGGGCACTGATCACACCTGGGGGGTACACACCGGGCACTGATCACACCTGGGGGTACACACCGGGCACTGATCACACCTGGGGGTACACACCGGGCACTGATCACACCTGGGCTGGGGGTGCACACCGGGCACTGATCACACCTGGGCTGGGGGTGCACACCTGGCACTGATCACACCTGGGGGTACACACCGGGCACTGATCACACCTGGGGGGGTACACACCGGGCACTGATCACACCTGGGGGTACACACCGGGCACTGATCACACCTGGGGGTACACACCGGGCACTGATCACACCTGGGGGGTACACACCGGGCACTGATCACACCTGGGGGGTACACACCGGGCACTGATCACACCTGGGGGGTACACACCGGGCACTGATCACACCTGGGGGTACACACCGGGCACTGATCACACCTGGGCTGGGGGTGCACACCGGGCACTGATCACACCTGGGGGTACACACCGGGCACTGATCACACCTGGGGGGTACACACCGGGCACTGATCACACCTGGGGGTACACACCGGGCACTGATCACACCTGGGGGGTACACACCGGGCACTGATCACACCTGGGGGGTACACACCGGGCACTGATCACACCTGGGGGTACACACCGGGCACTGATCACACCTGGGGGGTACACACCGGGCACTGATCACACCTGGGGGGTACACACCGGGCACTGATCACACCTGGGGGGTACACACCGGGCACTGATCACACCTGGGGGTACACACCGGGCACTGATCACACCTGGGGGTACACACCGGGCACTGATCACACCTGGGCTGGGGGTGCACACCGGGCACTGATCACACCTGGGCTGGGGGTGCACACCTGGCACTGATCACACCTGGGGGTACACACCTGGCACTGATCACACCTGGGGGTACACACCTGGCACTGATCACACCTGGGGGTACACACTGGGCACTGATCACACCTGGGGGGTACACACCGGGCACTGATCACACCTGGGGGTACACACCGGGCACTGATCACACCTGGGCTGGGGGTGCACACCTGGCACTGATCACACCTGGGGGTACACACCGGGCACTGATCACACCTGGGCTGGGGGTGCACACCGGGCACTGATCACACCTGGGCTGGGGGTGCACACCTGGCACTGATCACACCTGGGGGTACACACTGGGCACTGATCACACCTGGGGGGTACACACCGGGCACTGATCACACCTGGGGGGTGCACACCGGGCACTGATCACACCTGGGGGTACACACCGGGCACTGATCACACCTGGGCTGGGGGTGCACACCTGGCACTGATCACACCTGGGGGTACACACTGGGCACTGATCACACCTGGGGGGTACACACGGGCACTGATCACACCTGGGGGGTACACACCGGGCACTGATCACACCTGGGGGGTACACACCGGGCACTGATCACACCTGGGGGGTACACACCGGGCACTGATCACACCTGGGGGGTGCACACCGGGCACTGATCACACCTGGGGGGTACACACCGGGCACTGATCACACCTGGGGGTACACACCGGGCACTGATCACACCTGGGCTGGGGGTGCACACCGGGCACTGATCACACCTGGGCTGGGGGTGCACACCTGGCACTGATCACACCTGGGGGTACACACTGGGCACTGATCACACCTGGGCTGGGGGTGCACACCTGGCACTGATCACACCTGGGGGTACACACTGGGCACTGATCACACCTGGGGGGTACACACGGGCACTGATCACACCTGGGGGGTGCACACCGGGCACTGATCACACCTGGGGGTACACACCGGGCACTGATCACACCTGGGCTGGGGGTGCACACCTGGCACTGATCACACCTGGGGGTACACACCGGGCACTGATCACACCTGGGCTGGGGGTGCACACCGGGCACTGATCACACCTGGGCTGGGGGTGCACACCTGGCACTGATCACACCTGGGGGTACACACTGGGCACTGATCACACCTGGGGGGTACACACCGGGCACTGATCACACCTGGGGGGTGCACACCGGGCACTGATCACACCTGGGGGTACACACCGGGCACTGATCACACCTGGGCTGGGGGTGCACACCTGGCACTGATCCACCTGGGGGTACACACTGGGCACTGATCACACCTGGGGGGTACACACACGGGCACTGATCACACCTGGGGGGTACACACCGGGCACTGATCACACCTGGGGGGTACACACCGGGCACTGATCACACCTGGGGGGTACACACCGGGCACTGATCACACCTGGGGGGTGCACACCGGGCACTGATCACACCTGGGGGTACACACCGGGCACTGATCACACCTGGGGGTACACACCGGGCACTGATCACACCTGGGGGGTACACACCGGGCACTGATCACACCTGGGGGGTACACACCGGGCACTGATCACACCTGGGGGGTACACACCGGGCACTGATCACACCTGGGGGGTACACACCGGGCACTGATCACACCTGGGGGGTACACACCGGGCACTGATCACACCTGGGGGGTGCACACCGGGCACTGATCACACCTGGGGGTACACACCGGGCACTGATCACACCTGGGGGGTGCACACCGGGCACTGATCACACCTGGGGGTACACACCGGGCACTGATCACACCTGGGGGGTGCACACCGGGCACTGATCACACCTGGGGGGTACACACCGGGCACTGATCACACCTGGGGGTACACACTGGGCACTGATCACACCTGGGGGGTGCACACCGGGCACTGATCACACCTGGGGGTACACACCGGGCACTGATCACACCTGGGGGGTGCACACCGGGCACTGATCACACCTGGGGGTACACACCGGGCACTGATCACACCTGGGGGTACACACGGGCACTGATCACACCTGGGGGGTGCACACCGGGCACTGATCACACCTGGGGGTACACACCGGGCACTGATCACACCTGGGGGTACACACCGGGCACTGATCACACCTGGGGGTACACACCGGGCACTGATCACACCTGGGGGGTGCACACCGGGCACTGATCACACCTGGGGGTGCACACCGGGCACTGATCACACCTGGGGGTACACACCGGGCACTGATCACACCTGGGGGTACACACCGGGCACTGATCACACCTGGGGGTACACACCGGGCACTGATCACACCTGAGGGGTACACACCGGGCACTGATCACACCTGGGGGGTACACACCGGGCACTGATCACACCTGGGGGGTGCACGCCTGGCACTGATCACACCTGGGAGGTACACACCGGGCACTGATGACAACTGGGGGTTACACACCGGGCACTGATCACACCTGGGGGGTACACACCGGGTACTGATCACACCTGGGGGGTACACACTGGGCACTGATCACACCTAGGGGTACACACCGGGCACTGATCACACCTGGGGGGTACACATTGGGCACTGACCACACCTGGGGGGTACACACCGGGCACTGATCACACCTGGGGCTAACACCGGGCACTGATCACACCTGCGGGGTACACACCGGGCACTGATCAAACCAGGGGGGTACACACCGGGCACTGATCACACCTGGGTGGTACACACCCACACCTGGCAGTGATCACACCTGGGGGGTACACACTGGGCACTGATCACACCTGGGGGGTACACACCCACACCTGGCACTGATCACACCTGGGGGGTACACACTGGGCACTGATCACACCTGGGGGGTACACACTGGGCACTGATCACACCTGGGGGGTACACACCGGGCACTGATCACACCTGGGGGTACACACCGGGCACTGATCACACCTGGGGGTACACACCGGGCACTGATCACACCTGGTGGGTACACGCTGTGCGCTGATCACACCTGGGGGGTACACACCGGGCACTGATCACACCTGGGGGTACACACCGGGCACTGATCACACCTGAGGGTACACACCGGGCACTGATCACACCTGGTGGGTACACGCTGGGCGCTGATCACTCATACCTGGGGGGTACATGCTGGGGGCTGATCACTCATACCTGGGGGGTACATGCCGGGGGCTGATCACACCTGGGGGGTACATGCCGGGCACTGATCACACCTGGGGGGTACACGCCGGGCACTGATCACTCATACCTAGGGGGTACATGCCGGGGGCTGATCACACCTGGGGGGTACATGCCGGGCACTGATCACACCTGGGGGGTACACGCCGGGCACTGATCACACCTGGGGGGTACACGCCGGGCACTGATCACTCACACCTGGGGGGTACACACCGGGCACTGATCACTCATACCTGGGGGGTACATGCCGGGGGCTGATCACTCATACCTGGGGGGTACACGCCGGGCGCTGATCACTCACACCTGGGGGGTACACGCCGGGCACTGATCACTCATACCTGGGGGGTACACGCCGGGCACTGATCACTTATACCTGGGGGGTACACTCCGGGCACTGATCACTCATACCTGGGGGGTACACGCCGGGCGCTGATCACTCATACCTGGGGGGTACACTCCGGGCACTGATCACTCATACCTGGGGGGTACACGCCGGGCGCTGATCACTCATACCTGGGGGGTACACGCTGGGCACTGATCACTCATACCTGGGGGGTACACGCCGGGCACTGATCACTCATACCTGGGGGGTACACTCCGGGCACTGATCACTCATACCTGGGGGGTACACGCCGGGCGCTGATCACTCACATCTGGGGGGTACACGCCGGTCGCTGATCACTCATACCTGGGGGGTACATGCCGGTGGCTGATCACTCATACCTGGGGGGGTACATGCCGGGCACTGATCACACCTGGGGGGTACACGCCGGGCACTGATCACACCTGGGGGTACACGCCGGGCACTGATCACTCACACCTGGGGGGTACATGCCGGTGGCTGATCACTCATACCTGGGGGGGTACATGCCGGGCACTGATCACACCTGGGGGGTACACGCCGGGCACTGATCACACCTGGGGGGTACACGCCGGGCACTGATCACACCTGGGGGTACACACCGGGCGTCATGGTGATGCGTTGTATATGAGCAGGGTATAGATACACGTGTGTTGTGCGTGCGGCCCCTCTCGTGCCGCTGACCCCCGTTCTTGGCTCCACCCTCACCTGGGGGGATTGTATTATTATGTATAGTGATACAGTGGATCCTGGGGCCGATCACAGAGACGAGGATCCGGGGGTCTTCATGGATGGAGATGGGGTCATTTGTGGATTATTATTATTATTACACCCCCATTATGATAAACCTTAAGAATGTAAACGTTCTTCTTAGATCAGTGCTTCCTAGTAATGTCTTTCCAGGGGCCGGAGCTTCTGTACTGCCCCTCACCCCCGAGTGTCGTCGGCCCCCTAGTTGCCGGTGTTGCGTGCTGGTGGTTTGAGGTGTCGGGTGCCTCGCTTCTCAATGTGAGGGGCTGCTCAGCTGTCGGGGTCAGCGGGGCCGTCGTTCCTGCAGGCGCCAGCTGCGCTGTGCACATCTGCTGGAGAATGAGATGTGGCAGGTGCTGCGTCCCCCCGGACCTCCCTGATTGGATGAAGTGTCCTCAGCGCTGGGTGCAGAGGCCGATGTCCTGCGCAGCGCTGCCAGCACATCTGTTGGTGATGTTACAGGGAGTCGCTCAGCCCTGATGACCGGCACAAGCGCCACTTAGTCTCTGCGCAGTTTGCACCTAACAGTTAGGTGGAGCCACCATTCAGCAGCTCTGCGGTTTGTGCCGGATCCTTTCCTGCTGCGAGTCGTCGTGTTCTCTGCCCTCACTCACGGATCGCGCAGGTGATGGATATAGCGTTACCTGTAATTATCTGCTCATGTGAGGGTCCATTCATCCTGAACACTGAACCCTCATCCTCCTTGTGCCCCTGATCTAACGAGGGTCCTGGCTCCGTTATCACAGGTCGTTCTGCTGCTGAATCTCACAGTACTGGAGTCAGCGACTACTGGCCAGCCCCGTGTCCTCAGAAGGATATTTGTCCGAACCATGGGTAATCCTCTCATGCTGAGAAAGATGGGCGACTGGGCCTCTGCTGGCCGGGGGAGCTGGGAGACTGGGCCTCCGCTGGCCTGTGGAGCTGGGAGACTGGGCCTCCGCTGGCCGGTGGAGCTGGGAGACTGGGCCTCCGCTAGCCGGTGGAGCTGGGAGACTGGGCCTCCGCTGGCTGGGGGAGCTGGGAGACTGGGCCTCCGCTGGCTGGGGGAGCTGCGAGACTGGGCCTCCACTGACTGGTGGAGCTGGGAGACTGGGCCTCCGCTGGCCGGTGGAGCTGGAGAGACTGGGCCTCCGCTGGCTGGTGGAGCTGGGAGACTGGGCCTCCGCTGGCTGGGGGAGCTGGGAGACTGGGTCTCCGCTGGCCGGTGTAGCTGGGAGACTGGGCCTCCGCTGGCCGGTGGAGCTGGGAGACTGGGCCTCCGCTGGCTGGTGGAGCTGGGAGACTGGGCCTCCGCTGGCTGGGGGAGCTGGGAGACTGGGTCTCCGTGGCCGGTGGAGCTGGGAGACTGGGCCTCCGCTGGCTGGGGGAGCTGGGAGACTGGGCCTCTGCTGGCCGGCGGAGCTTGGAGACTGGGCCTCCACTGGCTGGTGGAGCTGGGAGACTGGGCCTCCACTGACTGGTGGAGCTGGGAGACTGGGCCTCCGCTGGCCGGTGGAGCTGGGAGACTGGGCCCCTCTGGTGGCATTTTCAGGCTGCTGTGCTGCATCGTGGGACAGGCATGGATGGGTTTGGCTCGGTATTCTGGGTAAGGGTCTTGGCATGCAGAGGTTCTGTATGGGGCAGTGGTCTCGTTGGCTATCACATAGGTCACAGGCTTCTCCTCGTCTCTAATTCCCGGTCACTTATGACGGTTGCCACAGCGTTTCAGCCTCGGTGGCGGAGCTGGTCCGGACGCCTCCTGCTCCTCCAGATAAACCTGTTCTTGAACATATAATCCAGCGAGATAAGTGTGCAGCCCGGCACCGCGTCCGTCCTAGAAGCTTCTTGGTTGGGGATGTGTTGTGTGGTCTGGACGTCAGATAAGGACTCGGGACCTCGGGTTTGAAAATAAAGTTTCTGATAATTTAATATGGCGGCGTGTGATCTCCAGATCGGCTGTGCTGAGTGTCCCCTGTTTGGAAGAGCCGGCGCATCCTGCTTTGTTAATGACCATTGAGTTTAGTGCCTCGTTACCCCTGAGCGCCCGCTGCCAGGTCACGCCATGATTACAGCTGGTCTTATGGGGCGCCAGCAGGAGGCACCCTGCAGTGTCACCCCCTGCAGCTCCATTACAGTATGTCACTGCTCAGCTCGGGGTCTTACAGTGTGGTGTCACCCTCCCGTCATGTGTCCAGATATGTTCCTGACATGCGATTCCTCGTGTACAGATTGCCGTGACCGGGGCGATTATCCGGGGGGACGGTGCATTAGTGCGGCACTATGAGTCTGGCTCTGTGGATGAATAGATCTGGTGTCCGCGCTGCATCGGGAGGACCCATGACCGGCCCGAGTCTAACTCGATGTGGTTTGTGTTTGACTTCTGGGCGTTCAGTTTCTGAGAATCCGCATCATCCCACAGAACAATAGATTATTTTTACTGCGTGTCATGGAAAGCAAATATCAGGTTCAGTGTAAATGGACCGAGCAATAATAAAGCCGCAAGAGGTCGCGCCAGCACTGTTACCTTTCACCATAGACCCCACAGGCCATCACCAGCTTTCATCCTGGCACCCTTGTGTCTCCGGGCCTTTATCTTGGCACCCTTGTGTCCCCGGGCCTTTGTCCTGCCACCCTTGTGTCCCCGGGCCTTTGTCTTGGCACCCTTATGTCCCTGGGCCTTTGTCCTGGCACCCTTATGTCCCTGGGCCTTTGTCCTGGCACCCTTGTGTCCCCGGGCCTTTGTCCTGCCACCCTTGTGTCCCCGTGCCTTTGTCCTGGCACCCTTATGTCCCTGGGCCTTTGTCCTGGCACCCTTATGTCCCTGGGCCTTTGTCCTGGCACCCTTATGTCCCTGGGCCTTTGTCCTGACACCCTTGTGTCCCCGGGCCTTTGTCCTGGCACCCTTGTGTCACTGGACTTTTGTCCTGGCACCCTTGTGTCCCCGGGCCTTTGTCCTGACACCCTTGTGTCCCCGGGCCTTTGTCCTGACACCCTTGTGTCCCCGGGCCTTTGTCCTGACACCCTTGTGTCCCCGGGCCTTTGTCCTGGCACCCTTGTGTCACTGGACTTTTGTCCTGGCACCCTTGTGTCCCCGGGCCTTTGTCCTGGCACCCTTGTGTCCCCGGGCCTTTGTCCTGGCACCCTTATGTCCCCGGGCCTTTGTCCTGGCACCCTTGTGTCCCTGGGCCTTTGTCCTGGCACCCTTGTGTCCCCAGACCTTTGTCCTGGCACCCTTGTGTCCCCAGACCTTTGTCCTGGCACCCTTGTGTCCCTGGGCCTTTGTCCTGGCACCCTTATGTCACTGGACTTTTGTCCTGGCACCCTTGTGTCCCTGGGCCTTTGTCCTGGCACCCTTGTGTCCCCGGGCCTTTCTCCTGGCACCCTTGTGTCCCCGGGCCTTTCTCCTGGCACCCTTGTGTCCCCGGGCCTTTCTCCTGGCACCCTTGTGTCCCCGGGCCTTTCTCCTGGCACCCTTGTGTCCCCGGGCCTTTGTCCTGGCACCCTTGTGTCCCCGGGCCTTTGTCCTGGCACCCTTGTGTCACTGGACTTTTGTCCTGGCACCCTTGTGTCCCCGGGCCTTTGTCCTGGCACCCTTGTGTCCCGGGCCTTTGTCCTGGCACCCTTGTGTCCCCGGGCCTTTGTCCTGGCACCCTTATGTCCCCGGGCCTTTGTCCTGGCACCCTTGTGTCCCTGGGCCTTTGTCCTGGCACCCTTGTGTCCCCAGACCTTTGTCCTGGCACCCTTGTGTCCCTGGGCCTTTCTCCTGGCACCCTTGTGTCCCCGGGCCTTTCTCCTGGCACCCTTGTGTCCCCGGGCCTTTCTCCTGGCACCCTTGTGTCCCCGGGCCTTTCTCCTGGCACCCTTGTGTCCCCGGGCCTTTCTCCTGGCACCCTTGTGTCCACCAACAGATGAGAGGCCTTTATCTTGGTTGAGTTTACAGCCCTCTCCTCCCTGCATCCTGTTTCTACGCACCCAGCTCACCATACCCACCTACGCCCGCTGACACCCATGTTGACCAGTTTTATGGCCCCTCGTGTTGAAGTGATTATGGGGCTTATCTGTGTCAACAGTGAGGATCCTGACAGCTGAGTGACGGGTCCCCAGGACCAGAGTCGCGTCAGTGTTGTCATGTGCCCGTTGTAGAAGCACAGTATGAGGCTGTGGTGAGTGGATGGAGCCCTGGTCGCTGCCCGACATGGCGGAGGGACTGATTCCTACATGACGCAGTTTGTGCTCCTAGTCCGGGCATCAGATCGCCACCGGCAGCCTCACATTATAACCTCTCGCTGTACAAGGGCCATGATTTGTGGTCCGCTCCTTCTATCTTATGGGCCGCCACTGTCTCGGGGGTCTTCAGCTCCTCACAATGCCGTGAATGAATGGGCTCCATAAAGGGTTAAGCCCATAATCCTCCTGTGCCAGGTCCAGGAGCTGCGGGAACAATGCCCTGTGTGTACCTGTGCCGCCACATTGGGGGACGTGGTTATCCGCCTCAGCTGCTCTTTGTTCCCCTTTTTTCGAGAAAGCGAAGATTCCAGGTAGCAGTTAATAGAGCGGCAGCGCTGGCTTCCCGGTGCTGAATCCTGGCAGAAGTAGGTCGCCGGGAGGAGGATGGAGGCTGCTCCTCGTCTGCCCTGATATCACTCGGTGTTAGTAGACGCGGTTCTGGCCCGGCGTCCGCCATCTCACCGGACAGTAGTGGGCACGCTGCTGCATTCTGTGCGGCATTATTAGCGGGATCTGCGTCTAAATGCAGCAGGAATCGGTACAAGGCTCAGACTGGACGGAGGACGTTTCCACTCACTCCAGCAAGCAGAGATCCTGCAGTGACGAATAGTTGGCAGATAAAGCCTCTGAGGACGGAGTGGGACGTCTCGCCATACGCCGATGAATATTTATGTGCAGGGACAAGGCCTGTATGAGGATGGCAGATGGGGTGTGGGAGGACAAGTCCCAGCATTCCCATCATCCTGTGGTGACACTTATCCCCCAGGATTGTAGTGATAAATGTACGTATGTCGCCGCTGATCGCTGACGTCTGGGCCTTGTCACCTGCAGGATGGAGCTGTCGCTCAGGTGCGGCGCATTCTGCCGTCGCTCAGGTGCGGCCCATTCTGCCGTCGCTCAGGTGCGGCCCATTCTGCCGTCGCTCAGGTGCGGCCCATTCTGCCATCGCTCAGGTGCGGCCCATTCTGCCGTCGCTCAGGTGCGGCCCATTCTGCCGTCCCTCAGGTGCGGCCCATTCTGCCGTCCCTCAGGTGCGGCCCATTCTGCCGTCGCTCAGGTGCGGCCCATTCTGCCGTCGCTCAGGTGCGGCCCATTCTGCCGTCGCTCAGGTGCGGCCCATTCTTCTGTCGCTCAGGTGCGGCCCATTCTTCTGTCGCTCAGGTGCGGCCCATTCTGCCGTCGCTCAGGTGCGGCCCATTCTGCCGTCGCTCAGGTGCGGCCCATTCTGCCGTCGCTCAGGTGCGGCCCATTCTGCCGTCGCTCAGGTGCGGCCCATTCTGCCGTCGCTCAGGTGTGGCCCATTCTGCCGTCGCTCAGGTGCGGCCCATTCTGCCGTCCCTCAGGTGCGGCCCATTCTGCCGTCGCTCAGGTGCGGCCCATTCTGCCGTCGCTCAGGTGCGGCCCATTCTGCCGTCGCTCAGGTGCGGCCCATTCTGCCGTCCCTCAGGTGCGGCCCATTCTGCCGTCCCTCAGGTGCGGCCCATTCTGCCGTCGCTCAGGTGCGGCCCATTCTGCCGTCGCTCAGTGTGCGGCCCATTCTTCTGTCGCTCAGGTGCGGCCCATTCTTCTGTCGCTCAGGTGCGGCCCATTCTGCCGTCGCTCAGGTGCGGCCCATTCTGCCGTCGCTCAGGTGCGGCCCATTCTGCCGTCGCTCAGGTGCGGCCCATTCTGCCGTCGCTCAGGTGCGGCCCATTCTGCCGTCGCTCAGGTGCGGCCCATTCTGCCGTCCCTCAGGTGCGGCCCATTCTGCCGTCGCTCAGGTGCGGCCCATTCTGCCGTCGCTCAGGTGCGGCCCATTCTGCCGTCGCTCAGGTGCGGCCCATTCTTCTGTCGCTCAGGTGCGGCCCATTCTTCTGTCGCTCAGGTGCGGCCCATTCTGCCGTCGCTCAGGTGCGGCCCATTCTGCCGTCGCTCAGGTGCGGCCCATTCTGCCGTCCCTCAGGTGCGGCCCATTCTGCCGTCCCTCAGGTGCGGCCCATTCTGCCGTCGCTCAGGTGCGGCCCATTCTGCCGTCGCTCAGGTGCGGCCCATTCTGCCGTCGCTCAGGTGCGGCCATTCTGCCGTCCCTCAGGTTCGGCCCATTCTGCCGTCGCTCAGGTGCGGCCCATTCTGCCGTCGCTCAGGTGCGGCCCATTCTGCCGTCGCTCAGGTGCGGCCCATTCTGCCGTCGCTCAGGTGCGGCCCATTCTGCCGTCGCTCAGGTGCGGCCCATTCTGCCGTCGCTCAGGTGCGGCCCATTCTGCCGTCCCTCAGGTTCGGCCCATTCTGCCGTCGCTCAGGTGCGGCCCATTCTGCCGTCCCTCAGGTGCGGCCCATTCTGCCGTCCCTCAGGTGCGGCCCATTCTGCCGTCGCTCAGGTGCGGCCCATTCTGCCGTCGCTCAGGTGCGGCCCATTCTGCCGTCCCTCAGGTTCGGCCCATTCTGCCGTCGCTCAGGTGCGGCCCATTCTGCCGTCGCTCAGGTGCGGCCCATTCTGCCGTCGCTCAGGTGCGGCCCATTCTGCCGTCGCTCAGGTGCGGCCCATTCTGCCGTCGCTCAGGTGCGGCTCATTCTGCCGTCGCTCAGGTGCGGCCCATTCTGCCGTCGCTCAGGTGCGGCCCATTCTGCCGTCCCTCAGGTTCGGCCCATTCTGCCGTCGCTCAGGTGCGGCCCATTCTGCCGTCGCTCAGGTGCGGCCCATTCTGCCGTCGCTCAGGTGCGGCCCATTCTGCCGTCGCTCAGGTGCGGCCCATTCTGCCGTCGCTCAGGTGCGGCCCATTCTGCCGTCCCTCAGGTGCGGCCCATTCTGCCGTCCCTCAGGTGCGGCCCATTCTGCCGTCGCTCAGGTGCGGCCCATTCTGCCGTCCCTCAGGTGCGGCCCATTCTGCCGTCCCTCAGGTGCGGCCCATTCTGCCGTCCCTCAGGTGCGGCCCATTCTGCCGTCGCTCAGGTGCGGCCCATTCTGCCGTCCCTCAGGTGCGGCCCATTCTGCCGTCGCTCAGGTGCGGCCCATTCTGCCGTCGCTCAGGTGCGGCCCATTCTGCCGTTGCTCAGGTGCGGCCCATTCTGCCGTCCCTCAGGTGCGGCCCATTCTGCCGTCCCTCAGGTGCGGCCCATTCTGCCGTCCCTCAGGTGCGGCCCATTCTGCCGTCCCTCAGGTGCGGCCCATTCTGCCGTCCCTCAGGTGCGGCCCATTCTGCCGTCCCTTATTGCTATCTGGGCATTTCCTCTTAAAGCCGCGGTACACCTCTATCTTTCTCCTGTTAGTCTTTGTGAGGGGCACTGCAGCATCAGTGGCCATTGCTGACAATTAAGGTGCCTCCGGTGGGTTCTTGTCGATTGCGCGCTGACCGATGTCCCCGAGCTGCGGCTGTAGTAAAACTGACTGAGCCGTACAACTTTCTCATAGACTCTGTGTTAGATCTCTGCTTTCTGTGAGTGAATGGGATCCTTGTTTATCTCCAGAGGATGAGGACACGTCTGCTTCCGCAGCTGAAGGGCTCGTTACAGTGTGGCAGAGGTTTGTGTCTGTACCCTGAGGATTGGAAATGCCATCCACGGCTGCATCCGGTTGTGTCCTCGCCGCTGGATATCATCAGTTATGGTCCTGATGTGCTGACTGCAAGTAGAGATATTGAAAATAATGAGCAATTTTCAGAACTTTTCGACCTTTAGTCAGTGATCCGACGTCACTAACTGGTGACCCCTCGCTCTGTGCCCATTATCCAGCTGCAGTATAAGGGTCTGGAGACCACCCTACCCCTCCACTGCTCTCCAGCTGCGCTCTCCCTGCCTTTCTTGCTTGTCAGGTTTCTCCGCTTCCTCAGTTCCTTAAATAAACCTTGAACATTCCTGCGTCACCTGCGATCTGACACCATTGATCCGCGCCTGTGTGACCTCGATGGAGGCTTAATCACATATCGCTCAGAGCGCTTCATTATCTAAGGTGGGGCAGCGACTGCGGCGGGCAAATAGCGCAAGCACCGCAGCCTGAGGAAGAGGAGCCACGTAAGAAACTGCAGGAATCCATCACCAAGAGATCTCTCCTCACTGTCCAGGACTCTGATACATTGTAACAACTGTGACATTTGCATAGGATTAGAGCATTCTGTACTGGGAGTGGCGGTAATCAGAGCCACAACCATTCATGAACCTGTCAGGTGGTAGCAATGACCTATATACACCCTGCAAGTACACGGACCCTACCCTCATAAAGACGCAAACCTATGAGCTAAATATACAGTAACTACTATAATACTGCCTCTATGTACAAGAATACAACTACTATAATACTGCCCCTATGTACAAGAATATAACTACTATAATACTGCTCCCTATGTACAAGAATATAACTACTATAATACTGCCCCTATGTACAAGAATATAACTACTATAATACTGCTCCTATGTACAAGAATATAACTACTATAATACTGCTCCTATGTACAAAGAATATAACTACTATAATACTGCTCCCTATGTACAAGAATATAACTACTATAATACTGCCCCTATGTACAAGAATATAACTACTATAATACTGCCCTATGTACAAGAATATAACTACTATAATACTGCTCCTATGTACAAGAATATAACTACTATAATACTGCCTCTATGTACAAGAATAAACTACTATAATACTGCTCCCTATGTACAAGAATATAACTACTATAATACTGTCCTATGTACAAGAATATAACTACTATAATACTGCCCCTATTACAAGAATATAACTACTATAATACTGCCCTATGTACAAGAATATAACATACTATAATACTGCCCCTATGTACAAGAATATAACTACTATAATACTGCCCCTATGTACAAGAATATAACTACTATAATACTGCTCCTATGTACAAGAATATAACTACTATAATACTGCTCCTATGTACAAGAATATAACTACTATAATACTGCCCTATGTACAAATATAACTACTATAATACTGCCCTATGTACAAGAATATAACTACTATAATACTGCTCCTATGTACAAGAATATAACTACTATAATACTGCCCTATGTACAAGAATATAACTACTATAATACTGCCCTATGTACAAGAATATAACTACTATAATACTGCTCCTATGTACAAGAATATAACTACTATAATACTGCCCTATGTACAAGAATATAACTACTATAATACTGCCCTATGTACAAGAATATAACTACTATAATACTGCCCTATGTACAAGAATATAACTACTATAATACTGCCCCTATGTACAAGAATATAACTACTATAATACGCCCTATGTACAAGAATATAACTACTATAATACTGCCCTATGTACAAGAATATAACTACTATATACTGCCCTATGTACAAGGAATATAACTACTATAATACTGCCCCTATGTACAAGAATATAACTACTATAATACTGCCCTATGTACAAGAATATAACTACTATAATACTGCCCCTAGTACAAGAATATAACTACTATAATACTGCTCCTATGTACAAGAATATAACTACTATAATACTGCCCTATGTACAAGAATATAACTACTATAATACTGCCCTATGTACAAGAATATAACTACTATAATACTGCCCCTATGTACAAGAATATAACTACTATAATACTGCCCCTATGTACAAGATATAACTACTATAATACTGCTCCTATGTACAAGAATATAACTACTATAATACTGCTCCTATGTACAAGAATATAACTACTATAATACTGCTCCTATGTACAAGAATATACTACTATAATACTGCCCTATGTACAAGAATATAACTACTATAATACTGCCCTATGTACAAGAATATAACTACTATAATACTGCCCTATGTACAAGAATATAACTACTATATACTGCCCTATGTACAAGAATATAACTACTATAATACTGCCCTATGTACAAGAATATAACTACTATAATACTGCCCTATGTACAAGAATATAACTACTATTAATACTGCCCTATGTACAAGAATATAACTACTATAATACTGCCCTATGTACAAGAATATAACTACTATAATACTGCTCCTATGTACAAGAATATAACTACTATAATACTGCTCCTATGTACAAGAATATAACTACTATAATACTGCCTATGTACAAGAATATAACTACTATAATACTCCACTATGTACAAGAAAAATTACTATAATACTGCCCTATGTACAAGAATATAACTACTATAATACTGCCCCTATGTACAAGAATATAACTACTATAATACTGCTCCTATGTACAAGAATATAACTACTATAATACTGCCCCTATGTACAAGAATATAACTACTATAATACTGCCCCTATGTACAAGAATATAACTACTATAATATGCCTATGTACCTATAATACTGCTCCTATGTACAAGAATATAACTACTATAATACTGCCCTATGTACAAGAATATAACTACATAATACTGCTCCTATGTACAAGAATATAACTACTATAATACTGCCCTATGTACAAGAATATAACTACTATAATACTGCCTATGTCAAGATATAACTGCCCCTATGTACAAGAATATAACTACTATAATACTGCTCCTATGTACAAGAATATAACTACTATAATACTGCCCCTATGTACAAGAATATAACTACTATAATACTGCCCTATGTACAAGAATATAACTACTATAATACTGCCCCATGTACAAATAATAACTACTATAATACTGCTCCTATGTACAAGAATATAACTACTATAATACTGCCCTATGTACAAGAATATAACTACTATAATACTGCCCTATGTACAAGAATATAACTACTATAATACTGCTCCTATGTACAGAATATAACTACTATAATACTGCTCCTATGTACAAGAATATAACTACTATAATACTGCCCCTATGTACAAGAATATAACTACTATAATACTGCTCCTATGTACAAGAATATAACTACTATAATACTGCTCCTATGTACAAGAATATAACTACTATAATACTGCCCCTATGTACAAGAATATAACTACTATAATACTGCTCCTATGTACAAGAATATAACTACTATAATACTGCCCTATGTACAAGAATATACTAACTATAATACTGCCCTATGTACAAGAATATAACTACTATAATACTGCCCCTATGTACAAGAATATAACTACTATAATACTGCCCTATGTACAAGAATATAACTACTATAATACTGCCCTATGTACAAGAATATAACTACTATAATACTGCCCTATGTACAAGAATATAACTACTATAATACTGCCCTATGTACAAGAATATAACTACTATAATACTGCCCTCTATGTACAAGAATATAACTACTATAATACTGCCCTATGTACAAGAATATAACTACTATAATACTGCCCTATGTACAAGAATATAACTACTATAATACTGCTCCTATGTACAAGAATATAACTACTATAATACTGCCTATGTACAAGAATATAACTACTATAATACTGCTCCTATGTACAAGAATATAACTACTATAATACTGCTCCTATGTACAAGAATATAACTACTATAATACTGCCCCTATGTACAAGAATATAACTACTATAATACTGCCCCTATGTACAAGAATATAACTACTATATAACTGCCTCCTATGTACAAGAATATAACTACTATAATATGTCTATGTACAAGAATATAACTACTATAATACTGCTCCTATGTACAAGAATATAACTACTATAATACTGCTCCTATGTACAAGAATATAACTACTATAATACTGCTCCTATTACAAGAATATAACTACTATAATACTGCCCCTATGTACAAGAATATAACTACTATAATACTGCCCTATGTACAAGAATATAACTACTATTAATACTGCTCCTATGTACAAGATATAACTACTATAATACTGCTCCTATGTACAAGAATATAACTACTATAATACTGCCTCCTATGTACAAGAATATAACTACTATATACTGCCTCCTATGTACAAGAATATAACTACTATAATACTGCCCTATGTACAAGAATATAATACTATAATACTGCCCTATGTACAAGAATATAACTACTATAATACTGCTCCTATGTACAAGAATATAACTACTATAATACTGCCCTATGTACAAGAATATAACTACTATAATACTGCTCCTATGTACAAGAATATAATACTATAATATGCCCCTATGTACAAGAATATAACTACTATAATACTGCCCTATGTACAAGAATATTAACTACTATAATACTGCTCCTATGTACAAGATTATAACTA
>JARQOD010000010.1:44763024-44836306 GCA_033576555.1 Oophaga sylvatica | reverse complement strand
AAAATTTTTTCCCCCTAGTACAAATACCTACTAAAATACGCCCCATTAAAATTAAAATTTAAATCCCCATTACAAAAATATAACTACTAAAATACCCCCCCTTGTACAATAAAACTACTATAATCTCCCCCCTAGTACAATTAATTCTATAATACTGCCCTATGTACAAGAAAATAACTACAAAAACTGCCCCTATGTACAATAAAAAACTATATAAAAACTGTCCTATGTACAATTAACTATAAATACTGTCCTATGTAAAATTTAAACTATAAAATGCCCTATGTAAAATGTCAATAAAATAAAAAATTATGCCCCTATTACAAGAATAAAATACAAATATCCCCCTATGTACAAATATAATATTTAATACTGCCCTATGTACAATATAACTACATAAATCCCCCCTATGTCAAGAATATAATTCATAATTCCCCCTAGTAAAAGAATTAACATAAATACGCCCTTGTACAAAATATAACTATATAATATCCCCCTATGTACAAAAAAATATTTTAAAATACTGCCCCCTATGTACAATATAACTATTTAAAAATACTGCCCCTAGTCAATAAACTACTATAATACCCCCCATGTACAATATAAAAATTTAATACTTCTCCTATGACAAGAATATAAACTAATACTCCCCCTTTTAAAAATAATACAAAATCTCCCCCTATGTACAATATAACTATATAATATGCTCCTTTTACAATTTTAATATATAATACTGCCCCCTTTTACAATATAATACATAAATCTTAGTACAAGAATATTACTATAAAATGCCCCTTGAAAAGAATTAAACTACTATAATACTGCTTATTACAAAATATAACACTATAATACTCCCCCCTATGTACAATTAATACTAAAATTTCCCCAGTAAAGAATATAATACTAAATACCCCCCATTATAGAAATAAACTACTTAATCGCCCCTTGTAAAAGAAATAACTACTAATATGCCCTATGTCAAGAAAATAACTACTAAATACTGCCCTATGTACAAGAAAATAACTACAAAAAATTTCCCCTATGTCAAGAAATAAATTTAATATGCCCCTATGTACAAGAATATAATACATAATATGCCCCCTGCTGAGAGGTTGTGTGTTTGTAGCTCTCCTGATGTCTGGAGCAAGCCCAGGGGGGGGCCACTGGGCGGGGAAGCTCCCAGGAAAGGGCCCCGGGTTTCCCCGGGCCTACATGGGACAACCCTCCCGGGCCTTTCCCTAAGGGGAAATGAAAACCCAGACCCCTGTAAAGGCGTGAATGCAGCGAGCCAAAAGCTGCAGCATTTGTGAAGGGGGAAAAAAAGCCTCATAAAGTTTTTGGGGGGGAAAACCCTTTCTCCAATCCAGCAAAAAAGCAAAAAGGGAAAAAGTGTGGGTCAGTGTGGGTTACAGCACAAGTGAAGTGGGTAACCCCCCAGTCGAAGCGCTCCTCCCGGGTGCACATTTTGAGACACCCCCACTGTGCAATCCCCTTCCCGGTTTCCCAGGCAAGGGGAGCTTTAAAGAAAACCATCCGGAGAACTTACAGCAGCATGGCATATTGCGGGGTCGGACGCACCGGTGCGTCAGGGGGGCAGCAGTAAAAGTGCTTTGGAGCCGGGGCCATAAAACCCAGCGGTGGTGAAAATTAAGGAGCGTTGGGTTCAACAGCCGGGGACATCGTGAAGCGGCCCCAGGGGGAGACCCCAAAGGGGCACCTGAGCTTCAGCTCGCAGAGGAGATCCCCGGACGGTCAAGAAGTTTGTGATTACGCAGCAGAAAGACCATACAGAGAGATAGACACTTTTATAAGCTAAAGGCTATTAATCCCGGGGTCATGATTTTTTTGATGAGATCTGAAAACCCCTGGGTGTTTTTTGGGAAAATGGTAGGGAATGGACTGGTCCTAGAGAGGGTGGGGCCCCCGGGGGAGTTATAGGGAAACCCGAACTGTTTAATTTACAGAAGCAGAACTCTGGGTTCCCGGTCAGACATTCCCCGGTGGGCCCCGAAGCAGGTGCGGACAGTGCTCCCGCCGCAAGTTTCTGCTTCCAAAAGGGGCAAAGCCGACCCGCAGCAGCCTGTAGTACAGACCCCCGCAGACGTACCACAAACCGAAGCCCACAAAACTGTCAGCAGTCCCAAAGCGAGCTGTTAGATTCCAGCAGAGGACAAAAGTCACAGAATGCCCAGCCAAAAGCCTGCAGCGTTCCAAACAGCACATGAAGGGCACACCATACAGGGACAAAATCGCAGAATGCCCAGTCAGCCGCCTGCAGCGATTCCAAGCAGCGCAGGACATTTTTCAGACAGGGGCTCAAGTTCCCGAATGCCATGCACCACAGTTGGGGAGTGGACATGTGCCGGGAGTTCCTGAGGTGCCCAGGGGCTCTGATGGGGGATAAACCGCGCGTATCTGAGGGGTGGGGTTTTTGGGGGGCACGTATCTTTGCTGGACGCTGGGCCCGTCTGATAGTGCATTGATGTTGATGATAAAATGGATGATGTGTCTGTGATTTCCCTTTTTTCCCAGCACACAAGGTTTAGAACCCCCCCTGCGCAGACCCTACCCCTCATCAGTCTGTGTGCCCCGCAGGGTTCCCCCCCAGTAATGCCTGGGAGTGTGGTGCCCGTCTTCCCTTGGTGCCAATTACCGGGGGGGCGTTTTTAAAAGGGAAAAACGTTGTGGTTTCCGGACAAGGGGCCAAGGAGGATCTCCCGATAGAAGGTTTTTGGGCAGGGGGCTCTTTTTTCCCAAAGGGGTTTTCGCCAGTCAGTCTTGGCGGTGATTAAACTTCCAGACAGGCAGGGCTAGACGTCATTTTAATAGAGTGCCTGGAAAGGTTTTTGGTCTAATTTCCCCAAGTTTTTTAGACATGAGGGCTGGAGTAAGTTTGCTTTATTCCCTTTTCTAAACCGATACCTTGGAAATTCCATCTTTGGAAAGAGTCTGTTCCCCCCCAGGACCCGTGTGTGGCCGGAGGCATTTTATTGCTGACCTCACCAAAAGCAGAGACAATGAGGTATCTGGAAGGAGGGTGGGGGTTTTGTGAAATGCGCCGTGCGATAATATCACTGCCCACTTACCCAACTCTTCTTTTTGGGAGGGGGGGTGTGTGTTTTTATTTGGGGAGCCCGTAAGTGTTAAAAGTGGGAAGGGGGGTCACCTGGCAAAAACGTTACTGTGGTGAAGTGAAACCCGTGTGGGGAGATGGCCATGGCTGCAGACTGCCCCGAAATCAGTGCAACCCTTGGAAAAATGGTCACCCTCACGGGACTGTTGACCCTGGCACAATATCTGTAAGGACTATCCCGATGAGGGTTTGGTGAGGGGGAGGATTCTAGAGGAGGCAGCTTTATGTCGGGAAATATGTCCAGGGCCCAGGCCCACCAGGGGGGCTACTCAGGTGACACCAGCAGAGGGGTTTAAGGGTGAAAGGGAAGTAGGAGGTTTCCTCAGGGGGAGAGTTACGGGGAAGCATTCTTCGTAAAAACCCTCTGTGTCTCAGACTAAAAGGAAGAAAAAGGAAAGCTCCCGTAAACCCGAGAAAGGGGTTTTGACACTGGCCAAGGGGCCGAAGAAGGTCCCAAATTCTGCAGGTGTAATTTGGACTTATCTAATGGTTTGGTGTTTTGCTGAGTCTGCGGTGATTTTGAGGATGACCTTAGAAAAATTGACGCGAGTTTGATGGGTTTTAGGGATGTCCTCCGCCCAGCGGAAGCCCTTACCTGAGGGGTCTCGGGGAAAATCTGAAAGGGGACCGGGGGTGACCAAAAAACTCCCATCAGATCTGTGACGCTGTCAACCCTAAATTTCCGAGCCCGATAGATAAAATCATTAGGAAAATTTTAAATTTCGAAGATGTGTCCTGGGTTTTAAATATGTTTTTTTTTTTTTTTTTTTTTCCACCCGGTGTAGGATCTTTTGGATAATTTTATATGTAAATCCGGATATGTAATTTATGTCAAAACCAAGAGATTTTTTTTTTTATTAGGAGGGAAAGTCGTATATTTGTATTGTTTGGTTTTTTCAAAAAAAATTGCCCCCATGTACAAGAATTAACTCTATAAAACTGTCCCATGACAAAAATAACTACTATAAAATGCCCCCAGTCAAAAATATAATACTTTAAAAAAATGCCCCCTTTTAAATATTAAAATATAATACTGCCCCTTGTCAATATAACTACTTAATACTGCTCCTATGTCAATTAACTACTATAATACTGCCCTATATAAAGAAATAACTACTTAATACGCCCTATGTTCAAAAATATAACTCATAATAATGCTCTATGTACAAAAATATAACTTATAATACTGCCCCATGTACAAAAATATAACACAAATACTGCCCCTTTGTACAAAAATTTAACTACTATATACTGCCCCTATGACAAGAATAAAACTACATAAAACCCCCCTATGTACAAGTATAAACTATAAATACTGCCCCTTTTGTAAATATCCCACTATAATACTGCCCCTATGTACAAGAAATAAACTATAAAATCCCCCCCTATGTACAAGAATATACTACAAAAATAAGCCCCCTATGTACAATTAACTACTATAATACTGTCCTATTACAATAAACACTTAAAATACTGCCCCTATGTACAATAAACACTATAATTTGCTCCTATTAAAAGAATATAATACTTAATACTGTCCAGCTGAGAGGTTGTGGTTTGTACTCCCCTGATGCTGGAGCAAGCCCAGGGGGGGGCCAACCCTGGGGGGGAAGCTCCCCAGGAAAGGGCCCCCCCAGGTTCCCGGCCTACGGGGACAGCCCCCCAGGCCTCTCCAAATTTGGAATGTAATCCCAGAGCCATGAGAGAAGTGAGCAGCGGGCCAAAGCTGCGCTGTCTGTGAAGGGGGAAAAACCCGTCAGTTAAATTTTTGGGAAAACCCTTCCCCAAGCCCAGAAAAAACAAAAAGGGAAAAAGTGTCGGTCAGCGAGGGTTACGACAATGTAAAGTAGGTAACTCCCCAGTCAGCAAGCGCTCTCCCAGGGAAAGGGTGAGATCAGCCCCAGCTGGGATCCCTCTCCTGCTCCGGGCGAGGGGCGTCTTTGAAAGAAAAAACCTCCGGGAAACTTACAGCAATGGAGATGGCGCGGTCGGGAGCACACGGCGCAGTGGGTTTGGCAGCAAAAAAGTGCGGGGAGCCTGGAGCAGAAACCGCGGGGGTGAAAATTAAGGGACTTTGGGGTCAAGCAGCCGGGGGGACATCGCTAAAATGCAGGACCCCGGGAGGAGACCCCACGGCCCCGGGTTCAGCTCGCAGAGAGCCCCAGACTGGTCAAAAGTTCGGTGAGTTACAGAGCGAAGACGCACTACAGATCAGTAGACACTTGCTATAAGCAAAAGGCTATTAACCGGGAGTCATGATTTTTTATAGACAAACACTGGG
This sequence comes from Oophaga sylvatica, assembly GCA_033576555.1. Lineage (NCBI taxonomy): Eukaryota > Metazoa > Chordata > Amphibia > Anura > Dendrobatidae > Oophaga > Oophaga sylvatica. The sequence goes on along the minus strand of JARQOD010000010.1, from coordinate 44,830,892 downwards.
TGTATTGCGGAAAAAGGGTGGGGGACAGGACTGCGCCCTAGAGGGGAGGGGGCCCGGGCGGAACTTTTTGGAACCGGGAAACTGTTTAAGTCAGAAGCAGAATTCGGTTTCCCAGGTCAGCTTGTCCGGGTGCCCCCAGAAAAGGTGCGGCGTGTGCGGCCTGCAAGTTCTCTTCCAAAAGGGCAAATCCCGCCCGCAGCACCAGTGTAAGCCCCCAGCAGACTCCACAATCTAAAAAAGTCAAAAAAAATCCCTGCGCGATCCAAAGAAGCATGAGTGCAGTTTCCCACAGGGACAACAAGTCACAGAATCCCCCCAGCACAACAGCCTCAGCAGTTAAAAGCACAGCATAAAGGGCCCATTCCGTAGAGGTAAAAACAAGTCCAGAATGCCATCAGCCGCCTGCAGCAGTTCCCCAAGCACGCATGGACTTTTTCAGCACGGGGATACAAGTCCAGAATCCCCATGCCCCACAGTTGGGCAGTGGACATGTGCCGTATTTCCCTATGGTCCCCAGCGGGCTCTGATTGGGGAAAAACCCGCGCTGTATCTAGGGGTCGGGGGTTTTGGGGGAGACGTATTTTTGTGGCCCTGCGCAGTCTGAAGTGACTTGATGTTGATGATAACAATTTTCTGAGATGTCTGTGTTTCCCCCCTTTAAATTCCGGCACAAAAGGGTGTAAAAGCCCCCCTGTGCAACCCTCACCCGTCAGTAGCAGTGGACCCCGCGGGTTTTCCCCCATAATGCCGGGAGTCGGGGTCTCCTCCTTCACCTTGGTGCCAATTATAGGCAGGCTTTTAAAACGGGAAAGTCGGGCGTTTCCCGGAAAGAGGTCCCAAGGAGGATCTGCCAGATAGAAGGTTTTGGGGGTTTTTCAGGGAGCTCTTGTGTCCCCAGATGGGGTTTGCGCAGTCAGCTCTTGGGGGTGATTAATCTTCAACGGGGTAGACGTCGCTTTAAGCTATGAGTGATCGGACATTTTTGGTCAAATTTCCCCAAGTTTGGGAACATGAGGCGGAGTAAAGTTCAGCTTTATTCCTACCCTTAAAGAAATACCTTAGGGTTAATCCATCTTCGGGAAGATCTGTTCCCCCGCAGGAATGTGGTGTGGGTCCGGGAGGCATTGTCCCTGGTCTCTGACCTCACCAAAAGCAGAGACAATGATGGTATCTGGGCGGGGGGGGGAGGGGTTTTGGTGAAACGCGCCAGGGATAATTCATGCCCCTTACCCAACTCCCCTTTTTTATTGGGAGGGAGAGGGTGTGTGTTTTTACCTGGGCACTCGAAAATGCTTCAAATGTGCAGGCGGGTCACCCGGGGAATAGTTAGTGGGGGAATGCAACCCCGTGTGGGGAGGTCGGCCATGGGCTGCAGACTGCCGAAAATCAGGTGCAACCCCCTGTGGGAAGATCGGCACCCTACAGGGGCTGTCCCCGACGCCTGGCCAATATCTGTAAGGGGCTTCCGATGAGGATGGTGGGAGGGCAGAATTTTTGGGGGAGGCAGCTTTTTGTCGGGGAAAAACTGGCCAGACCGGGGGCCCACAGGGGGTTATCAGGGGACACCAGAGCAGAGGGTTCAAAGGGGGTAAGGGAAATATGGGGTTGTCCCTGGGGGAGCAGTCCAGGGAAACATTACTTCAGTACTACCCTCTGTGGGTTTAGACTAAAAGGAAGAAAAAAAGCCTCCCAAAGGAAGGAGTATGACCTGGCCAGGACCCGGAAAAGGTCCAAGTTTTGCAGGTGTAATGGGCTTATCTAATAGGTTTGCGTTCTGTCTGAGTTGACGGTATTTGAGGGTGACCTTAGAAAAATTGACGCGAGTTTGATGGGGGTAGGGCGTCCTCCCCCCAAACGGAGCCATTAATGGGGCTCTCGGGTAAGGGGCGAAAGGAGACCGGTGGGGACCCGAATAACCGACTCAATTGTGACGCTGTCAAATAAAAAATGTCCGACCCCAGAAGATAAAAACATTAGGGAAAATTTTAAATTATGAAGGGTGTGTCATGGGGTTGAAAAATTATTTTTTTTTTTTTTTTTTTTTTTTTTCCACCCGGGGTATGGACTCTTTAAGATAATTTTTTTATGTTAAACCAATGTAAGAATGTACAACCAAATGAATTTATATTACTGGAGGAATGTCGTTATTTGTTTTTTTTTGGTTTTTTACAATAAAATTCCCCCTAGTACAAGAAAATAATACTATAATACTGCCCCTTGTACAAGAACAAACTACTATAATTGCCTATTACAAAAATAATCTACTATAAACGCTCCTATAAAAGAATATAACTACTATAATACTCCCCCTATGACAGAATATAACTACTATAAATGCCCCCTATATACGAATATAATACTAAATACTGCCCTATGTACAAGAAAATAACTAAAAAATCTGCCCCTTAACAAGAAATAACTACTATAATACTCCCCCTATGTACAAGAATATTACAAAATATGCCCTATATACAAGAATTAACTATAAAATACCCCCTATGTACAAGAATTAATATATAATACTGCCCCATATTAAGGAAATAACTATATAATATGCCTATGTACAAGAAATAACTAAAAATAATGCTTTTACAAAAAATTTAAAACTTTTTAATATGCTCTATGTACAAGAAAAAAATACTTATACGCCCTATATACAAGAAAAAAATACTATAATATGTCCTATGTAAAAGAAAAAATTTTACTATAATATGCCCCTATATACAAAAAATTTAATACTTTAATTCCCTATGTCAAGAATATAACACTATAATATCCCCCCTATATACAGGAATTAATACTAAATACTGCCCCTTGTAAAAAGAATATAACTACAAAAAAATACGCCCTTATACAAAAATATAAACTATAATACGCCCCTTTACAAATAACACTATAATACTGCCCATGTAAAAGTATAAAACTTAATACTGCTCCTATGTCAAAAACTACTAAAATACTGCCCCTTGTAAAAAATTTTAATCTATATAATCGCCCTATTACAAATAACCTTTATAAAAAGCCCCTATGTCAAAATAAAAACTACTATAATACCCCCTATGTACAATATAACTACTTAATACTGCCCCTTTGTAAAAATTAATAAAATTTTATGCCCCCTATTTTCAATATAACTATTAAAATATGCCCTTGTACAAGAAAAATATATAAACTGCCCCATTACAAAATAACTATATAAAGCCCCCTATGTACAAATAACTACTAAATATGCCCCCTATGTACAATATAATACTATAAACTCCCCCTATGTACACAAATAAACACTATAATACTGCCCTATGTAAAATAAACTTTAAAAATACTGCCCCATTACAAGTATAATACTATAAAGCCCCTATGTACAAGAATATAACTACTAAAAATATCCCCCTAGTCGGAAATATAATATAAATATTCCCCCTATTACAAGAAAAAACTACTAAATACGCCCCTATGTAAAAAATATAACTACTATAATACGCCCCTTATGTCAGAAATAACACTTTTTAAACTGCCCCCATGTACAAGAATATAACTACATAAACTGCCTCATGTAAAAAAATATAAACAAATAAAAATACTGCCTCTAGCAAAAATATAACTACTCTGCCCCTAGTACAAGAATAACTACATAATATGCTCCTAGTAAAAAAAATTAACTACTATATATGCTCTTGTACAAAAAATTAAATTTTAAACGACCTATGAACAAACATAACTACTAAAAACGCTTCTATTACAAGATGTAATTTCTATAATACTGCTCCTATGTACAAGAAAAAAATAAATAATAGTCCTATGTACAAAAATTAAAATCATTACGTCCCTATGTACAAAAATAAATACTATAAAAACTCCCCCTATGTCAAGAAAAAAATATATAATACTCCCCCCTATGTACAATAAACTAAATAATACTGCCCCCATGTACAAAAGAAAACATATAATATGCCTATGTAAAAAGAATTAAACTAAAATATGTCCTATGTACAAAAATTAAAACTACTAAATACTGTCCTTGTACAAATATAACTACTAAATATTGTCCTATTACAAGAAATAACTATTAATACTGCCCTATTTACAAAAATTTAAAAATATTAAATTACTGTCCCCTATTTCAAGAATAAAACTACTATAATATGTCAAACAAGATTAATACTATAAATGCTTTTTGTACAAAATATAAACTATAATACTGCTCCATATCAAGAATTAATATAAAATTTTGCTCCAAAGTACAGAATATAATACTTAATATGCTCTAATCGGAATTTAAAATATAAAACTGCCCCCATGTACAAAAATATAACTACTTAATACGCCATGTACAAGAAAAATACTATAATATGCTCCTATGTACAAGAATTTAACTATTTTAAATACTGTTTGTACAAGAATTAATACTATAATACTGCCCCTATTTTTCAAGAATTAATTACTATAATTTGCCTAGAAAAAGAATATAATACTATAATATGCCTCTATGTAAAAGAATATAACTCTAAAAACTGCCTTATGTACAAAAAAAATTACTTAATACTGCTCCTTTTCAAAAATAAATACTTTAATCGCCCTATTACAAAAATTAACTAATAATAGCCCCTATGTACAAGTTTTAAAATAATAAATGCTCCTATGTAAAGAAATAACTATATAATACTGCCTCTATGTACAAGAATATAACTACTATAATATGCTTATGTCAAGAAAAATACTATAAAGTCCTATGAAAAAATATAACTCTATAAAACTGCTCCTTTGTACAAAAAATTAATATATAATATGCCCTTGTACAAGAAAAAAACTTAAATACTGCTCCTTGTACAAAAATTAATTTAATAATCTGTCCTATTAAAAGAATTAACTACTATAAACTGCCCCTTATACAAAAATAAAAACTCTAAAATATGCTCCATTTTAAAAAAATTATAACTACATAAACTGCTCCTATATCAAGAAAATAACTACTAAAATTTATGCCTAGACAAGTTTTAACTATAAATAGTCTATGTAAAAGGGAAAAAAAACTACGTAATACTGCCCCAGTACAAGAATATAACTACTGAAATTCTGCCCCAGACAAGAATAAAATACTATAATACTGCCCTTTGTACAAAAATATAACTCTATAATATCCCCTATGTACAAAATAAAACTACTAAAATACTGCTCCTATTAAAAAGAAATACTACATATACTGCCCTAAAACAAAAATAATTATAATACCCCCCTATATAAAAGAATATAATACTATAATACTGTCCTATTTTAAAGAAAAAACTATTTTAATATCCCCTATTACAAGAATAAAAACTACTGAATACTGCCCCATGTACAAGAATATAACTACTTTAATACTGCTCTATGTACAAGAAATAACTAAAATACTCCCCCTTGTACAAAAAATTAATACTAAAATACGCCCCCCTATATACAAGAATAAAACTTAATATGCCCCTATGTCAAAAATATAACACATAATACTGCCCCTATGTAAAAGAATATAACACTATAATACCCCCCTATGTCAAAAAATTTTAATATATAATATGCTCCTATGTAAAGAATAAACTATATAATACGCCCCATAAAAAGAAAAAAATACTTAATTTTTAGGCTGTTATGTTGGGGGTTTTGCTGCCGCTCTTCGGTGTGCGTATTTTGGGGGTTTGGGGGGTACTTTTGTCAGCTCGGGAGGCCTGAGCTCCCCTTGAGTACATTAATGGTGTTATTTCTGCAGCGGGGCGACAGGGACTAAAATCTTGGGCGGGGATGATGTGTCCCCTTTCCCGAAGGAAGCAAATCGCTGGAAGAGGCGGGGCTTAAATATTGCTGTGAGGTTTCTTCCATTTCGGCAGTGTGGCGTCTGCCCTCCGCGATTTGTATTTTCCCGGAGCGTTTAACTGTTTTTTTTATTGTTCCCTTTGTCACAGTTTTGTGTCTGGTGACGCGGTTTAAAAATGTCTATGTGCATAGTGTACGAGTGCTCTTGTTTCATATAGAAGCCAGAAAAGGGCCCTCTATTTTTTACATGCAGGCGGGGATCAACGACACCAAGAAAACTGGAAAGGTTTTGTCACTGTTATTTATGACTTAATGGCTTAAAATGTGGAGAAATGTGAAAGAAAGAGGGGTTTTTTGTGAGCTGGGACAAGGACTCTTTCCCCAATTTCCGGGGGGGCCCCGACGGGCCCCCCACATTTGCCACCCCCCATAGAAAAATTATGGCCGAGCGGTTTTTTCGCAGTGACATGCATTTCGGGATGGCGCCGCATGTCAAAGCGTTTCATGCGGTTTTGTCCGGTGCGGGCAAATGTACATTGCGGCGGCCCGGGCAAAACGCTGAAAGTAATTTTTTTGTTTTTTTCCGGAGGGTTTCTGATGTCTCCCAAACATCAAAACCATCCGGCAAAAAAAAAGCTCGGCCCCCGGCGGTGCATCAGGTTTTCGATGGGCGCCGGCAAAAAAAGCTGGGGTCTGTCCCTGTGTGGGGCCCCCCTCCGGCAGTCCTGGCGTGCAGTCTGTCCCTGCGTGTGGCCCTCTCCGGCAGTCCTGGCGTGCAGTCTGTCCCTGTGTGCGGCCCCCTCCGTCAGTCCTGGCGTGCAGTCTGTCCCTGTGTGCGGCCCCCTCCGTCAGTCCTGGCGTGCAGTCTGTCCCTGTGTGCGGCCCCCTCCGGCAGTCCTGGCGTGCAGTCTGTCCCTGTGTGTGGCCCCCTCCGGCAGTCCTGGCGTGCAGTCTGTCCCTGCGTGAGGCCCCTTCCGACAGTCCTGGCGTGCAGTCTGTCCCTGCGTGCGGCCCCCTCCGGCAGTCCTGGCGTGCAGTCTGTCCCTGTGTGCGGCCACCTCTGGCAGTCCTGGCGTGCAGTCTGTCCCTGTGTGTGGCCCCCTCCGGCAGTCCTGGCGTGCAGTCTGTCCCTGTATGCGGCCCCCTCCGGCAGTCCTGGCGTGCAGTCTGTCCCTGTGTGGGGCCCCCTCTGGCAGTCCTGGCGTGCAGTCTGTCCCTGTGTGCGGCCCCTTCCGGCAGTCCTGGTGTGCAGTCTGTCCCTGTGTGCGGCCCCCTCCGTCAGTCCTGGCGTGCAGTCTGTCCCTGTGTGCGGCCCCCTCCGTCAGTCCTGGCGTGCAGTCTGTCCCTGTGTGCGGCCCCCTCCGGCAGTCCTGGCGTGCAGTCTGTCCCTGTGTGTGGCCCCCTCCGGCAGTCCTGGCGTGCAGTCTGTCCCTGCGTGAGGCCCCTTCCGGCAGTCCTGGCGTGCAGTCTGTCCCTGCGTGCGGCCCCCTCCGGCAGTCCTGGTGTGCAGTCTGTCCCTGTGTGTGGCCCCCTCTGGCAGTCCTGGCGTGCAGTCTGTCCCTGTGTGTGGCCCCCTCCGGCAGTCAGTCCTGGCGTGCAGTCTGTCCCTGTGTGGGGCCCCCTCCGGCAGTCCTGGCGTGCAGTCTGTCCCTGTGTGCGGCCCCTTCCGGCAGTCCTGGTGTGCAGTCTGTCCCTGTGTGCGGCCCCCTCCGGCAGTCCTGGCGTGCAGTCTGTCCCTGTGTGTGGCCCCCTCCGGCAGTCCTGGCGTGCAGTATGCGGCCCCCTCCGGCAGACCTGGCGTGCAGTCTGTCCCTGTGTGCAGCCCCCTCTGGCAGCCCAGGCGTGCAGTTTGTCCCTGTGTGTGGCCCCCTCCGGCAGTCCTGGCGTGCAGTCTGTCCCTGTGTGCGGCCCCCTCCGGCAGTCCTGGCGTGCAGTCCCTGTGTGTGGCCCCCTCCAGCAGTCCTGGCGTGCAGTATGCGGCCCCCTCCGGCAGTCCTTGCGTGCAGTCTGTCCCTGTGTGCAGCCCCCTCTGGCAGTCCTGGCATGCAGTCTGTCCCTGTGCGCAGCCCCCTCTGGCAGTCCAGGCGTGCAGTTTGTCCCTGTGTGCAGCCCCCTCCGGCAGTCCAGACGTGCAGTCTGTCCCTGTGCGCAGCCCCCTCTGGCTGTCCAGGTGTGCAGTTTGTCCCTGTGCGCAGCCCCCTCTGGCAGTCAAGGCGTGCAGTCTGTCCCTGTGCGCAGCCCCCTCTGGCAGTCCAGGCGTGCAGTTTGTCCCTGTGTGCAGCCCCCTCCGGCAGTCCAGGCGTGCAGTCTGTCCCTGTGCGCAGCCCCCTCTGGCAGTCCAGGCGTGCAGTTTGTCCCTGTGTGCAGCCCCCTCCAGCAGTCCTGGCGTGCAGTCTGTCCCTGTGTGCAGCAACCTCCGGCATTCCTGGCGTGCAGTCTGTCCCTGTGTGCAGCCCCCTCCGGCAGTCCTGGCGTGCAGTCTGTCCCTGTGTGCAGCCCCCTCCGGCAGTCCTGGCGTGCAGTCTGTCCCTGTGTGCAGCCCCCTCCGGCAGTCATGGCGTGCAGTCTGTCCCTGTGTGTGGCCCCCTCCGGCAGTCCTGGCGTGCAGTCTGTCCCTGGGTGCGGTCCCCTCCGGCAGTCCTGGCGTGCAGTCTGTCCCTGTGTGCAGCCCCCTCCGGCAGTCCTGGCGTGCAGTCTGTCCCTGTGTGCAGCCCCTTCCGGCAGTCCTGGCGTGCAGTCTGTCCCTGTGTGCAGCCCCCTCTGGCAGTCCAGGCGTGCAGTCTGTCCCTGTGTGCAGCCCCCTCCGGCAGTCCTGGCGTGCAGTCTGTCCCTGTGTGCAGCCCCCTCCGGCAGTCCAGGCGTGCAGTCTGTCCCTGTGTGCAGCCCCCTCCGGCAGTCCATGCGTGCAGTCTGTCCCTGTGTGCAGCCCCCTCCGGCAGTCCAGGCGTGCAGTCTGTCCCTGTGTGCAGCCCCCTCCGGCAGTCCAGGCGTGCAGTCTGTCCCTGTGTGCAGCCCCCTCCGGCAGTCCAGGCGTGCAGTCTGTCCCTGTGTGCAGCCCCCTCTGGCAGTCCAGGCGTGCAATCTGTCCCTGTGTGCAACCCCCTCCGGCAGTCCTGGCGTGCAGTCTGTGTTACGTTGACGTTTCTGTAACATTTACTTGCAGGAAGTGTTACCTGAGTGTCTTCCCTCTGTACGGGGCACATTCTTTTCGCTATTGTCTATGTTGTGAGGGAATGTGTCTCGCCGTGGGGTGTCTTCATCGCCACCATTGTTGTCGGACTTTACGGTTATCAGATAGCCGTTAGGAACAACTGCACAATATATAGAGGCGGGCCCCCGGGGGCCCAGGACGTGACCCCGTCGTGGCCGGACGTTCTGATCCGCTGTAATGTTCCTCTCCCGCCAGGTGGATGTGGACTCCGGGCTGTCCGAGTGCGCCGTGCTCCAGCGCCGCCACCGACATGGCTGGAATGAGTTTCAGGTGGAAAATTCGGATCCCATCTGGAAGAAATACCTGGGCCAGGTGCGACCCTCCTGACGTCTGGCTGAGCTGTGTGCCAGCGATTGCTCCCTGTTATCAGCCGTTCCAGGCTTTATGTCACATGTACTTATCGGCTTGTCAGACCATATTGATCAAAATGTTGGTGTCTTACGTCAATTAAGGGTCTTTTTTCCATTTTTGGACCCCAGTTCACAAACCCCCTCATCCTGCTGCTTCTGGGCTCCGCTCTGGTCAGTGTTGCAACCAAGGAATATGAGGACGCCGTCAGCATCACCGTGGTAAGATACAGGGCGGAGGACGCCACGCCGCTGACCGTCAGCTCTGCTGGAGGCTGTGATAGTGTCCGGTTCTTTAAATGTCTGATGTCATATCTCCGCAGGCGATTTTAATCGTGGTGACCGTGGCTTTCGTGCAGGTAGGAACTGTCAGCCGTCACCTGAGGGCGGGGAAGCAATGGAGGGCACCGCCAGCTATTGACACCGCCATCCAGGCACACACTGTCCTACTATCTGTCCTGTATATAAACCTCCGACGCGTTCTAGATTACTCCACAAACCCTTGTCACTCCAGTCTGTGGTGTTCTGCACCTTGTGCCCCATGCAGGGGCCCACAGAGCCGAACCGTCCCCGGCCCTCCATATCCTCACCCCCCAGACCCCAGCGTCCATAAACGGGTCATGAGTGCATGGGATTGCGGTGCAGAGGATTGCGGCGGTGAATGGGCCTCTGGCGCAGGGGATTGCGGCGGTCCGTCGGTGCCGGGGATTGCGGCTGGCAGTCGGTGCTGGTGATTGCGGCAGTCCGTCGGTTCAGGGGATTGCGGCTGGCAGTTGGTGCCGGGGATTGCGGCAGTCCGTCGGTTCAGGGGATTACGGCGGGCCGTCGGTTCAGGGGAATGCGGCTGGCAGTTGGTGCCGGGGATTGCGGCAGTCCGTCGGTTCAGGGGATTACGGCGGGCCGTCGGTTCAGGGGATTGCGGCTGGCAGTCGGTGCCGGGGATTGCGGCAGTCCGTCGTTTACAGGATTGCGGCTGGCAGTCGGTGTCGGGGATTGCGGCAGTCCGTCGGTTCAGGGGATTGCGGCTGGCAGTCGGTGCCAGGGATTGCGGCTGGCAGTCGGTGCTGGGGATTGCTGCGGGCCGTCGGTTCAGGGGATTGCGGCTGGCAGTTGGTGCCGGGGATTGCGGCGGTCCGTCAGTTCACGGGATTGCGGCTGGCAGTCGGTGCCGGGGATTGCGGCAGTCCGTCGGTTCAGGGGATTACGGCGGGCCGTCGGTTCAGGGGATTGCGGCTGGCAGTCGGTGCCGGGGATTGCGGCAGTCCGTCGGTTCAGGGGATTGCGGCGGGCCGTCGGTGCAGGGATTGCGGCGGATCATTTGCCGTAGCTGCAGATCTAATCCTGATCTCATTCTTTTATCTCTCCAGGAATATCGCTCAGAGAAATCTCTTGAGGAGCTAAATAAACTTGTTCCCCCTGAGTGTAACTGGTGAGTAATCTAATAATCCTGCCGAAAACCCCAAATTTTCCTTGTCATGTGACCGGGTCCGTTGTGTCTTGTCTTAAGAGCGGTCATAGACACCTGTGTAGATATTAACAAGATCACTGCTTGCTGCCTGTGAACGAGCGCAGAAGTTGAAGCCCAAGTTCTTGCAGACGTCTGTGTTGGCTTTGCTCTGCGACGGCCCTGTGCACGGCAGTTTTGTGCGCAATGATTTTGCTCTGCGGTGGTTTTGTGCTCAATGATTTTGCTCTGCGGTGGTTTTGTGCTCAATGATTTTGCTCTGCGGTGGTTTTGTGCGCAATGATTTTGCTCTGCGGTGGTTTTGTGCGCAATGATTTTGCTCTGCGGCGGTTTTGTGCGCAATGATTTTGCTTTGCGGCGGTTTCTGCGCAGTTTGCTCTCGGCGTTGTGCTCAATGATTCTTGCGGTGTTTTGTGGCATGATTTGTCTGCGTGTTTTGTGCTCAATGATTTTGCTCTGCGGTGGTTTTGTGCGCAATGATTTTGCTTTGCGGGGTTTTGTGCCAATGATTTTGCTCTGCGGCGGTTTTGTGCGCAATGATTTTGCTTTGCGGGGTTTTTGCGCAATGATTTTGCTCTGCGGGGTTTTGTGCTCAATGATTTTGCTCTGCGGTGGTTTTGTGCGCAATGATTTTGCTCTGCGGTGGTTTTGTGCTCAATGATTTTGCTCTGCGGTGGTTTTGTGCGCAATGATTTTGCTCTGCGGTGGTTTTGTGCGCAATGATTTTGCTCTGCGGTGGTTTTGTGCTCAATGATTTTGCTCTGCGGCGGTTTTGTGCGCAATGATTTTGCTCTGCGGCGGTTTTGTGCGCAATGATTTTGCTTTGCGGCGGTTTTGTGCGCAATGATTTTGCTCTGCGGCGGTTTTGTGCGCAATGATTTTGCTCTGCGGCACACCTCTGTAGCACATTCACCCTTGTCTCATGGTTTGCAGTGTCCGTGATGGGAAGCTTCAGCACCTTCTTGCTCGAGATCTGGTCCCTGGAGACGTGGTTTGCCTGACGGTTGGTGACCGGGTCCCTGCCGACATCAGGCTAATAGAGGTAGTTGTTAGTGTGCGGCGATACAGGGTATTAAAGATGTTCTGCAGCAGTGTGATAATCGGGGAAGAGGGCGCTGGTATAACGCCCACATGCTGACGCCTCGGTGGATTTTGCTCTTGGCTAAGAGACTTGTGAGAAGTGTCACCTGTACTTGCCACCCCCCAGCCAAACCCAGTCATCTCTAAACTGGTTCCCAGCAGGTTTACACCAGTGCCGCTGACCATCCCCCGGTGGAGGAGCAGAATTGTGTGCAGCATTGTTCCTGGTATGACAATGACGTATAATCACAGACAGCAGCGTCCTGGTCGTATGATCACGGCGTACGCCCGTCCCCTGCCCGGGGCACTCCTGTACCCCCTCAGCTGCTGACGTGATACGTGGCCCTGTGCAGTCACGCTTTCCCCGCCATTATTGGCTGGGTGGAGCAGGGTGGCGCAGAGTATTGTGCTCACTGCATCCCTTATGTAATGGCCTGCACGTGATCAGGGTTGTAGTCCTCACCCCCCACCATGGCTGAGTCTACAAGCTGTCAGCAGCCAGCTTTAGCTGTGTGTTATCCCCACATACTGGCGAACCACAAGTCCCAGCAAGGCTTAGAGCATGCCAGCTATGAATAGTTACTCTCTGGGCCTGACACGCCTGCTATCGGGCTGTATCTAGACGTTGGAGGCAGTGTGCTCCTGTCTGCAGCTAGGAAGGGGTTAAGTCTCCATGAGTTTCGCCACTTTGTCTGTTCACATGGGATTGTTACATTTGGATATTTGACAGCGGAGACGGTCGGTTCACACTGAGCGCATTAAAGGATGCCTCCATGAGGACACGCGGTACGATGACGCTGCTCAACCGCGGAGACCGAGTGATGCCTCCTTGAGGACACGTGGTACGATGACTGTGCTCATCATCGGAGCCCGAGTGATGCCTCCACGAGAACATGCGGTACGATGACGCTGCTCAACCGCGGAGACCGAGTGATGCCTCCATGAGGACACGCGGTACGATGATGCTGCTCAGCCGCAGAGACCGAGTGATGCCTCCATGAGGACACGCGGTACGATGACGCTGCTCAGCCGTGGAGCCCGAGTGATGCCTCCATGAGGACACGCGGTACGATGACGCTGCTCAGCCGCAGAGACCGAGTGATGCCTCCATGAGGACACGCGGTACGATGACGCTGCTCAGCCGTGGAGCCCGAGTGATGCCTCCATGAGGACACGCGGTACGATGACGCTGCTCAACCGCGGAGACCGAGTGATGCCTCCATGAGGACACGCGGTACGATGATGCTGCTCAGCCGCAGAGGCCAAGTAATGCCTCTACGAGGACACGCGGTTCGATGCCGCTGCTCAGCCGTGGAGCCCGAGTGATGCCTCCACGAGAACATGCGGTACGATGACGCTGCTCAACCGCGGAGACCGAGTGATGCCTCCATGAGGACACGCGGTACGATGACGCTGCTCAACCGCGGAGACCGAGTGATGCCTCCATGAGGACACGCGGTACGATGACGCTGCTCAACCGCGGAGACCGAGTGATGCCTCCATGAGGACACGCGTACGATGACGCTGCTCAGCCGTGGAGCCCGAGTGATGCCTCCATGAGGACACGCGGTACGATGACGCTGCTCAACCACGGAGACCGAGTGTTGCCTCCACAAGGACACACGGTACGATGACTGTGCTCATCATCGGAGCCCGAGTGATGCCTCCACAAGGACACGCGCTACGATGACGCTGCTCATCATCGGAGCCCGAGTGATGCCTCCACGAGGACACGTGGTACGATGACGCTGCTCAGCCGTGGAGCCCGAGTGATGCCTCCACAAGGACACGTGGTACGATGACGCTGCTCAGCCGTGGAACCCGAGTGATGTCTCCATGAGGATACGCGGTACGATGACGCTGCTCAACCACGGAGACCGAGTGTTGCCTCCACAAGGACACACGGTACGATGACTGTGCTCATCATCGGAGCCTGAGTGATGCCTCCACACGGACACGTGCTACGATGACGCTGCTCAGCTGTGGAGCCCGAGTGATGCCTCCACGAGGACACGCGGTACGATGACGCTGCTCAGCCGTGGAGCCCGAGTGATACCTCCACGAAGACACGTGGTATGATGACGCTGCTCGGCCGCAGAGCCCGAGTGATGCCTCCACGAGGACACGCGGTACAATGACGCTGCTCATCATCGGAGCCCGAGTGATGCCTCCACGAGGACACGCGGTATGATGACGCTGCTCGGCCGCAGAGCCCGAGTGATGCCTCCACGAGGACACGCGGTACAATGACGCTGCTCATCATCGGAGCCCGAGTGATGCCTCCACAAGGACACGCGCTACGATGACGCTGCTCAGCCATGGAGCCCGAGTGATGCCTCCACGAGGACACGCGGTACAATGACGCTGCTCATCATCGGAGCCCGAGTGATGCCTCCACGAGGACACGTGGTACGATAACACTGCTCGGCCGCAGAGCCCGAGTGATGCCTCCACAAGGACACGCGCTACAATGACGCTGCTCATCATCGGAGCCCGAGTGATGCCTCCACAAGGACACACGCTACGATGACGCTGCTCAGCTGTGGAGCCCGAGTGATGCCTCCACGAGGACACGCGGTACGATGACGCTGCTCGACCGCAGAGCCCAAGTGATGCCTCCACGAGGACACACGTACGATGACGCTGCTCATTCCCGGAGCCTGAGTGTTGCCTCCACATGGACACGCGGTACGATGACACTGCTCATTCCCGGAGCCCGAGTGATGCCTCCACAAGGACACGCGCTACGATGATGCTGCTCATCATCGGAGCCTGAGTGTTGCCTCCACATGGACACGCGGTACGATGACACTGCTCATTCCCGGAGCCCGAGTGATGCCTCCACAAGGACACGCGCTACGATGATGCTGCTCATCATCGGAGCCTGAGTGTTGCCTCCACATGGACACGCGGTACGATGACACTGCTCATTCCCGGAGCCCGAGTGATGCCTCCACAAGGACACGCGCTGCGATGACGCTGCTCATCATCGGAGCCCGAGTGATGCCTCCACAAGGACACGCGCTACGATGACGCTGCTCAACCGTGGAGCCCGAGTGATGCCTCCACGAGGACACGAGTACGATGACGCTGCTCGGCCGCAGAGCCCGAGTGATGCCTCCACGAGGACACACTGTACGATGACACTGCTCATTCCCGGAGCCCGAGTGATGCCTCTACAAGGACACGCGCTACGATGACGCTGCTTGGCCGCGGAGCCCAAGTGATGCCTCTACGAGGACGCGCGTACGATGACACTGCTCATCATCGGAGCCCGAGTGATGCCTCCATGAGGACACGCGGTACGATAACGCTGCTCATCATTGGAGCCCGAGTGATGCCTCCACAAGAACACGCGGTACGATGACGCTGCTCATTGCCGGAGCCCGAGTGATGCCTCCACGAGGACACGCGGTACGATGACGCTGCTCGACCGCAGAGCCCAAGTGATGCCTCCACGAGGACACACGGTACGATGACGCTGCTCATTCCCGGAGCCTGAGTGTTGCCTCCACATGGACACGCGGTACGATGACACTGCTCATTCCCGGAGCCCGAGTGATGCCTCTACAAGGACACGCGCTACGATGACGCTGCTTGGCCGCGGAGCCCAAGTGATGCCTCTACGAGGACCGCGGTACGATAACACTGCTCGGCCGCAGAGCCCGAGTGATGCCTCCACAAGGACACGCGCTACAATGACGCTGCTCATCATCGGAGCCCGAGTGATGCCTCCACAAGGACACACGCTACGATGACGCTGCTCAGCTGTGGAGCCCGAGTGATGCCTCCACGAGGACACGCGGTACGATGACGCTGCTCGACCGCAGAGCCCAAGTGATGCCTCCACGAGGACACACGGTACGATGACGCTGCTCATTCCCGGAGCCTGAGTGTTGCCTCCACATGGACACGCGGTACGATGACACTGCTCATTCCCGGAGCCCGAGTGATGCCTCCACAAGGACACGCGCTACGATGATGCTGCTCATCATCGGAGCCTGAGTGTTGCCTCCACATGGACACGCGGTACGATGACACTGCTCATTCCCGGAGCCCGAGTGATGCCTCCACAAGGACACGCGCTACGATGATGCTGCTCATCATCGGAGCCTGAGTGTTGCCTCCACATGGACACGCGGTACGATGACACTGCTCATTCCCGGAGCCCGAGTGATGCCTCCACAAGGACACGCGCTGCGATGACGCTGCTCATCATCGGAGCCCGAGTGATGCCTCCACAAGGACACGCGCTACGATGACGCTGCTCAACCGTGGAGCCCGAGTGATGCCTCCACGAGGACACGAGGTACGATGACGCTGCTCGGCCGCAGAGCCCGAGTGATGCCTCCACGAGGACACACTGTACGATGACACTGCTCATTCCCGGAGCCCGAGTGATGCCTCTACAAGGACACGCGCTACGATGACGCTGCTTGGCCGCGGAGCCCAAGTGATGCCTCTACGAGGACGCGCGGTACGATGACACTGCTCATCATCGGAGCCCGAGTGATGCCTCCATGAGGACACGCGGTACGATAACGCTGCTCATCATTGGAGCCCGAGTGATGCCTCCACAAGAACACGCGGTACGATGACGCTGCTCATTGCCGGAGCCCGAGTGATACCTCCACAAGGACACGCGGTACGATGACGCTGCTCATCATCGGAGCCTGAGTGTTGCCTCCACATGGACACGCGGTACGATGACGCTGCTCATTCCCGGAGCCCGAGTGATGCCTCCACAAGGACACGCGCTACGATGATGCTGCTCATCATCGGAGCCCGATTGTTGCCTCCACGAGGACACTCGGTACGATGACACTGCTTATTCCCGGAGCCCGAGTGATGCCTCCACGAGGACACACGGTACGATGACGCTGCTTGGCCGCGGAGCCCAAGTGATGCCTCTAAGAAGACGCGCGGTATGATGACTGTGCTCATCATCGGAGCCCGAGTGATGCCTCCACAAGAACACGCGGTACGATGACGCTGCTCATTCCCGAAGCCCGAGTGTTGCCTCCACATGGACACACGGTACGATGACGCTGCTCATTCCCGGAGCCCGAGTGATGCCTCCACAAGGACACGCGCTACGATGACGCTGCTCATCATCAGAGCCCGAGTGATGCCTTCACGAGGACACGCAGTACGATGACGCTGCTCATCATCGGAGCCCGAGTGTTGCCTCCACGAGGACACTCGGTACGATGACACTGCTCATTCCCGGAGCCCGAGTGATGCCTCCACGAGGACACGCGGTACGATGACGCTGCTTGGCCATGAAGCCCAAGTGATGCCTCTACGAGGACGCGCGGTACGATGATGCTGCTCATCATCGGAGCCCGAGTGATGGATCCACAAGAACACGCGGTACGATGACGCTGCTCATTCCCGGAGCCCGAGTGATGCCTCCACGAGGACATGCGGTACGATGACGCTGCTCATCATCGGAGCCCGAGTGATGGATCCACAAGAACACGCGGTACGATGACGCTGCTCATTCCCGAGCCCGAGTGATGCCTCCACGAGGACATGTGGTACGATGACGCTGCTCATCATCGGAGCCTGAGTGTTGCCTCCACATGGACACGCGGTATGATGACGCTGCTCATTCCCGGAGCCCGAGTGATGCCTCCACAAGGACACGCGCTACGATGACGCTGCTCATCATCGGAGCCCGATTGTTGCCTCCACGAGGACACTCGGTACGATGACACTGCTTATTCCCGGACCCGAGTGATGCCTCCACGAGGACACACGGTACGATGATGCTGCTTGGCCACGGAGCCCAAGTGATGCCTCTAAGAAGACGCGCGGTACGATGACTGTGCTCATCATCGGAGCCCGAGTGATGCCTCCATGAGGACACGCGGTACGATGACGCTGCTCATCATCGGAGCCCGAGTGATGCCTCCACAAGAACACGCGGTACGATGACGCTGCTCATTCCCGAAGCCCGAGTGTTGCCTCCACATGGACACACGGTACGATGACGCTGCTCATTCCCGGAGCCCGAGTGATGCCTCCACAAGGACACGCGCTACGATGACGCTGCTCATCATCAGAGCCCGAGTGATGCCTTCACGAGGACACGCAGTACGATGACGCTGCTCATCATCGGAGCCCGAGTGTTGCCTCCACGAGGACACTCGGTACGATGACACTGCTCATTCCCGGAGCCCGAGTGATGCCTCCACGAGGACACGCGGTACGATGACGCTGCTTGGCCATGGAGCCCAAGTGATGCCTCTACGAGGACGCGCGGTACGATGATGCTGCTCAGCCGCAGAGGCCAAGTAATGCCTCTACGAGGACACGCGGTTCGATGCCGCTGCTCAGCCGCAGAGCCCAAGTAATGCCTCTACGAGGACACGCGGTTCGATGACGCTGCTCAGCCGTGGAGCCCGAGTGATGCCTCCACAAGGACATGCGGTACAATGACTCTACTCCGCTGCCGAGTCTGAGTGATGCCTCCACGAGGACACACGGTACCCTGACGTTGCTCCATTGTTCAGTCTGAGGGATGCCTCCACAAGGACTTGTGGTACAATGACGCTGCTCTGCCATGGTCTTTGCTAATGAGCTAGAAAGTGACACTTTTGAGTAGCAACCGTGGTAGATCCCGGCCGTCCCTCCGTGTTCTCAGCTGATGTTTGCTCCCTGGCGTGGAGATTTGTCGCTCTGTGTACAGCACTCACCGCTGTGCAAACCTCCCAGGATTTACTGGGCGAAAAGTGGGAGAGCTCCAGAGGATGGGAACAGCTCGGGAGGAGCTCCAGAGCTCCAGAGGACGAGGTGGTGCAGCTCGGGAAGAGCGGGAGAGCTCCAGAGGATGGGGTGGTGCAGCTCAGGAGGAGCGGGAAAGCTTCAGAGGACGGGGTGGTGCAACTCGGGAGGAGCTGGAGAGCTCCAGAGGATGGGGGAAACGCGGGAGGAGCGGGAGAGCTCCAGAGGACGGGGTGGTGCAGCTCGGGAGGAGCAGGAAAGCTCCAGAGAATAGGGTAGTGCAGCTTGGGAGGAGTGGAATAGCTCTAGAGAACGGGGGGTGCAGCTTGGGAGAAGCGGGAGAGCTCCAGAGGATGGGGTGGTGCAGCTCGGGAGGAGCGGGAGAGCTCCAGAGGACAGGGTGGTGCAGCTCGGGGAGAGCTCCAGAGGATGGGGTGGTGCAGCTCGGGAGGAGCAGGAGAGCTCCAGAGGGCCGGGTGGTGCAGCTCGGGAGGAGCGGGAGAGCTCCAGCGGACCGGAGGAGTTCGGGGGGAGCAGGAGAGCTCCAGAGGACAGGGGCAGTTTGAGGGGAACAGGAGAGCTCCAAAGGATGGGGGGCAGTTCAGGGGAGCGGGAGATCTCCAGAGGTTGGGGTGGTACAGCTCGGGAAGAGCGGGAGAGCTTCAGAGGACGAGGTGATGCAGCTCGGGAAGAGGGGAGAGCTCCAGAGGACGAGGTGATGCAGCTCGGGAGGAGCGGGAGAGCTCCAGAGGATGAGGGGGAGATACTCAGAGGACAGGGGCAGTTTTGAGGGGAACAGGAGAGCTCCAAAGGATGGGGGGCAGTTCGGGAGGAGCTGGAGAGCTCCAGAGGACGAGGGGGGGGCCGTTCGGGGAGCGGGAGAGCTCCAGAGGACGAGGTGATGCAGCTCGGGAGGAGCGGGAGAGCTCCAGAGGATGAGGGGGAGAGCTCCAAAGGACAGGGGCAGTTTGAGGGGAGCTGGAGCGCTCTAGAGGACGGGGGCAGCCAGTGAGGAGTCCTGTGGTCATATATGGAGGTGTATATAAAGCCATTGCCGCCATCTCTAGACACTAGACTTCATCTCGTTATTACATGGTGTCCTGTTATCCCAGGACATTGTATTACAGTACAGAACATTGTATTATTTCTGATTGGCCCAATGAACCCAACCCCAAAGTTCTGTAATGTTGACACACTCAGGACACACATGGTCAAAGTCATAGCTGTGTGCGTCCGCCCAGTTCTCAGCGCCACATGAAGGTATTTGTAGCCGCTCCTCCCCCCCCCCCCCCGTGTCAATATGGGAAAGCAAATAATTGAGTTATACCTGCAGCGTGAATGGAGACCAGAAGCTCACTGACTGCAGCCATCTGCCCTCACCCCGGAATGCTGGCTCGCTGAGCTCAGGACGTCCTCGCAGTTATCAGCACTTCAGTCCCCAGTCATCTGCTAATAAACTGTACAGAATCTGACTTTATAATCCAGATCCAGACTGCAGCCTTGTGGAACGGGGGAACTACAAAGCCCACATTAACCCAACCTGTGGCCCCTTGTGCTGCAGACCCCTAACTTTTCCTTTCTCTCCCATCAGACAACTGATCTTCTAGTTGATGAATCCAGTTTTACTGGCGAGACAGAACCATGCAGCAAAACGCACGGATCAGTGGACGAAGCGAGCGGCATCAGCACCTTAAGCAACATCGTGTTCATGGGCACGCTGGTCCGGTACGGGAAAGGGAAGGTAAGAGGCAACCACTCTACCCCATCACTAGAGATCAGTGGTGACATCACTGAGAATGCCTCCTATCCATCACTAGAGATCAGCGGTGACATCACGGAGAATGCCTCCTATCCATCACTAGAGATCAGCGGTGACATCACTGAGAATGCCTCCTATCCATCACTAGAGATCAGAGGTGACATCACTGAGAATGTCTCCTATACATCACTAGAGATCAGTGGTGACATCACTGAGAATGCCTCCTATCCATCACTAGAGATCAGAGGTGACATCACTGAGAATGCCTCCTATCCATCACCAGAGATCAGCGGTGACATCACTGAGAATGCCTCCTATCCATCACTAGATATCAGCGGTGACATCACTGAGAATGTCTCCTATCCATCACCAGAGATCAGAGGTGACATCACTGAGAATGCCTCCTATCCATCACTAGAGATCAGTGGTGACATCACTGAGAATGCCTCCTATCCATCACTAGAGATCAGAGGTGACATCACTGAGAATGCCTCCTATCCATCACTAGATATCAGCGGTGACATCACTGAGAATGCCTCCTATCCATCACTAGAGATCAGCGGTGACATCACGGAGAATGCCTCCTATCCATCACTAGAGATCAGCGGTGACATCTCTGAGAATGCCTCCTATCCATCACAAATTCAGGACACAACTGACCTACTGAATAAACTAGCAGCAATAGGTCCTCTACCAGAAGGAACCATCCTGGCCACCATGGATGTGGAATCCTTGTACTCTAACATCCCACACCAGGATGGATTAAATGCCTGCAAAGACTTCATGAAAAACACCGGGAATGATGCTGATTCTGTGGTGAAACTCACAAAATTCATCCTCACCCACAATTACTTTGAATTTGACAACAAGATCTATTTACAGGAGACTGGCACAGCTATGGGAAGTAAAATGGCTCCACAGTATGCAAATCTTTTCATGGCCAAGCTTGAAAGCGACTTTCTGTCCTCATGTCCCATCAGGCCTCGGACCTACTACCGCTACATTGATGATATCTTAATCATCTGGACGGAGTCTGAGCAACAGCTAAAGACGTTCCATGAACAGTTCAATCAATTTCATCCCACCATCAACTTAACACTCAACTACTCCAGCACTGAAATTAACTTTTTGGACACCATCATTAAGCTAAAGAACAATGAAATAGAGACATCCCTGTATCAGAAGCCAATCGACCGTCCAACATACCTTAAATGGGACAGTTTCCATCCAAAACACATAAAAAACTCTATTGTCTACAGCCAAGCCATCAGATACAACCGTATATGTTCCAACCCCATGGATAGAGATGAACACCTTGGTCGCCTTAGAAAGACCTTTTTAAATCAGGGCTACCATCCAAGAACAATTGAAAACCAAATTACAAGAGCCACCAGAATATCAAGGAATCACCTGCTACATTACAAAACTAAAGAAGAAAATAACCGGGTGCCTCTAGTGGTCACCTACAATCCAAATCTGGAGGTGCTAAGGGGAGCTGCACGGAAACTACAACCTTTACTACAAAAAGATGCCCGATTACAATCCATATTTCCAGATCCCCCTCTACTGTGTTTTAGGCAGCCCCCAAATCTAAGAAGCATCATTGTCAGAAGTTCTCTGTCCTCCCCAACAGCTGCAGGAACCTTTCCTTGCAACCAGAAGAAATGCAAAACTTGTCCATTTATAATGACCACGGACAAGATAAAGATCCCCAACTCCCATCAGGACTACAAGATCCCAGGTACTTTCAGCTGCATCACATCTAATGTGGTGTACCTAATTATATGTACTAAATGTCCAACTGGGGGTCTGTATGTGGGGGAGACCGGGCAAAAACTGAGAACAAGGATGAATTTTCATCGCCACACAATAAGAGAAAAAAGAATGGATCTACCTGTGGCAAAACATTTTTGCTCCCCTGATCATAACATGTTAGATATGAAAATACTTGTACTCAGAGGCAATTTCACATCTCTGAGACAAAGAAGAATTTTCGAATACAAATTGATGGTGACCTTTGACACTCTTAATGCTGGAATGAACCTATCACATGGATTTATGGCCTATTACATCAATTAAGGAATTTACTCCAAATACCATGTGAAAACATCACAAAACATTACCAGACCCCAATCAGAGGGCAATAAAACTTTCACACTCCTTATCTATGAACTGTTCCAATATTTATGTTCATCCCTCTGCCATAATGACTATTCTGCTTCACGTCACTTGTCTTACCTATTGCATTATTTCTGTGCTGTGTTGTGTATAAATATGTGATTCTTCAGATTTTGTATTAGTCTTTGCCTGATGAAGAGACCTGAGTAGTCTCGAAAGCTGCAATTTACCATCTTTTCAGTTAGCCATTAAAAGGTATCAACCACTGAGGACTCTCAACTCTAAATATTTTTCTATCTACTGGCTAACACGGTACGAAGATACACATCTTTCCTATATCCTATCCATCACTAGAGATCAGCGGTGACATCACTGAGAATGTCTCCTATCCATCACTAGAGATCAGCGGTGACATCACTGAGAATGTCTCCTATCCATCACTAGAGATCAGCGGTGACATCACTGAGAATGCCTCCTATCCATCACTAGAGATCAGCGGTGACATCACTGAGAATGTCTCCTATCCATCACCAGAGATCAGAGGTGACATCACTGAGAATGCCTCCTATCCATCACCAGAGATCAGTGGTGACATCACTGAGAATGCCTCCTATCCATCACCAGAGATCAGCGGTGACATCACTGAGAATGCCTCCTATCCATCACTAGAGATCAGAGGTGACATCACTGAGAATGCCTCCTATCCATCACCAGAGATCAGAGGTGACATCACTGAGAATGCCTCCTATCCATCACCAGAGATCAGAGGTGACCTCACTGAGAATGCCTCCTATCCATCACTAGAGATCAGCGGTGACATCACTGAGAATGTCTCCTATCCATCACAGAGATCAGAGGTGACATCACTGAGAATGTCTCCTATCCATCACCAGAGATCAGAGGTGACATCACTGAGAATGCCTCCTATCCATCACCAGAGATCAGTGACATCACTGAGAATGTCTCCTATCCATCACCAGAATCAGCGGTGACATCACTGAGAATGTCTCCTATCCATCACCAGAGATCAGAGGTGACATCACTGAGAATGCTCCTATCCATCACAGAGATCAGCGATGACATCACTGAGAATGCCTCCTATCCATCACCAGAGATCAGAGGTGACATCACTGAGAATGCCTCCTATCCATCACTAGAGATCAGAGGTGACATCACTGAGAATGCCTCCTATCCATCACTAGAGATCAGAGGTGACATCACTGAGAATGCCTCCTATCCATCACTACAGATCAGCGGTGACATCACTGAGAATGTCTCCTATACATCACCAGAGATCAGTGGTGACATCACTGAGAATGCCTCCTATCCATCACAGAGATCAGAGGTGACATCACTGAGAATGCCTCCTATCCATCACTAGAGATCAGCAGGTGACATCACTGAGAATGCCTCTATCCATCACTAGAGATCAGCGGTGATATCACTGAGAATGCCTCCTATCCATCACTAGAGATCAGAGGTGACATCACTGAGAATGCCTCCTATCCATCACCAGAGATCAGCGGTGACATCACTGAGAATGTCTCCTATCCATCACTAGAGATCAGAGGTGACATCACTGAGAATGCCTCCTATCCATCACCAGAGATCAGCGTCACTGAGAATGCCTCATCCACAGAGTCAGTGACATCATGAATGCCTATCCTCACAAATCGTGAATCATGAGAATGCTCTACCTCCCAGAGATCACTGACTCACTGAAATGCTCTAATCATAGAATAAGGGACTCGGCTCTCCACCATAACGTGCATCATGAAATGCTCCCCTCCTGATCCTGAATCATGATTTCCATCTCACCAAGTCAAGTAATATAAATGCTCTATCATCATAAGATCGTGCTCAGAAGCTCCTCCAATATCGAGGATATGGAAGCTCTCCTATCGGTACATCAAATCCACCATCAGGATCAAGTCTCCTAGCCTCCTCCTCCCAATCGGCTCTAATGTTCATCACAATCAGAGGCAGAGAGCTCTACCTCATAGACGTACATCAGATGCTTCCTCTTTGCATCCATGTCTTATCAAGAGATCAGTCTCACTGAGAATGCCTATCCTCATAGATCAGGTGATCACTGAGAATGCTCTATCCTCATGAGTCGGTGACATCACTGAAATGCCTCCTATCCATCACTAGAGTCAGCGTGCATCATGAATGCTCCTATCCTCACTAAGATAGGTGACATCACTGAGATCTCTATCCTCACTGAGATCAGAGTGACACATGAGAATGCTCCATCATCACAAGATCACGTGACATCACTGAGATGCCTCTCCACACAGAGATCGGGTGACATCACTGAGAATGCTCCTATCATCCAGAGATCAAGGTGAATCACGAGAATGCTCATCCATCACTAGAGTCCGGTGACTCACTGAATGCCCCTATCATCATAATATCAGGGTACATCTGAGAATGTCTCTATCCATCACAGAGATCAGGGTGACACACTGAGAATGCCTCCTATCCATCATAGAGATCAGGTGACATCACTGAGATGCTCTATCCATCACAGAGATCAGGTGACTCACTGAGAATGCTCCTATCCATCACCAGAGATCAAGGTGACATCACTGAGAATGCCTCCTATCCATCACTAGAGATCAGGGTGACATCACTGGAATGCTCCTATCCATCACAGAGTCAGGGTGAATCACTGAGAATGCCTCCTATCCATCACTAGAGATCAGGGTGCATCACTGAGAATGCTCCTATCCATCACAGAGATCAGGTGACATCACTGGAATGCTCTATCCATCACAGAGATCAGCGTGAATCACTGAGAATGCTCCTATCATCACTAGAGATCAGCGTGACATCACTGAGAAGCTCTATCCATCACTAGAGATCGAGGTGACATCACTGAGATGCTCCTATCCATCACGAGTCAAGGTGACATCACTGAGATGCCTCTACCATCACTAGAGTCAGAGGTGACATCACTGAGAATGCCTCCTATCCATCACTAGAGATCGCGGACATCACTGAGAATGCTCCTATCCATCACTGAATCAGGTGACATCACTGAGAATGCTCCTATCATCACAGAGATCAGGTGACATCACTGGAATGCTCCTATCATCACTAGAGATCAGGGTGACATCACTGAGAATGCTCTATCCATCACTAGAGATCAGCGTGACATCACTGAGATGCCTCCTATCCATCACAAGATCAGGTGACACAGAATGCCTCCATCCATCACAGAGATCAGGGTGACATCACTGAGAATGCCTCCTATCATCACTAGAGATCAGGGTGACATCACTGAGAATGCTCCTATCATCACTGAGATCAGGTGACATCACTGAGAATGCCTCCTATCCTCATAGATCAGGGTGACATCACTGAGAATGCTCTATCATCACTAGAGATCAGGGTGACATCCTGAGAATGCTCCTATCATCACAGAGATCAGAGGTGACATCACTGAGATGCTCCTATCCATCATAGGATCAGGGTGACATCACTGAGAATGCCTCCTATCCATCACAGATCAGGGTGCATCACTGAGAATGCTCCTATCCATCACAGAATCAGGGTGACATCACTGAGAATGCTCCTATCCATCACTAGAATCAGGTGACATCACTGAGAATGCTCCTATCCATCACCAAGATCAGGGTGACATCATGAGATGTCTATCCATCACTAGAATCGCGTGACATCACTGAGATGCTCCTATCCATCACTAGAGATCAGCATGACATCACTGAGAATGTCCTATCATCACAGAGATCAGCGGTGACATCACTGAGAATCTCTATCCTCACTAGAGATCAGCAGTGACATCACTGAGAATGCTCCTATCCATCACAGAGATCAGGGTGACATCACTAGATGCCTCTATCCATCACTAGAGATCAGCGGTGACATCACTGAGAATGCTCCTACTCTCACAGAGATCATGAGAGGTGACATCACTGAGAATGCCTCCTATCCATCACTAGAGATCAGCGTGACATCACTGAGAATGCTCTATCCATCACTAGAGATCAGCGGTGACATCACTGAGAATGCCTCCTATCCATCACCAGAGATCAGGGTGACATCACTGAGAATGCCTCCTATCCATCACTAGAGATCAGGGTGACATCACTGATCAATGCGGTACTCCTATCCATCACCTAGAGATCAGCGGCTGGTGACATCACTAGAAATGTCCTATCTCCATCACTAGAGATCGAGTGACGTGACATTCACTGAGAATGTCTCCTATCCATCACTAGAGATCAGAGGTGACATCACTGAGATGCCTCTATCCATCACTAGAGATCAGCGGTGACATCACTGAGAATGCCTCTTATCCATCACTAGAGATCAGCAGTGACATCACTGAGAATGCCTCCTATCCATCACTATAGATCAGTGGTGACACAGAATGCCTCCTATCCATCACCAGAGATCAGAGGTGACATCACTGAGAATGCCTCCTATCCATCACTAGAGATCAGCGGTGACATCACTGAGAATGCCTCCTATCCATCACTAGAGATCAGAGGTGACATCACTGAGAATGCCTCCTATCCATCACTAGATATCAGTGGTGACATCACTGAGAATGCCTCCTATCCATCACTAGAGATCAGCGGTGACATCACTGAGAATGTCTCCTATCCATCACTAGAGATCAGAGGTGACATCACTGAGAATGTCTCCTATCCATCACTAGAGATCAGAGGTGACATCACTGAGAATGCCTCCTATCCATCACTAGATATCAGCGGTGACATCACTGAGAATGCCTCCTATCCATCACCAGAGATCAGCGGTGACATCACTGAGAATGTCTCCTATCCATCACTAGATATCAGCGGTGACATCACTGAGAATGCCTCCTATCCATCACCAGAGATCAGAGGTGACATCACTGAGAATGCCTCCTATCCATCACTAGAGATCAGCGGTGACATCACTGAGAATGCCTCCTATCCATCACTAGAGATCAGAGGTGACATCACTGAGAATGCCTCCTATCCATCACTAGATATCAGAGGTGACATCACTGAGAATGCCTCCTATCCATCACCAGAGATCAGCGGTGACATCACTGAGAATGTCTCCTATCCATCACTAGAGATCAGCGGTGACATCACTGAGAATGCCTCCTATCCATCACCAGAGATCAGCGGTGACATCACTGAGAATGTCTCCTATCCATCACTAGATATCAGCGGTGAC
This sequence comes from Oophaga sylvatica, assembly GCA_033576555.1. Classification (NCBI taxonomy): domain Eukaryota; kingdom Metazoa; phylum Chordata; class Amphibia; order Anura; family Dendrobatidae; genus Oophaga; species Oophaga sylvatica. Next base: position 44,803,197 of record JARQOD010000010.1, on the reverse strand, counting down.
ATCACTGAGAATGCCTCCTATCCATCACCAGAGATCAGCGGTGACATCACTTAGAATGCCTCCTATCATCACCAGAGATCAGAGGTGACATCACTGAGAATGCCTCCTATCCATCACTAGAGATCAGCGGTGACATCACTGAGAATGCCTCCTATCCATCACTAGAGATCAGTGGTGACATCACTGAGAATGCCTCCTATCCATCACCAGAGATCAGCGGTGACATCACTTAGAATGCCTCCTATCATCACTAGATATCAGCGGTGACATCACTTAGAATGCCTCCTATCCATCACTAGATATCAGCGGTGACATCATGGCTATTAATGTTGGATCTTCGTAGATTTTTCGCTTTTCTCATTCCTTGTTCTTCCTTTTCAGGGAGTCGTCATTTGTGTCGGGGAGAAGTCTCAGTTCGGGGAGGTGTTTCGGATGATGCAGGCGGAGGAGGTTTGTGTTTTGCAGATTTTCCTTCTTCATTATAAACCCTACGATGCCTGAGATACAGGAGAAGACAATGACGGAGGAGAACTTGTGCCGCAGTGAGTTGTATGTGGTGCACAGTTTGTTGCTGCACGTAATGGCGCGTCTGCTGTACGGTAATAATGTCACATGTGTTGTCCCCTAGTAGTACCTGACATTTACCATGCATTGGTGCAGGTGGTCGGGGTGCACCCAGCATTACGTATCTCGGGGTTTGATCATCCCTGGTCTGGTTGCACATAACGTTGTCGATGTTTAGTACTCGCCATTCTACCCGTCATTGCTCCAGGCCGACTGTCTGCTCCAGTACATGGTAAATGTTAGGTACCACCAGGTACGGACTGGGGCTGAAATTCAGTCCCAGCATGTGAGATCACACCGGCCCACGCTGTCCCCGTCCCCATGAAGCAGATGAGAGATATTACTAATATTACCCTGGATGGAGGAAAGGAAGATTCACTACAAGACCAATATTTCTAATGATCCCCGCGGCTGCTGGGGAAGTGACGGAGTCGCCACATTGTGCTCAGTTACAACTCTTACCAGTATGGGGGTCTTCAGAACACCGATCCTGCTAACAATGTATCAGACAAGGCACAACCTGACCAGACAGGCCCTGGAGACCACCCTGTGTACAGACATGACCAGACAGGCCCTGGAGACCACCCTGTGTACAGACATGACCAGACAGGCCCTGGAGACCACCCTGTGTACAGACATGACCAGACAGGCCCTGGAGACCTCCCTGTGTACAGACATGACCAGACAGGCCCTGGAGACCACCCTGTGTACAGACATGACCAGACAGGCCCTGGAGACCACCCTGTGTACAGACATGACCAGACAGGCCCTGGAGACCACCCTGTGTACAGACATGACCAGACAGGCCCTGGAGACCACCCCTGTGTACAGACATGACCAGACAGGCCCTGGAGACCACCCTGTGTACAGACATGACCAGACAGGCCCTGGAGACCACCCTGTGTACAGACATGACCAGACAGGCCCTGGAGACCCCCCTTTGTACAGACATAACCAGACAGGCCCTGGAGACCACCCTGTGTACAAACATGACCAGACAGGCCCTGGAGACCACCCTGTGTACAGACATGACCAGACAGGCCCTGGAGACCCCCCTGTGTACAGACATGACCAGACAGGCCCTGGAGACCACCCTGTGTACAGACATGACCAGACAGGCCCTGGAGACCACCCTGTGTACAGACATGACCAGACAGGCCCTGGAGACCCCCCTGTGTACAGACATGACCAGACAGGCCCTGGAGACCACCCTGTGTACAGACATGACCAGACAGGCCCTGGAGACCACCCTGTGTACAGACATGACCAGACAGGCCCTGGAGACCCCCCTGTGTACAGACATGACCAGACAGGCCCTGGAGACCACCCTGTGTACAGACATGACCAGACAGGCCCTGGAGACCACCCTGTGTACAGACATGACCAGACAGGCCCTGGAGACCCCCCTGTGTACAGACATGACCAGACAGGCCCTGGAGACCACCCTGTGTACAGACATGACCAGACAGGCCCTGGAGACCACCCTGTGTACAGACATGACCAGACAGGCCCTGGAGACCCCCTGTGTACAGACATGACCAGACAGGCCCTGGAGACCCCCCTGTGTACAGACATAACCAGACAGGCCCTGGAGACCCCCCTGTGTACAGACAGGCCCTGGAGACCACCCTTGTACAGACATGACCAGACAGGCCCTGGAGACCCCCCTGTGTACAGACATGACCAGACAGGCCCTTCTGCCATTTGCCAGAATTACCAGATGACCAGTCCGGCCCTGGGTACTACGAGGGGACAATACATGCGGCACAGTACAGGCGCTGTGCACCACATACATCTCATGGCACAAGTTCTGCTCCGCGTCTCTACTATCACTGTCCTCCGTGTTACTCTTTATGGCATCGTAGCCTTTCATGATGTCATTTACGATTATTGCACTGGTGACATCATCATTAACCCTTCACGTAGGAGCTGCCCCTGAGATCTGCAGTCGTAGCTCAGCGCTGGTAATGATCAGTATTGTAGGGGCTTCATGTCCATCTTCTACTTTAGGATCCCAGGGGGAACGTTTCTCCTTGTGGAGAGTGACATGTGAAGCCGGACATGCCGAGGTGACTCCCATGCTGCAATGCTCCTCTGGGAAATTAAATATGCAAATTGTCTCTTCAGAGAGAAAGAAACTAGAACTCTAGCGCCCCCTATTGGAAGTGGCAATATCAACCCTCTAACGAACCTTGTCACATGACTGAGGATAAAAAACAAAATCTTAATTTGCAGACACTGATACTGAGATTTTGGTTTTGGCGTTTTATCATATGATTACTGCTCTGGAGCATAGGACATGATGTAACAGCAGAATAGTGAGTGCAGCTCTGGAGCTGACTGGAGGATAAGACACGATGTAACAGAATAGTGAGTGCAGCTCTGGAGCTGACTGGAGGATAAGACACGATGTAACAGAATAGTGAGTGCAGCTCTGGAGCTGACTGGAGGATAAGACACGATGTAACAGCAGAATAGTGAGTGCAGCTCTGGAGCTGACTGGAGGATAAGACACGATGTAACAGAATAGTGAGTGCAGCTCTGGAGCTGACTGGAGGATAAGACACGATGTAACAGAATAGTGAGTGCAGCTCTGGAGCTGACTGGAGGATAAGACACGATTTAACAGCAGAATAGTGAGTGCAGCTCTGGAGCTGACTGGAGGATAAGACACGATGTAACAGCAGAATAGTGAGTGCAGCTCTGGAGCTGACTGGAGGATAAGACACGATGTAACAGAATAGTGAGTGCAGCTCTGGAGCTGACTGGAGGATAAGACACGATGTAACAGAATAGTAAGTGCAGCTCTGGAGCTGACTGGAGGATAAGACACGATGTAACAGAATAGTAAGTGCAGCTCTGGAGCTGACTGGAGGATAAGACACAATGTAACAGCAGAATAGTGACTGCAGCTCTGGAGGATGAGACACGATGTAACAGCAGAATAGTGAGTGCAGCTCTGGAGCTGACTGGAGGATAAGACCTGATGTAACAGCAGAATAGTGACCACAGCTCTGGAAGTGACTGGAGGATAAGACCTTATGTTACAGCAGAATAGTGACCACAGCTCTGGAGGTGACTGGAGGATAAGACATGATGTAACAGCTGAATAGTGACTGGAGGATGAGACCGGCTGCGGCTCGGGATCAGTAGATTGATTCTATTCACTGAGATCGGGGGATGGCGGATGAGGGCAGAAGGTGGTCTCTGTGGCTCCGGCCTCCACTTGTGCTTTTGAGCGTTTGGCGCTGTTTACATTCTGCAGTTTCTCCTCTGTCCTCAGATCTGCATCCCCAGGCCGAGCAGTCACTTGTATATGTCCTCACTCCCGGTGTGATCATTTGCACGGTCTGAGTGGTCCTGGTCCGTTTTACACCACAGGTGGAATTCCTGATATGGGGGCTCAGTGCTGGGAGCATCACGCCAAGCCCCCCGATCTGATTCCTGCTTGTGCCCCTAAAGTCAAACTCCTCACAGTATAGCCCAGTGATGTAATGGTCGCCTGCCGGGAGCTGATCTCCCCAGGTTTATCACCTGTCACCAGTTTTTTGGGTGGGATTTGGCGCTGGCGTCCTGTTTCTCACCGCTCCCGGCCGCCATTTCTCATCACTTTCTCTTGTATTTTAGACGCCTAAGACGCCTCTACAGAAAAGTATGGACAGGCTGGGGAAGCAGCTGTCCCTCTGCTCATTCGGGATAATCGGTAAGCCCATCCGCAATATCAGCCATCCTCCTGATCACAGCCGCTCTGTCAGCACGGCCAGCAAATATACAGGGGGGCTGTGGGATATCAGGGGTACGGGAGGGGCAGCTTGTGTGGGGTAAGATGGGGTCTGTGTGGGGTACGGCAGGGGCAGCTTGTGTGGAGTAAGATGGGGTCTGTGTGGGGTAAGGCAGGGGCAGCTTGTGTGGAGTAAGATGGGGTCTGTGTGGGGTAAGGCAGGGGCAGCTTGTGTGGAGTAAGATGGGGTCTGTGTGGGGTACGGCAGGGGCAGCTTGTGTGGAGTAAGATGGGGTCTGTGTGGGGTGAGGCAGGGGCAGCTTGTGTGGAGTAAGATGGGGTCTGTGTGGGGTATGGCAGGGGCAGCTTGTGTGGAGTAAGATGGGGTCTGTGTGGGGTGAGGCAGGGGCAGCTTGTGTGGAGTAAGATGGGGTCTGTGTGGGGTATGGCAGGGGCAGCTTGTGTGGAGTAAGATGGGGTCTGTGTGGTGTACTGCAGGGGCAGCTTGTGTGGAGTAAGATGTGGTCTGTGTGGTGTACGGCAGGGGCAGCTTGTGTGGAGTAAGATGTGGTCTGTGTGGTGTGTGGGTACGGGGGGGTCGGGCTCACTATTTTGAGTGCTGCTGGTTCTCTTGGGGGGTACAGAGAGTCCTTTGGACCGTCGCCCGTACTGACCCTTGCCCGTCTCGCCCGTCCTTCTGACCATTGCCGTCTCTTCCTCACAGGGCTCATCATGCTGATTGGCTGGCTCCAGGGGAAGCCTCTGCTCAGTATGTTCACCATCGGAGTCAGGTACGTTCCTCAGATCTCGGATGATGGGGGTTTTCCCACCTCAGGTCCTGAGCTCTTGTCTTTGCTTTCAGTTTGGCCGTTGCTGCTATTCCTGAAGGTCTGCCCATCGTGGTCACAGTGACGCTGGCGCTCGGGGTAATGAGAATGGCCAACAAGCGGGTGATCGTCAAGAAGCTGCCGATCGTAGAGACGCTGGGTGAGTGTGAGCGCCAGCTGACAAGGGTGGAAAGTACCAGTCCCGACAACGCCAACCTCGCCCACAGCCCCTCAGCAAGGCCAACCTGGCCCAGTGCCCCTCTACAGCACCAACTGGGCCCAGAGCCCCTCAACAACACCAACCCGGGCCAGAGCGCCTCAACAACACCAACCCGGCCCAGAGCCCTTCAACAACACCAACCGGGCCCAGAGCCCCTCAAAACACCAACCTGGCATAGAGCCCCTCAACAACACCAACCTGGCCCAGAGCCCCTCAACAACACCAGCCTGGCCCAGAGCCCCTCAACAACACCAACCTGGCCCAGAGCCCCTCAACAACACCAACCGGGCCCAGAGCCCCTCAACAACACCAACCGGGCCCAGAGCCCCTCTACAACACCAACCGGGCCCAGAGCCCCTCAACAACACCAACCGGGCCCAGAGCCCCTCAACAACACCAACCGGGCCCAGAGCCCCTCAACAACACCAACCGGGTCCAGAGCCCCTCAACAACACCAGCCGGGCCCAGAGCCCCTCAACAACACCAACCGGGCCCAGAGCCCCTCAACAACACCAACCCGGCCCAGAGCGCCTCAACAACACCAACCCGGCCCAGAGCCCTTCAACAACACCAACCGGGCCCAGAGCCCCTCAACAACACCAACCTGACATAGAGCCCCTCAACAACACCAACCGGGCCCAGAGCCCCTCAACAACACCAACCGGGCCCAGAGCCCCTCAACAACACCAACCGGGCCCAGAGCCCCTCAACAACACCAACCGGGCCCAGAGCCCCTGAACACCAACCGGGTCCAGAGTCCCTCAACAACACCAACCAGGCCCAGAGTCCCTCAACAACACCAACCGGGTCCAGAGCCCCTCAACAACACCAACTGGGCCCAGAGTCCCTCAACAACACCAACCGGGCCCAGCGTCCCTCAACAACACCAACCGGGCCCCGCGTCCCTCAACAACACCAACCGGGCCCAGCGTCCCTCAACAACACCAACCGGGCCCAGAGCCCCTCAACAACACCAACCGGGTCCAGAGCCCCTCAACAACACCAACCGGGCCCAGAGCCCCTCAACAACACTAACTGGGCCCAGAGCCCCTCAACAACACTAACCGGGCCCAGAGCCCTTCAACAACACCAACCGGTCCCAGAGCCCCTCAACAACACCAACCGGGCCCAGAGTCCCTCAACAACACCAACCGGGCCCAGAGCCCTTCAACAACACTAACCGGGCCCAAAGCCCCTCAACAACACCAAACCTGCCCGGAGCCCCTCAACAACACCAACTGGGCCCAGAGCCCCTCTACAACACTAACCGGGCCCAGAGCCCCTCAACAACACCAACCGGGCCCAGAACCCCTCAACAACACCAACCGGGCCCAGAGCCCTTCAACAACACTAACCGGGCCCAAAGCCCCTCAACAACACCAAACCTGCCCGGAGCCCCTCAACAACACCAACTGGGCCCAGAGCCCCTCTACAACACTAACCGGGCCCAGAGCCCCTCAACAACACTAACTGGGCCCAGAACCCCTCAACAACACTAACTGGGCCCAGAGCCCCTCAACAACACTAACTGGGCCCAGAGCCCCTCAACAACACCAACTGGGCCCAGAGCCCCTCAACAACACCAACCGGGCCCAGAACCCTTCAACAACACTAACCGGGCCCAAAGCCCCTCAACAACACCAAACCTGCCCGGAGCCCCTCCACAACACCGACCCGGCCCAGAGTCATGACAACACCAGATTTCATTTCCCAACTTTCAGTTGTCATAGTGGTGTGAGGGCCACAAGGGCCCCTCCAGTCACCGGCCTGTGTCTCCCATGTGTCACCGCGGCAGCACACTAACTCTTGCATGTTCTTCGCTGTCAGGTTGCTGCAACGTCATCTGCTCCGACAAGACCGGCACGCTGACCGCCAACGAGATGACGGCCACCAGATTAGTGACGGCGGACGGGCTGCACGCGGAGGTAACGAGCTGCCATTCCTATATATAACGGCCCCTCATGTCTGTGGCCCCCAGAGCTCCCCCTCTGCTTCTTTACATTTCCCTCTGCTCCCTCAGGTCACCGGCGTCGGCTACGATGGGAAAGGATCCGTCAACTTACTGCCAGCAAATGAGGCGGTGCGGGAATTCTCCAACGTCTCCGTGGGAAAACTGGTGGAGGTGAGACATCCGTGGGGGAGCGCCCAACAGCAGCACAGAGTATTACAGCACTTTAGGTTATTCAGCATTTGTACATTGGGAGGAGCCTGGTGAATGCCCCCTGCAGCACAGAGTATTTATGGGGGGCTTCCTCTGTCGTTATTGATCCGCTCTCTTGTCTGCTCAGGCCGGCTGTGTCGCCAACAACGCTGTCATCCGGGGGGACACGCTCATGGGTCAGCCAACGGAGGGCGCCCTACTGGTCCTGGCAAAAAAGGTAAGAGGTCAGTGGTCACAGACCATAGATGGAGGGTCGCCAGACCTGAAGCGGTTAACGTGCGCCAGATACATGTCTGCCTGTTGTTGTAGTGGTGCTATACACGGTAGTCTCCAGACGCCCATTCTCGTATTGGCGCTATACGCCGTGGTCTCCGGACGCCCATTCTTGTATTGGCGCTATACGCGGTGGTCTCCGGACGCCCATTCTTGTATTGGCACTATACGCCGTGGTCTCCGGACGCCCATTCTCGTATTGGCGCTATACGCAGTGGTCTCCGGACGCCCATTCTTGTATTGGCGCTATACGCGGTGGTCTCCGGACACCCATTCTCATAGTGGCGCTATACGCGGTGGTCTCTGGACACCCATTCTCGTATTGGCGCTATACGCGGTGGTCTCCGGACACCCATTCTCATAGTGGCGCTATACGCGGTGGTCTCTGGACGCCCATTCTCATAGTAGCGCTATAACGCGGTGGTCTCCGGACACCCATTCTCATAGTGGCACTATACGCGGTGGTCTCTGGACGCCCATTCTCATAGTGGCGCTATACGCGGTGGTCTCCGGACACCCATTCTCGTATTGGCGCTATACGCGGTGGTCTCCGGACGCCCATTCTTGTATTGGCGCTATACGCGGTGGTCTCCGGACACCCATTCTCATAGTGGCGCTATACGCGGTGGTCTCTGGACGCCCATTCTCATAGTGGCGCTATACGCGGTGGTCTCTGGACGCCCATTCTCATAGTGGCGCTATACGCGGTGGTCTCCGGATGCCCATTCTCGTATTGGCGCTATACGCGGTGGTCTCCGGACGCCCATTCTTGTATTGGCGCTATACGCGGTGGTCTCCGGACACCCATTCTCATAGTGGCGCTATACGCGGTGGTCTCTGGATGCCCATTCTCATAGTAGCGCTATACGCGGTGGTCTCTGGACGCCCATTCTCATAGTGGCGCTATACGCGGTAGTCTCCGGACACCCATTCTCATAGTGGCGCTATACGCGGTGGTCTCTGGACGCCCATTCTCATAGTGGCGCTATACGCGGTGGTCTCCGGACGCCCATTCTCATAGTGGCGCTAACGCGGTGGTCTCCGGACGCCCATTCTCGTATTGGCGCTATACGCGGTGGTCTCCGGACACCCATTCTTGTATTGGCGCTATACGCGGTGGTCTCCGGACACCCATTCTCATAGTGGCGCTATACGCGGTGGTCTCTGGACGCCCATTCTCATAGTAGCGCTATACGCGGTGGTCTCTGGACGCCCATTCTTGTATTGGCGCTATATGTGGTGGTCTCCGGACGCCCATTCTTGTATTGGCGCTATACGCGGTGGTCTCCGGACACCCATTCTCATAGTGGCGCTATACGCGGTGGTCTCCGGACACCCATTCTCATAGTGGCGCTATACGCGGTGGTCTCCGGACACCCATTCTCATAGTGGCGCAATACGCGGTGGTCTCCTGACACCCATTCTCATAGTGGCGCTATACGCGGTGGTCTCTGGACGCCCATTCTTGTATTGGCGCTATACGCGGTGGTCTCCGGACACCCATTCTCATAGTGGCGCTATACGCGGTGGTCTCTGGACGCCCATTCTCATAGTGGCGCTATACGCGGTGGTTCTCCGGACACCCATTCTCGTATTGGCGCTATACGCCGTGGTCTCCGGACGCCCATTCTCGTATTGGCGCTATACGCCGTGGTCTCCGGACGCCCATTCTCGTATTGGCGCTATACGCGGTGGTCTCCGGACACCCATTCTCGTATTGGCGCTATACGCGGTGGTCTCCGGACACCCATTCTCGTATTGGCGCTAAACGCGGTGGTCTCCCGACGCCCATTCCTCGTATTGGCGCTATACGCGTGGTCTCCGGACACCCATTCTCGTATTGGCGCTATACGCCGTGGTCTCCGGACGCCCATTCTCATATTGGCGCTATACGCGGTGGTCTCCAGACGCCCATTCTTGTATTGGCGCTATACGCGGTGGTCTCCGGATGCCCATTCTCATAGTGGCGCATAACGCAGTGGTCTCTGGACGCCCATTCTTGTATTGGCACTATACGCGGTGGTCTCCGGATGCCCATTCTCATAGTGGCGCTATACGCTGTGGTCTCTGGACGCCCATTCTCATAGTGGCGCTATACGCAGTGGTCTCTGAACGCCCATTCTCGTATTGGCGCTATACGCAGTGGTCTCTGAACGCCCATTCTCGTATTGGCGCTATACGCTGTGGTCTCTGGACGCCCATTCTCATAGTGGCGCTATACGCAGTGGTCTCTGAACGCCCATTCTCGTATTGGCGCTATACGCGGTGGTCTCTGGACGCCCAGTCTCATAGTGGCGCTATACGCAGTGGTCTCTGAACGCCCATTCTCATAGTGGCGCTATACGCAGTGGTCTCTGAACGCCCATTCTCGTATTGGCGCTATACGCTGTGGTCTCTGGACGCCCATTCTTGTATTGGCACTATACGCGGTGGTCTCCGGATGCCCATTCTCATAGTGGCGCTATACGCGGTGGTCTCCGGATGCCCATTCTCATAGTGGCGCTATACGCTGTGGTCTCTGGACGCCCATTCTCATAGTGGCGCTATACGCAGTGGTCTCTGAACGCCCATTCTCGTATTGGCGCTATACGCGGTGGTCTCTGGACGCCCATTCTCATAGTGGCGCTATACGCTGTGGTCTCTGGACGCCCATTCTCATAGTGGCGCTATACGCAGTGGTCTCTGAACGCCCATTCTCGTATTGGCACTATACGCGGTGGTCTCCGGACGCCCATTCTCGTATTGGCGCTATACGCCGTGGTCTCCGGACGCCCATTCTTGTATTGGCACTATACACCGTGGTCTCCGGACGCCCATTCTTGTATTGGCGCTATACGCAGTGGTCTCCGGACACCCATTCTCATAGTGGCGCTATACGCCGTGGTCTCCGGACGCCCATTCTTGTATTGGCACTATACGCCGTGGTCTCCGGACGCCCATTAATGTATTGCCGCTATACGCGGTGGTCTCCGGACGCCCATTAATGTATTGCCGCTATACGCGGTGGTCTCCGGACGCCCATTCTCGTATTGGCGCTATACGCAGTGGTCTCCGGACGCCCATTAATGTATTGCCGCTATACGCGGTGGTCTCCGGACGCCCATTAATGTATTGCCGCTATACGCAGTGGTCTCTGGATGCCCATTCTTGTATTGGCGCTATACGCAGTGGTCTCCGGACGCCCATTCTTGTATTGGCGCTATACGCAGTGGTCTCTGGACACCCATTCTCATAGTGGCGCTATACGCGGTGGTCTCCGGATGCCCATTCTCATAGTGGCGCTATACGCGGTGGTCTCCGGACGCCCATTCTTGTATTGGCACTATACGCCGTGGTCTCCGGACGCCCATTAATGTATTGCCGCTATAACGCGGTGGTCTCCGGACGCCCATTCTCGTATTGGCGCTATACGCCGTGGTCTCCGGACGCCCATTCTTGTATTGGCGCTATACGCGGTGGTCTCCGGACGCCCATTAATGTATTGCCGCTATACGCGGTGGTCTCCGGACGCCCATTCTCGTATTGGCGCTATACGCAGTGGTCTTTGGACACCCATTCTCATAGTGGCGCTATACGCGGTGGTCTCCGGATGCCCATTCTCATAGTGGCGCTATACGCCGTGGTCTCCGGATGCCCATTCTCATAGTGGCGCTATACGCGGTGGTCTCCGGATGCCCATTCTCATAGTGGCGCTATACGCCGTGGTCTCCAGACGCCCATTCTTGTATTGGCACTATACGCCGTGGTCTCCGGACGCCCATTCTTGTATTGGCACTATACGCCGTGGTCTCCGGACGCCCATTAATGTATTTGCGCTATACGCGGTGGTCTCCGGACGCCCATTCTTGTATTGGCGCTATACGCGGTGGTCTCTGGACGCCCATTCTTGTATTGGCGTTATACGCAGTGGTCTTTGGACACCCATTCTCATAGTGGCGCTATACGCGGTGGTCTCTGGACGCCCATTCTCATAGTGGCGCTATACGCAGTGGTCTCCGGACGCCCATTCTTGTATTGGCACTATATGTGGTGGTCTCCGGACACCCATTCTCATAGTGGCGCTATACGCGGTGGTCTCTGGACGCCCATTCTCATAGTGGCGCTATACGCGGTGGTCTCCGGACACCCATTCTCATAGTGGCGCTATACGCGGTGGTCTCCGGACACCCATTCTCATAGTGGCGCTATACGCGGTGGTCTCCGGACACCCACTCTCGTATTGGCGCTATACGCGGTGGTCTCCGGACACCCATTCTCGTATTGGCGCTATACACAGTGGTCTCCGGACGCCCATTCTTGTATTGGCGCTATATGTGGTGGTCTCCGGACGCCCATTCTCGTATTGGCGCTATACACAGTGGTCTCCGGACGCCCATTCTTGTATTGGCGCTATATGTGGTGGTCTCCGGACACCCACTCTCGTATTGGCGCTATACGCGGTGGTCTCCGGACACCCATTCTCGTATTGGCGCTATACACAGTGGTCTCCGGACGCCCATTCTTGTATTGGCGCTATACGCGGTGGTCTCTGGACACCCATTCTCGTATTGGCGCTATACGCGGTGGTCTCCGGACACCCATTCTCATAGTGGCGCTATACGCGGTGGTCTCTGGACGCCCATTCTCATAGTGGCGCTATACGCGGTGGTCTCCGGACACCCATTCTCATAGTGGCGCTATACGCGGTGGTCTCCGGACACCCATTCTCATAGTGGCGCTATACGCGGTGGTCTCCGGACACCCACTCTCGTATTGGCGCTATACGCGGTGGTCTCCGGACACCCATTCTCGTATTGGCGCTATACACAGTGGTCTCCGGACGCCCATTCTTGTATTGGCGCTATATGTGGTGGTCTCCGGACGCCCATTCTCGTATTGGCGCTATACGCAGTGGTCTCCGGACACCCATTCTCATAGTGGCGCTATACACGGTGGTCTCCGGATGCCCATTCTTGTATTGGCACTATAAGCGGTGGTCTCCGGACGCCCATTCTTGTATTGGCGCTATACGCGGTGGTCTCCGAACGCCCATTCTTGTATTGGCGCTATACGCGGTGGTCTCCGGACGCCCATTCTTGTATTGGCGCTATACGCAGTGGTCTCCGGACGCCCATTCTTGTATTGGCACTATACGCGGTGGTCTCTGAACGCCCATTCTCGTATTGGCACATACGCGGTGGTCTCCGGACGCCCATTCTCGTATTGGCGCTATACGCGGTGGTCTCTGAACGCCCATTCTTGTATTGGCACTATACGCGGTGGTCTCCGGACGCCCATTCTCGTATTGGCGCTATACACGGTGGTCTCCGGACGCCCATTCTTGTATTGGCACTATACGCCGTGGTCTCCGGATGCCCATTCTCGTATTGGCGCTATACGCAGTGGTCTCTGGACGCCCATTCTCGTATTGGCACTATACGCGGTGGTCTCCGGACACCCACTCTCGTATTGGCGCTATACGCGGTGGTCTCTGGACGCCCATTCTCGTATTGGCGCCTATACGCCGTGGTCTCCGGACACCCACTCTCGTATTGGCGCTATACGCGGTGGTCTTTGGACGCCCATTCTTGTATTGGCACTATACGCGGTGGTCTCCGGACACCCACTCTCGTATTGGCGCTATACGCGGTGGTCTTTGGACGCCCATTCTTGTATTGGCACTATACGCGGTGGTCTCCGGACGCCAATTCTCGTATTGGCGCTATACGCCGTGGTCTCCGGACACCCACTCTCGTATTGGCGCTATACGCGGTGGTCTCCGGACGCCCATTCTCGTATTGGCGCTATACGCGGTGGTCTCCGGACGCCCATTCTTGTATTGGCGCTATACGCGGTGGTCTCCGGACATCCACTCTCGTATTGGCGCTATACGCGGTGGTCTCCGGACACCCACTCTCGTATTGGCGCTATACGCGGTGGTCTCCGGACACCCACTCTCGTATTGGCGCTATACGCGGTGGTCTCCGGACGCCAATTCTCGTATTGGCGCTATACGCCGTGTTCTCCGGACACCCACTCTCGTATTGGCGCTATACGCCGTGGTCTCCAGACGCCCATTCTCATAGTGGCGCTATACGCGGTGGTCTCCGGACACCCACTCTCGTATTGGCGCTATACGCCGTGGTCTCCAGACGCCCACTCTCGTATTGGCGCTATACGCCGTGGTCTCCAGACGCCCACTCTCGTATTGGCGCTATACGCCGTGGTCTCCAGAGGCCCACTCTCGTATTGGCGCTATACGCCGTGGTCTCCAGACGCCCACTCTCGTATTGGCGCTATACGCCTTGGTCTCCGGACGCCCACTCTCGTATTGGCGCTATACGCGGTGGTCTCCGGACGCCCATTCTCGTATTGGCGCTATACGCGGTGGTCTCCAGACGCCCATTCTCGTATTGGCGCTATACGCCTTGATCTCCGGACACCCATTCTCGTATTGGCGCTATACGCGGTGGTCTCCGGACGCCCATTCTTCTATTGGCGCTATACACGGTGGTCTTTGGACACCCATTCTCGTATTGGCGCTATACGCGGTGGTCTTTGGACACCCATTCTCGTATTGGCGCTATACGCCGTGGTCTCCGGACGCCCATTCTCGTATTGGCGCTATATGCCGTGGTCTCCGGACGCCCATTCTTGTATTGGCGCTATACGCGGTGGTCTTTGGACACCCATTCTTGTATTGGCGCTATACGCGGTGGTCTCTGGACGCCCATTCTTGTATTGGCGCTATATGTGGTGTTCTCCGGACGCCCATTCTCATAGTGGCGCTATACGCCTTGGTCTCCGGAGGCCCATTCTCATAGTGGCGCTATACGTGGTGGTCTCCAGACGCCCATTCTTGTATTGGCGCTATACGCGGTGGTCTCCGGACGCCCATTCTCGTATTGGCGCTATACGCGGTGGTCTCCGGACACCCAGTCTCGTATTGGCGCTATACGCGGTGGTCTCCGGACACCCACTCTCGTATTGGCGCTATACGCGGTGGTCTCCGGATGCCCATTCTCGTATTGGCGCTATACGCGGTGGTCTCCGGACACCCACTATCGTATTGGTGCTATACGCGGTGGTCTCCGGACGCCAATTCTCGTATTGGCGCTATACGCCGTGGTCTCTGGACGCCCATTCTCGTATTGGCGCTATACGCTGTGGTCTCTGGACGCCCATTCTTGTATTGGCGCTATACGCGGTGGTCTCTGGACGCCCATTCTTGTATTGGCGCTATACGCGGTGGTCTCTGGACGCCCATTCTCGTATTGGCGCTATATGCGGTGGTCTCCAGACGCCCATTCTCGTATTGGCGCTATATGCGGTGGTCTCCGGACGCCCATTCTTGTATTGGCGCTATACGCGGTGGTCTCCGGACGCCTGTTGTCGCAGTGGGGCTATATGCGGTGGTCTCCGGACGCCTGTTGTCGCAGTGGGGCTATACACGGTGGTCTTCAGACGCCTGTTGTCGCAGTGGCTCTATATGCAGTGGTCTCTGGACGCCTGTTGTCGCAGTGGGGCTATATGCGGTGGTCTCTGGAATCCTGTTGTCGCAGTGGGGCTATACGCGGTGGTCTGCGGACGCCTGTTGTCGCAGTGGGGCTATATGCGGTGGTCTCCGGACGCCTGTTGTCACAGTGGGGCTATATGCGGTGGTCTCCGGAATCCTGTTGTCGCAGTGGGGCTATATGCGGTGGTCTCCGGGCGCTTGTCGCAGCGGGGCTATATGCGGTGGTCTCCGGACGCCTGTTGTCGCAGTGGAGCTATATGCGGTAGTCTCCGGACGCCTGTTGTCGCAGTGGGGCTATATGCGGTGGTCTCCGGGTGTCTGTTGTCGCAGCGGGGCTATATGTGGTGATCTCCGGACGCCTGTTGTCGCAGTGGGGCTATATGCGGTGGTCTCCGGACGCCTGTTGTCACAGTGGGGCTATATGCGGTGGTCTCCGGAATCCTGTTGTCGCAGTGGGGCTATACGCGGTGGTCTCCGGACGCCTGTTGTCGCAGTGGGGCTATATGCGGTGGTCTCTGGACGCCTGTTGTTACAGTGGGGCTATATGCGGTGGTCTCCGGATGCCTGTTGTCGCAGTGGAGCTATATGCAGTGGTCTCCGGATGCCTGTTGTCGCAGTGGGGCTATATGCGGTGGTCTCCGGATGCCTGTTGTCGCAGTGGGGCTATATGCGGTGGTCTCCGGATGCCTGTTGTCGCATCGGGGCTATATGCGGTGGTCTCCGGGTGCCTGTTGTCGCAGTGGGGCTATATGCGGTGGTCTCCGGATGCCTGTTGTCGCAGCGGGGCTATATGCGGTGGTCTCCGGGGGCCTGTTGTCGCAGCGGGGCTATATGCGGTGGTCTCCGGACGCCTGTTGTCGCAGTGGCGCTATATGTGGTGGTCTCCGGACGCCTGTTGTCGCAGTGGGGCTATACGCGGTGGTCTCCGGATGCCTGTTGTCGCAGTGGGGCTATATGCGGTGGTCTCTGGATGCCTGTTGTCGCAGTGGGGCTATATGCGGTGGTCTCCGGATGCCTGTTGTCGCAGTGGGGCTATATGCGGTGGTCTCCGGGTGCCTGTTGTCGCAGCGGGGCTATATGCGGTGGTCTCCGGATGCCTGTTGTCGCAGCGGGGCTATATGCGGTGGTCTCCGGATGCCTGTTGTCGCAGTGGCGCTATATGTGGTGGTCTCCGGGTGCCTGTTGTCAAAGTGGCGCTATATGCGGTGGTCTCCGGGTGCCTGTTGTCGCAGCGGGGCTATATGCGGTGGTCTCCGGATGCCTGTTGTCGCAGTGGCGCTATATGTGGTGGTCTCCGGGTGCCTGTTGTCGCAGCGGGGCTATATGCGGTGGTCTCCGGACGCCTGTTGTCTAGTTGGTGTGTATCCGCTGTTGTTCTTTGCGCCGTTCACTTTCAGCAGCAGAATGGAAGGAAAGGAGCCACACTAGTAATGAGTAGTAATGACTAGTAATGACTAGTGGTAGGCGGAGCCCAGATAGGATTGACACCTCAGATTATAAAGAGTGTTGACCGGCCCCTCCAGCTCGGGCTCCTCCTACTCCTGCTCTCCAGTATAAAATTTGAGGTCCAGAGGATGGTCGCTGCTGGAAGCAGCTCCTCAGAAAACTTTATTATTTTTATCGGACAAGAGACTTGGATCACCAGAAGTGGTCTAGAGGTCTCAGGGGTCTCAGCGCTGCTGGACCCCCACCTCTCCCTTGGCGGATCTGTAATACCCTGTATGGTGGTCCCTGCAGTTTCACGCCGGCCCTGGGGGATGAGGATTGCTTCCCTGGCGGGGACGTAAACCGCACATCGGGGTCACTGCGTTCCCCGCCCGGGGGGGAAGCGATGGGCACAGCGCCACAAACCCTGGGGGTCCCTGTGGCGCTCGGCTGGTGAGTACCGCATTTTTATGTGAATGTTGTGTGTGCTCTCAGTGACTGCTGCGGCAGCCGCTGGTACATGTATTAGATGACATGTTTGGTGACTGTATTTTATGTCCGCAGGCAGATACCTGCAGGACAGAGGAGAGCAGAGAGCGAGGAGTTCACGCTCTTTTCTGAAGCCGGAGGGGGGCGTGGCTTCACGCTTCCCGCTCTTTTCTGAAGCCGGAGGGGGGCGTGGCTTCACGCTTCCCGCTCTTTTCTGAAGCCGGAGGGGGCGTGGCTTCACGCTTCCCGCTCTTTTCTGAAGCCGGAGGGGGGCGTGGCTTCACGCTTCCCGCTCTTTTCTGAAGCCGGAGGGGGGCGTGGCTTCACGCTTCCCGCTCTTTTTGTGACAGGAATCGCTCTGAGGAGACTGCAGCTTCACTGTCCTTCTCTTCCGGCTTCTCTCAGCGCGGCGGCCATTACAGAGGCTCCGGGCTCCTCCTGTTTAAGGTATACTTTCACCGAGGCCAGCTGGGTGAGTGAATATCATCACCCCACAGCGCAGAACCTATCTGTGTTCCAAGTGACAGATAGCGTTTATCTGCAGCCACGTTCTCTTCTAGAGACCTGGGACTCGCACACTCCTTTTATTTTATATAGGGAGTTGTGGGGAGTTGGCGGCATTAACCCCTATGAAGGGTTAACCCTTTCAGCAATAACCGCCGCAGGTTCTACCCGGTAGGGATCAGAACGCAGGAGGTTATTTATATACTGAGAGATAGCTGGGGTAACTCTCTTCTTTAAGAGCTTTAACCCTTCACCGTACTTGCTCAGTCTGCTTAGTAACCACACTGTTTACAGTTACTAACAGGGTTCTGCCATTTACTGCTGACATGTCGGTTCAGGGTCCGGAAGGTGCGGACCATCTGCCAGATCCGCTACAGGATCAGTCGCAAGTATCTGATACGCAGACTTCGACGGCATCAAGCGCTGCGATTTACAGCGATACCAAATTAGATGCCATTGCTCAGTCAATTAATGGCTTGTCTGACCTTTTAGGTCAGTGGGTGTCAGCTAGATCCTCTCATGACAGGAAGCGGCGCAGGCTGGTGCCATCATTTCCGCGTAGCGAATCAGAGGTATCTGATATGGAATGCGGACAGGGTTCTCCTTCAAACTCAGAAGGGGAGTTATCCGATTCGGATAAGGAGGATCGGCAGGGACATTCTTTCTCTCTTGTGAGCCGAACAGAGGCTTTAATTGAGGCTATGAGAGAGGCGTTACAGTTACCGGAGGAGGTAACTACACGGCCTGGTAAGTCGGGCCGCATGTACCAGGAGTACCATAAGTCGCGGTCAACATTACCGGCTCTGGAAGAGCTTAATACGGTAGTGGAGAAGGAACGTCTGTGTCCAGATAAACGTTTTCAAGGGACACGGTTCTTTGAAGCATTGTATCCGTGTTCAACGGAATTGACGGATAATTGGATTCCTTCTCCTGAAGTGGATGTTCCTTTATCCCAGCTTAGTAAATCCTCATTGCTTCCGGTTAAAGGGAAAGCGAGTCTGCAAGAGCCGCTGGACAGAAAAACGGAGATGGCGGCGAACTCCATCTATGAAGCTGCAGGTCATGGATTCAGAGCAGTACTAGGATCCATGTGTGCTTCTAAGGCTTCCCTGTGCTGGTTGGTCCGTTTACGGAAGGCGTTGCAAAATAGATCTCCATTATCCGAGATAGATGGACTTCTCGATTTATTGGAGACTGCAGCCCGATATAGCTGTGATGCAGGTCTGGATACTGCGTCATTATTATCTAGGACGCAATCCTCAGCGGTCACAGTCAGAAGAGCACTGTGGCTTAGACAGTGGACCGGGGACGCGGTTTCCAAGCAGGGTTTACTGTCTTTAGCCTACAAGGGTGGTCAGCTATTTGGATCTGATCTCACAGAGCTGATTGCCAAGGCAAAGGCTAAAGAAGCGGCTTTACCACAGCGAAGGGCTATGGCTTCTACGTCTGGCAGACCTAGTACCGGTAATGGTTGGCGGTATTTTCGGTCTAGGGGACGATCCGGTCAGTCTTCTTGGGGATCGGGTCGTCCCTCTTTTTCGGGAAAGAAGTCTTCTCAGAAATCCCGCACCCCTTGGAAACAAAGTTTCCGTCAAGACAAGCGGGAAACTGACAAGAAGCCCGCCAAGGCAGACTGACGCCAGGTCCTCACTCGAGGGCTCTCGAGTGGGGGGTCGCCTGCTCCAATTCAAGGCGAATTGGATTTCCCGCGTTCCGGATTCCTGGGTAACGCGAGTTGTGTCGGCAGGCTATTTCATAGAGTTTTCTTCTCGACCCCCGGACAGTTTTTGCCAGTCTCGCATTCCGTCAGAGCCCGAGCTATTTGCCGCTCTGCTGCGAGAGGTGGAATTCCTTCTGCAGAAGGGTGTAGTAATACCGGTTCCGACAGAGGACCGGGGAAAAGGTTTTTATTCAAATCTCTTTGTGGTCCCCAAAAAAGAGGACAAATTTCGTCCTATTCTGGATCTCAAAAGATTGAATCAGCATGTCCACACCCAAAAATTCCGCATGGAGTCACTTCGCTCCGTTGTGGCAACCCTGTTGCAGAACGACTTTCTGGTGTCAATCGACATTCGCAACGCTTATTTGCATGTTCCCGTCGGAAGAGCTCACCAGCGCTTCCTTCGTTTTGCCATAGGTCAGAACCATTACCAATTTGTGGCCCTGCCATTCGGCTTGGCTTCAGCGCCCAGAGTTTTTACAAAAATTCTAGCGCCTCTCATGGCAATTCTTCGAAGACAGGGAGTCACGATTATTCCCTATCTGGACGACCTTTTGATTGTGGCGTCCTCAAAGGAGGAGGCGGTGACGGCTCGCAATCTATCCCTTCAGCTCCTGGAGGACTTCGGGTGGCTGGTCAATTGGGAGAAGTCGTCTCTGGAACCGTCGCAGTCAATCCTGTTTTTGGGGATGCATTTCGACACGGTACGGGCAGTGGTGTCCCTACCTCCAGACAAGCGGGCATGTCTTCTTCGACATGTACAGACTATGAAGTCTTCGACAGCAATGTCCCTTCGGAAGTGTATGCGCCTTTTAGGTCTGATGGTGGCTTCCATGGAAGCGCTTCCGTTTGCCCAGTTTCATTCCAGAGACCTCCAAAGGCTCATTCTGAGTCATTGGGATCGATCGCAGATTGCACTGGATCGCAGTATCCTCATCTCTCGCAGGGTGCGAGAGTCCCTAAGTTGGTGGTCACGTCCAGGAACGTTATCACTGGGGAAGTCTTTCCTTCCTCCGAGGTGGTCGGTCATAACCACCGATGCCAACCTGACGGGCTGGGGGGGTGTCTGGAACGATCTCTGGGTTCAGGGAGTATGGTCATCGGAAGAGTCTGTTCTACCGATCAACATCTTGGAATTGAGGGCAATTTTCCTTTGCCTCCAACACTGGACGGTCCCTTTGAGCGGTCTACCAGTCCGAGTGCAGACAGACAACGCAACGGCGGTCGCGTATATCAACCACCAAGGCGGGACGAGGAGTTCCAGGCTCATGGTGGAAGTGTCTCGGATCCTGAATTGGGCCGAGGACAGAGTACCAGCCATCTCTGCGATTCACATTCCAGGAGTTCAGAATACCACGGCGGACTTCCTCAGTCGAGAGAAGATGGATCCCGGAGAATGGAGTCTTCATCCGGAGATCTTTGCACTGCTGTGCTCCCTTTGGGGAGTTCCCCAAGTGGAATTGATGGCATCCAGGTCCAATGCCAAGTTGCCGACCTTCATGTCCAGGTACAAGGACCCGAAGGCTGTGGCGGTGGATGCTCTGGTGGCCCCGTGGGACAGATTCGAGCTAATCTATGTGTTTCCGCCGATATCCTTACTTCCTCTGGTGCTGCGTCGGATTAGACTGGAGAGAATCCCGGCTATATTGATAGCCCCAGATTGGCCAAGGAGGACGTGGTTCTCGACACTGGTGTCGCTTTTGGCAGCACCGCCATTTCCACTTCCTCTTCGCCCGGACCTGTTAACCCAGGGTCCTGTCCGTCATCCGGACTTGAAGTCTCTGCGTTTGACGGCGTGGCTCTTGAGACCGAAATACTGACCCGTAGAGGTTTTTCAGCCGAAGTCATTGCCACTCTGCGAGCTGCCAGAGGTCCGGCTACTACTAGAATTTACCACAAGACCTGGGAAGCCTTCTTCTCGTGGTGTTTGGGTTCTTCAAGGAACCCGAGGATTTTTTCCATTCCCAATCTGTTGGCTTTTCTACAGTACGGGCTGGACAAGGGTTTGGCAGTTAGCACCCTGAGGGGTCAGGTTTCTGCCCTGTCCCTGTTGTTCCGGAAAGTTATCGCCTCGCGTAGGGACGTGCGCTCCTTTTTTCGCGGGGTAACCCGTCAGTTTCCGCCGCGGAAGGCACCTGTTTCTCCTTGGCGGCTCAACCTTGTCCTGGAGGCTCTTCAGCATGGGCCTTTTGAGACAATGGATTCTGCTAACCTTTCTTTGCTTTCTTGGAAGGTTGCCTTCCTAGTCGCAGTCACTTCTTTGAGAAGGGTTTCTGAGTTGGCGGCTCTTTCTTGCTCGCCTCCTTTCCTGGAATTTTACCCGGATCGAGTAGTGCTTCGCACACGGGGCGACTTTCTACCTAAGGTAGTGTCACAATTCCATGTTAACCAGGATATTGTTTTGCCTTCACTTTGCCCGGGCCCGAGGAATGCAAAGGAACGGGTTTTGCACACATTGTATTTAGTGCGGGCCTTGAAGTTCTATTTGTCTGTTACTCAAGGTTTTAGGAAGTCAGACTCCTTGTTTGTGATTCCAGCAGGTCGTCGACGTGGTCAACGAGCTTCCAAGGACTCTATAGCTCGTTGGATTCGGTCAGCCAGTTTGGAGGCTTACCGACTTAAAGGCGAACCTTGCCCGATTAAGATTCGTGCTCATTCCACGAGGGCTGTGGCCTCATCGTGAGCCTTTCATCAAGGGGCTTCGGCAGCTCAGCTCTGCCGAGCGGCGACTTGGCGCTCCGTCCACACGTTTACAAAGTTTTATAAGGTGGACGTCAGTGCTTCCGCTGATGCGGCCTTAGGACGCAGGGTCCTACAGGCGGCTGTAGTGTAAAGTTCTAGTTAACTTGTATTTGGCGCCTGTTGCGCATTTACCAAGGTTGTTGGGATTCTGCCTGTTTTTTCTTGGTTATATTCCCACCCTTAATTTTTGGACTGCTTTGGGACGTCCCACTAGTCATTACTAGTGTGTCTCCTTTCCTTCCATTCTGCTGCTGAAAGACGGATTTTGGTAAGAACTTACCTGTAAAATCCTTTTCAGCGAAGGAAGGAAAGGAGACACAGCACCCGCCCATGGCAGAAGTGTGTTGATGTGTTTTCAGATGCGGCGTGACCCTCTTCTGATAGCGATTATCTGGACTGAGGTTGACGCGCTACGGCTCCTTTCCAGCATTACCAGCTCATCGTGGTGGTCAGGTCCAGTGAGTAGTACCTGGAACTGTGTGGTTTTTTGCCTACATGCATGCATAACCTGTATTCTTGCTTTTTCTCTGAAGTCCTTCAGAAGGGGTTATGTTGCTCCGCTGGTGATATTTGCTCTTCCCTAAGCTTTTGGACGACTGAAGAAGCAGGAGTAGGAGGAGCCCGAGCTGGAGGGGCCGGTCAACACTCTTTTTAATCTGAGGTGTCAATCCTATCTGGGCTCCGCCTACCCACTAGTCATTACTAGTGTGTCTCCTTTCCTTCCTTCGCTGAAAAGGATTTTACAGGTAAGTTCTTACCAAAATCCGTCTTTCTTCTCCATTTCCAGATGGGCCTCGGAAATGCCGGCGACAATTACATCCGCAAGAAGGAGATTCCCTTCAGCTCGGAGCAGCGGTGGATGGCCGTGAAGTGCGCAGACAAGATGGAGGTAAAGTGCGCTGCCCCCTCAGCTAATCCTCATCCTCCTCCCCCCAGGTGATCGCCCCCCCAGCTAATCCTCGTCCTCCCCTAGGTGATCGGCCACCCCCCCAGCTAATTCTCGTCCTCCTCCCCCAGGTGATCGCCCCCACCAGCTAATCCTCATCCTCCCCCCCCCAGGTGATCGCCCCCCCCCCAGCTAATCCTCGTCCTCCCCCAGGTGATCGGCCACCCCCCCAGCTAATCCTCGTCCTCCTCCCCCAGGTGATCGGTCGCCCCCCCCAGCTAATCCTCGTCCTCCTCCCCCAGGTGATCGGCCCCCACCCCCCCAGCTAATCCTCGTCCTCCCCCAGGTGATCGGCCACCCCCCCCAGCTAATCCTCGTCCTCCTCCCCCAGGTGATCGGCCACTGCCCCCCCCAGCTAATCCTCGTCCTCCTCCCCCAGGTGATCGGCCACTGCCCCCCCCAGCTAATCCTCGGCCTCCTCCCCCAGGTGATCGGCCACCACCCCCAGCTAATCCTCGACCTCCTCCCCAGGTGATCGGCCACCACCCCCAGCTAATCCTCGTCCTCCTCCCCCAGATGATCGGCCACTGCCCTCCCCAGCTAACCCTCGTCCTCCTCCCCCAGGTGATCGGCCACCACCCCCAGCTAATCCTCGTCCTCCTCCCCCAGGTGATCGGTCGCCCCCCCAGCTAATCCTCGTCCTTCTCCTCCAGGTGATCGGCCCCACCCCCCAGCTAATCCTCGCCCTCCCCAGGTGATCGGCCACCCCCCCAGCTAATCCTCATCCTCCTCCCCCAGGTGATCGGCCACTGCCCCCCCAGCTAATCCTCGGCCTCCTCCCCAGGTGATCGGCCACCACCCCCAGCTAATCCTCGACCTCCTCCCCCAGGTGATCGGCCACCACCCCCAGCTAATCCTCATCCTCCTCCCCCAGGTGATCGGCCACCACCCTCCCAGCTAATCCTCGTCCTCCTCCCCCAGGTGATCGGCCACCCCCCCAGCTAATCCTCGTCCTCCCCCAGGTGATCGGCCACTGCTCCCCAGCTAATCCTCGTCCTCCTCCCCCAGATGATCGGCCACTGCCCCCCCAGCTAATCCTCGTCCTCCCCCAGCTAATCCTCGTCCTCCTCCCCCAGGTGATCGGCCCCCACCCCCAGCTAATCCTCGTCCTCCCCCAGCTAATCCTCGTCCTCCTCCTCTAGGTGATTGGCCACTGCCCCCCTATCCCCAGCTGGTCGGCCGCCATCCGTTACCTGACGCGCTTTCTTCCAGGGCCAGGAGGAGCTGTACTTCATGAAGGGCGCGTACGAGGAGGTGGTCCAGTACTGCACCACCTATAACAGCGGCGGGATGGCCCTTCCTCTGACCCCACAGCAGAGGGCGCTGTACCTGCAGGAGGAGAAGACTATGGGGAGCCAGGGCCTGCGAGGTACGAGCCCCCCACCCGGGATCTGATCACCACTGACACATTGTAGCAGACCCCCAGCACAGGCGGCAGACTGGCGCTGCGGGGAATGATGGGAGTTACAGTGCTATCATGGCGTCTCCCATCTTCCAGTCTTAGCTCTGGCCTCCGGTGCGGAGCTGGGGAAGCTCACCTTCCTGGGACTCATCGGGATAATAGACCCCCCACGTAGCGGAGTGAGCGACGCCGTGCAGACCCTGCTGGACTCCGGGGTCGCCGTGAAGATGATCACAGGGGACGCGCTGGAGACGGCACAGGCCATCGGTGAGCTGCGGACCCCATAATGGCCGATAATAAACTGCACCTCCATGGAGTCACAAATCCAACGCTCCAGTCACATCCAGAGCTGCAACCAAACCTCTGCTGGTCTACTGTTGTCAGACTGCAGAGGTACAATTCAGTACAGAATAGTGAGTGCAGCTCTGGAGGTGACTGGAGGATAACACACGATGTAACAGCAGAATAGTGAGTGCAGCTCTGGAGGTGACTGGAGGATAACACACGATGTAACAGCAGAATAGTGAGTGCAGCTCTGGAGGTGACTGGAGGATAACACACGATGTAACAGCAGAATAGTGAGTGCAGCTCTGGAGGATAAGACACGATGTAACAGCAGAAAAGTGAGTGCAGCTCTGGAGGTGACTGGAAGATAAGACACAATGTAACAGCAGAATAGTGAGTGCAGCTCTGGAGGTGACTGGAGGATAAGACATGATGTAACAGCAGAATAGTGAGTGCAGCTCTGGAGGTGACTGGAAGATAAGACACGATGTAACAGCAGAATAGTGAGTGCAGCTCTGGAGGATAAGACACGATGTAACAGCAGAATAGTGAGTGCAGCTCTGGAGGATAAGACACGATGTAACAGCAGAATAGTGAGTGCAGCTCTGGAGGTGACTGGAAGATAAGACACGATGTAACAGCAGAATAGTGAGTGCAGCTCTGGAAGATAAGACACGATGTAACAGCAGAATAGTGAGTGCAGCTCTGGAAGATAAGACACGATGTAATAGCAGAATAGTGAGTGCAGCTCTGGAGGTGACTGGAGGATAAGACACAATGTAACAGTAGAATAGTGACTGCAGCTCTGGAGGTGACTGGAGGATAAGACATGGAACAGCAGAATAGTGACTGCAGCTCTGGAGGTGACTGGAGGATAAGCCACAATGTAACAGCAGAATAGTGAGTGCAGCTCTGGAGGTGACTGGAGGATAAGACACAATGTAACAGCAGAATAGTGACTGCAGCTCTGGAGGTGACTGGAAGATAAGACAAAATGTAACAGTAGAATAGTGACTGCAGCTCTGGAGGTGACTGGAGGATAAGACATGGAACAGCAGAATAGTGAGTGCAGCTCTGGAAGGTGATGGAGGATAACACACGATGTAACAGCAGAATAGTGAGTGCAGCTTTGGAGGGATAAGATAACAATGAACAGCAGAATGTGAGTGCAGCTCTGGAGGTGACTGGAGGATAATACACGATGTAACAGCAGAATAGTGAGTGCAGCTCTGGAGGTGACTGAAGGATAAGACCCCATATAACAGCAGAATAGTGAGTGCAGCTCTGGAGGTGACTGAAGGATAAGACCCCATATAACAGCAGAATAGTGAGTGCAGCTCTGGAGGTGACTGGAGGATAAGACACCATATAACAGCAGAATAGTGACTGCAGCTCTGGAGGTGACTGGAGGATAAGACACGGTGTAACGGCAGAATAGTGAGTGCAGCTCTGGAGGTGACTGGAGGATAAGACACCATATAATAGCAGAATAGTGAGTGCAGCTCTGGATGTGACTGGAGCCTAAGACACAGTGTAACAGCAGAATAGTGAGTGCAGCTCTGAAGGTGACAGGAGGATAAGACACAGTGTAACAGCAGAAAGTGACTGCAGCTCTGGAGGTGACTGGAGGATAAGACACGGTGTAACAGCAGAATAGCAAGTGCAGCCCTGGTGGTGACTGGAGAATGACATGATGTAACAGCAGAATAGTGAGTGCAGCTCTGGAGGTGACTGAAGGATAAGACCCCATATAACAGCAGAATAGTGAGTGCAGCTCTGGAGGTGACTGGAGGATAAGACACCATATAACAGCAGAATAGTGAGTGCAGCTCTGGAGGTGACTGGAGGATAAGACACCATATAACAGCAGAATAGTGACTGCAGCTCTGTAGGTGACTGGAGGATAAGACACGGTGTAACAGCAGAATAGTGAGTGCAGCTCTGGAGGTGACTGGAGGATAAGACACCATATAACAGCAGAATAGTGATTGCAGCTCTGAAGGTGACTGGAGGATAAGACACTGTGTAACAGCAGAAAAGTGACTGCAGCTCTGGAGGTGACTGGAGGATAAGACATGGAACAGCAGAATAGTGAGTGCAGCTCTGGAGGTGACTGGAGGATAAGCCAAGATGTAACAGCAGAATAGTGAGTGCAGCTCTGGAAGTGACTGGAGGATAAGACACAACGTAACAGCAGAAAAGTGACTGCAGCTCTGGAGGTGACTGGAGGATAAGACATGGAACAGCAGAATAGTGAGTGCAGCTCTGGAGGTGACTGGAGGATAATACACGATGTAACAGCAGAATAGTGAGTGCAGCTCTGGAGGTGATGAAGGATAAGACCCCATATAACAGCAGAATAGTGAGTGCAGCTCTGGAGGTGACTGAAGGATAAGACCCCATATAACAGCAGAATAGTGAGTGCAGCTCTGGAGGTGACTGGAGGATAAGACACCATATAACAGCAGAATAGTGACTGCAGCTCTGGAGGTGACTGGAGGATAAGACACGGTGTAACGCAGAATAGTGAGTGCAGCTCTGGAGGTGACTGGAGGATAAGACACCATATAATAGCAGAATAGTGAGTGCAGCTCTGGATGTGACTGGAGCCTAAGACACAGTTAACAGCAGAATAGTGAGTGCAGCTCTGAAGGTGACAGGAGGATAAGACACAGTGTAACAGCAGAAAGTGACTGCAGCTCTGGAGGTGACTGGAGGATAAGACACGGTGTAACAGCAGAATAGTAAGTGCAGCCCTGGTGGTGACTGGAGAATGACATGATGTAACAGCAGAATAGTGAGTGCAGCTCTGGAGGTGACTGAAGGATAAGACCCCATATAACAGCAGAATAGTGAGTGCAGCTCTGGAGGTGACTGGAGGATAAGACACCATATAACAGCAGAATAGTGAGTGCAGCTCTGGAGGTGACTGGAGGATAAGACACCATATAACAGCAGAATAGTGACTGCAGCTCTGTAGGTGACTGGAGGATAAGACACGGTGTAACAGCAGAATAGTGAGTGCAGCTCTGGAGGTGACTGGAGGATAAGACACCATATAACAGCAGAATAGTGATTGCAGCTCTGAAGGTGACTGGAGGATAAGACACTGTGTAACAGCAGAAAAGTGACTGCAGCTCTGGAGGTGACTGGAGGATAAGACATGGAACAGCAGAATAGTGAGTGCAGCTCTGGAGGTGACTGGAGGATAAGCCACGATGTAACAGCAGAATAGTGAGTGCAGCTCTGGAAGTGACTGGAGGATAAGACACAACGTAACAGCAGAAAAGTGACTGCAGCTCTGGAGGTGACTGGAGGATAAGACATGGAATAGCAGAATAGTGAGTGCAGCTCTGGAGGTGACTGGAGGATAAGCCACGATGTAACAGCAGAATAGTGAGTGCAGCTCTGGAGGATAAGACACGATGTAACAGCAGAATAGTGACTGCAGCTCTGGAGGTGACTGGAGGATAAGACACGGTGTAACAGCAGAATAGTGAGTGCAGCTCTGAAGGTGACAGGAGGATAAGACACAGTGTAACAGCAGAAAGTGACTGCAGCTCTGGAGGTGACTGGAGGATAAGACACGGTGTAACAGCAAAATAGTAAGTGCAGCCCTGGTGGTGACTGGAGGATGACACAATGTAACAGCAGAATAGTGAGTGCAGCTCTGGAGGTGACTGAAGGATAAGACCCCATATAACAGCAGAATAGTGAGTGCAGCTCTGGAGGTGACTGGAGGATAAGACACCATATAACAGCAGAATAGTGATTGCAGCTCTGGAGGTAACTGGAGGATAAGACATGGAACAGCAGAATAGTGAGTGCAGCTCTGGAGGTGACTGGAGGATAAGCCACGATGTAACAGCAGAATAGTGACTGCAGCTCTGGAGGTGACTGGAGGATAAGACACGGTGTAACAGCAGAATAGTGACTGCAGCTCTGGAGGTGACTGGAGGATAAGCCACGATGTAACAGCAGAATAGTGACTGCAGCTCTGGAGGTGACTGAAGGATAAGACATGATGTAACAGCAGAATAGTGACTGCAGCTCTGGAGGTGACTGGAGGATAAGACACGGTGTAACAGCAGAATAGTGAGTGCAGCTCTGGAGGATAAGACACGATGTAACAGCAGAACAGTGAGTGCAGCTCTGGAGGTGACTGGAGCATAGCAGTGAGTGCTCCCTCTGGGTAGAGCGCCCCTCTAGACTGCCCCCGCACTCACGCCCCGTGTCTCTCAGGCAGGAGCATCGGTCTGACTAACGGACACCTGACGGCGATCTCTGGGGAGGAGCTGGACGCTCTGGAGGAGTCGGCGCTGCCGTCGGTGGTCACTAAGGTCCGCTTTCCGTCTGCTTTTTGGGGGCTGCGGCTGGTGGGGGATTCGGGTTCTGACCTCTGGTTTTCGATCTTCCAGGTGTCCGTGTTCTACAGAACCAGCCCCAAGCACAAGCTGAAGATCATCAAGGTAACGCGGCCCCGCGCTGGTCCTCCATGGTGTAACCTCGGGCCGTGGTCACCCCCATCTGTCCGGCTGTGTAGTAACTCTGCTGCTTGTCTCCTGGCGCCCCCTCCAGGCTCTGCAGCGCACCGGAGCCATTGTGGGTATGACGGGGGACGGTGTCAATGACGCAGTCGCTCTCAAGTCGGCCGACATTGGCGTCGCGATGGGAAAAACCGGCACAGACGTCAGTAAGGAGGCGGCGGACATGATCCTGGTGGACGACGACTTCTCTACCATCATGTGAGTAAATAACCCAGGAGCCTGACACATTGTCACAACACTTCAGCTCTGAACACAAGATGGCGTTCAGTCTATCACTGACAGCAAGCAGAGATCTGGAGACAAACTCCGTGAAGTCCATAGTTTCAGAACGTTCCAGAGTCTGAGGACTACGTCTGTACAGGGGTCGGGCCCTTTAAACTCCTGCAGTAGTCGCTCTGCCGTGGTGAGATGATGGGGGTAGTCATCCTGCAGTGTTTGCCCTCAGCGGCTGACACATGTAACGTTTCTGCACCATTAGGCCGCATTAGTGGCGCAGCGGATGTGTGTAGCGGGTGACTGGGCGCAGCGCCCCCCACGTCCCGCGCCGCCAAGTCTATATACAGACATGACGAGAGGATCCTGCTGTCTCCTGGCAAATAGCCGCAGGTGACATTACCGCTGCCCTCCCCGCCATCCTGTGCGTCACCGGAGCCTTCTTCACCAGTCCAGCTACACTGCACGAGTGTCTGAACCCACTGACCTGCAGTGTAAAGCATGGAGGACAGAGCCGCAGCCTGATAGGGCAGAAGCTTTACACTCCACAGATGAGTAATAAAGCAGAACCGGGTGCACAATGTACGGCATCACAGAGAGGGGCGCATTGCATGACACGCGGGTAGACTGATCCGAGGGCGCGCTGCGCGGGGAAGACTGATCCGAGGGCGCGCTGCGCGGGGAAGACTGATCCGAGGGCGCGCTGCGCGGGGAAGACTGATCCGAGGGCGCGCTGCGCGGGGAAGACTGATCCGAGGGCGCGCTGCGTGGGGAAGACTGATCCGAGGGCGCGCTGCGCGGGGAAGACTGATCAGAGGGCGCGCTTCGCGGGGTAGACTGATCCGAGGGCGCGCTGCGCGGGGCAGACTGATCCGAGGGCGCGCTGCGCGGGGCAGACTGACCCGAGGGCGCGCTGCGCGGGGTAGACTGACCCGAGGGCGCGCTGCGCGGGGCAGACTGATCCGAGGGCGCGCTGCGCGGGGTAGACTGACCCGAGGGCGCGCTGCGCGGGGCAGACTGATCCGAGGGCGCGCTGCGCGGGGCAGACTGATCCGAGGGCGCGCTGCGCGGGGTAGACTGACCCGAGGGCGCGCTGCGCGGGGCAGACTGATCCGAGGGCGCGCTGCGCGGGGTAGACTGACCCGAGGGCGCGCTGCGCGGGGCAGACTGATCCGAGGGCGCGCTGCGCGGGGCAGACTGATCCGAGGGCGCGCTGCGCGGGGTAGACTGACCCGAGGGCGCGCTGCGCGGGGCAGACTGATCCGAGGGCGCGCTGCGCGGGGCAGACTGATCCGAGGGCGCGCTGCACGGGGTAGACTGACCCTAGGGCGCGCTGCGTGGGGTAGACTGACCCGAGGGCGTGCTGTAGAGTTATCCGAGGGCGCGCTGCGCGGGGTAAACGGGTCAGGGTCTCTGCCCCACCACCACCACGTTCACGGTCTCTGCCCCACTGCCACCATGTTCAGGGTATGTGACCCGCCATGTTCGGGGTCTCTGCCCCATCACCACCACCATGCTCAGGGTCTCTGATCCGCCATGTTCAGGGTCTCTGCCCCACTGCCGCCACGTTCGGGGTCTCCGCCCCACTGCCGCCACGTTCGGGATCTCTGCCCCGCCGCCGCCATGTTGAGGGTCTCTGACTGCCATGTTCAGGGTCTCTGCTGTCCGTGGACTGATTTCCGTGTCTTTCAGGAACGCCATTGAGGAGGGGAAAGGAATCTTCTACAACATCAAGAACTTCGTCCGCTTCCAGCTCAGCACGTAGGTGTCGGGGATGTGGCTCAGCACGTAGGTGTCGGGGATGTGGCTCAGCACGTAGGTGTCGGGGATGTGGCTCAGCACGTAGGTGTCGGGGATGTGGCTCAGCACGTAGGTGTCGGGGATGTGGCTCAGCACGTAGGTGTCGGGGATGTGGCTCAGCACGTAGGTGTCGGGGATGTGGCTCAGCACGTAGGTGTCGGGGATGTGGCTCAGCACGTAGGTGTCGGGGATGTGGCTCAGCACGTAGGTGTCGGGGATGTGGCTCAGCACGTAGGTGTCGGGGATGTGGCTCAGCACGTAGGTGTCGGGGATGTGGCTCAGCACGTGTCAGGGATGTCGCTCAGCACGTAGGTGTCGGGGATGTGGTTTAGCACGTAGGTGTCGGGGATGTGGCTCAGCACGTAGGTGTCAGGGATGTGGCTCAGCACGTAGGTGTCGGGGATGTCGCTCAGCACGTAGGTGTCGGGGATGTCGCTCAGCACGTAGGTGTCGGGGATGTCGCTCAGCACGTAGGTGTCGGGGATGTGGCTCAGCACGTAGGTGTTGGGGATGTGGCTCAGCACGTAGGTGTCGGGGATGTGGCTCAGCACGTAGGTGTCGGGGATGTGGCTCAGCACGTAGGTGTCGGGGATGTGGCTCAGCACGTAGGTGTCGGGGATGTGGCTCAGCACGTAGGTGTCGGGGATGTCGCTCAGCACGTAGGTGTCGGGGATGTGGCTCAGCACGTAGGTGTCGGGGATGTGGCTCAGCACGTAGGTGTCGGGGATGTGGCTCAGCACGTAGGTGTCGGGGATGTGGCTCAGCACGTAGGTGTCGGGGATGTGGCTTAGCACGTAGGTGTCGGGGATGTCGCTCAGCACGTAGGTGTCGGGGATGTCGCTCAGCACGTAGGTGTCGGGGATGTGGCTCAGCACGTAGGTGTCGGGGATGTGGCTCAGCACGTAGGTGTCGGGGATGTGGCTCAGCACGTAGGTGTCGGGGATGTGGCTCAGCACGTAGGTGTCGGGGATGTGGCTCAGCACGTAGGTGTCGGGGATGTGGCTCAGCACGTAGGTGTCGGGGATGTGGCTCAGCACGTAGGTGTCGGGGATGTGGCTCAGCACGTAGGTGTCGGGGATGTGGCTCAGCACGTAGGTGTCGGGATGTGGCTCAGCACGTAGGTGTCGGGGATGTGGCTCAGCACGTAGGTGTCGGGGATGTGGCTCAGCACGTAGGTGTCGGGGATGTGGCTCAGCACGTAGGTGTCGGGGATGTGGCTCAGCACGTAGGTGTCGGGGATGTCGCTCAGCACGTAGGTGTCGGGGATGTCGCTCAGCACGTAGGTGTCAGGGATGTCGCTCAGCACGTAGGTGTCAGGGATGTCGCTCAGCACGTGTCAGGGATGTCGCTCAGCACGTGTCAGGGATGTCGCTCAGCACGTAGGTGTCAGGGATGTCGCTCAGCACGTAGGTGTCGGGGATGTGGCTCAGCACGTAGGTGTCGGGGATGTCGCTCAGCACGTAGGTGTCGGGGATGTCGCTCAGCACGTAGGTGTCAGGGATGTCGCTCAGCACGTAGGTGTCAGGGATGTCGCTCAGCACGTAGGTGTCGGATGTCGCTCAGCACGTGTCAGGGATGTCGCCCGCGGACGCGTCTGAGCAAGACGTGCATCAGCCGCCATACTGCCACATGACTGTGACGCCGCTCAGCGTCCTGTTATAGACGTGCAGCATCATATCTCTTACTCCAGTCACACCAGAGCTGCAGACCGGGGCAGCGCCACCAGCCCCGCTGGGCTCCTGTCATGTGTGGCACTCGGCAGCATTGCATGAAACCACATCTCCCACAATGCTCTGCAGCAGATCACGCTCCAATCCTGAGCGACCGCCAGCACAATGTCAGCCTGGATGTAGCTGCAGCTTTAGATGTGACTGGAGTAATCCCGCAGAGATGATGGGGGTTGTCCTTTTTGCTCCTGATCTCTTGTTGTATTATCTGCGCAGCTTTTCTTAATAATCCCCCGATGTAATGAGCGTTTATAGTCGGTGGCAAATGTACGTCTGACCGCTGCGTCCTCCCCCAGGAGCATCTCCGCCCTGAGTCTCATCACACTGTCCACCATCATGAATCTCCCCAACCCCCTGAACGCCATGCAGATACTGTGGATCAACATCATCATGGACGGACCCCCAGCCCAGAGGTAACGCCACCAGCAGAACAGTGAGCGATGCTCCGGAGGACAATGTATGTACACAGTGACTGCACCAGCAGAATAGTGAGTGCAGCTCTGGGTTATAATACAGGATGTAACTCAGGATCAGTAATGTCATGTATGTACACAGTGACTGCACCAGCAGAATAGTGAGTGCAGCTCTGGAGTATAATACAGGAGGTAACTCAGGATCAGTAATGTAATGTATGTATATAGTGACTGCACCAGCAGAATAGTGAGTGCAGCTCTGGAGTATAATACAGGATGTAACTCAGGATCAGTAATGTATGTACACAATGACTGCACCAGCAGAATAGTGAGTGCAGCTCTGGAGTATAATACAGGATGTAACTCAGGATCAGTAATGTCATGTATGTACACAGTGACTGCACCAGCAGAATAGTGAGTGCAGCTCTGGAGTATAATACAGGAGGTAACTCAGGATCAGTAATGTAATGTATGTATATAGTGACTGCACCAGCAGAATAGTGAGTGCAGCTCTGGGGTATAATACAGGATATAACTCAGGATCAGTAATGTAATGTATGTACACAGTGACTGCACCAGCAGAATAGTGAGTGCAGCTCTGGAGTATAATGCAGGAGGTAACTCAGGATCAGTAATGTAATGTATGTACACAGTGACTGCACCAGCAGAATAGCGAGTGCAGCTCTGGAGTATAATACAGGAGGTAACTCAGGATCAGTAATGTAATGTATGTACACAGTGACTGCACCAGCAGAATAGCGAGTGCAGCTCTGGAGTATAATGCAGGAGGTAACTCAGGATCAGTAATGTAATGTATGTACACAGTGACTGCACCAGCAGAATAGTGAGTGCAGCTCTGGAGTATAATACAGGAGGTAACTCAGGATCAGTAATGTAATGTATGTACACAGTGACTGCACCAGCAGAATAGCGAGTGCAGCTCTGGAGTATAATGCAGGAGGTAACTCAGGATCAGTAATATAATGTATGTACACAGTGACTGCACCAGCAGAATAGTGAGTGCAGCTCTGGAGTATAATACAGGATGTAACTCAGGATCAGTAATGTAATGTATGTACACAGTGACTGCACCAGCAGAATAGTGAGTGCAGCTCTGGAGTATAATACAGGAGGTAACTCAGGATCAGTAATATAATGTATGTACACAGTGACTGCACCAGCAGAATAGTGAGTGCAGCTCTGGAGTATAATACAGGATGTAACTCAGGATCAGTAATGTCATGTATGTACACAGTGACTGCACCAGCAGAATAGTGAGTGCAGCTCTGGAGTATAATACAGGAGGTAACTCAGGATCAGTAATGTAATGTATGTACACAGTGACTGCACCAGCAGAATAGTGAGTGCAGCTCTGGAGTATAATACAGGAGGTAACTCAGGATCAGTAATGTAATGTATGTACACAGTGACTGCACCAGCAGAATAGTGAGTGCAGCTCTGGAGTATAATGCAGGAGGTAACTCAGGATCAGTAATGTAATGTATGTACACAGTGACTGCACCAGCAGAATAGTGAGTGCAGCTCTGGAGTATAATGCAGGAGGTAACTCAGGATCAGTAATGTAATGTATGTACACAGTGACTGCACCAGCAGAATAGTGCAGCTCTGGAGTATAATACAGGAGGTAACTCAGGATCAGTAATGTAATGTATGTATACAGTGACTGCACCAGCAGAATAGTGAGTGCAGCTCTGGAGTATAATACAGGATGTAACTCAGTATCAGTAATGTAATGTATGTACACAGTGATTGCACCAGCAGAATAGTGAGTGCAGCTCTGGAGGATCAGTAATGTATGTACACAGTGACTGCACCAGCAGAATAGTGAGTGCAGCTCTGGAGTATAATACAGGATGTAACTCAGGATCAGTAATGTATGTACACAGTGACTGCACCAGCAGAATAGTGAGTGCAGCTCTGGGGTATAATACAGGATGTAACTCAGGATCAGTAATGTAATGTATGTACACAGTGACTGCACCAGCAGAATAGTGAGTGCAGCTCTGGGGTATAATACAGGATGTAACTCAGGATCAGTAATGTAATGTATGTACACAGTGACTGCACCAGCAGAATAGTGAGTGCAGCTCTGGAGTATAATACAGGATGTAACTCAGGATCAGTAATGTATGTACACAGTGACTGCACCAGCAGAATAGTGAGTGCAGCTCTGGAGTATAATACAGGATGTAACTCAGGATCAGTAATGTATGTTCACAGTGACTGCACCAGCAGAATAGTGAGTGCAGCTCTTGGGTATAATACAGGATGTAACTCAGGATCAGTAATGTATGTACACAGTGACTGCACCAGCAGAATAGTGAGTGCAGCTCTGGAGTATAATACAGGGTGTAACTCAGGATCAGTAATGTAATGTATGTACACAGTGACTGCACCAGCAGAATAGTGAGTGCAGCTCTGGAGTCTCACACAGGAAGGGGCGGAGCTTGACGTGTGCTCGGTG
This sequence comes from Oophaga sylvatica, assembly GCA_033576555.1. Taxonomy (NCBI): domain Eukaryota; kingdom Metazoa; phylum Chordata; class Amphibia; order Anura; family Dendrobatidae; genus Oophaga; species Oophaga sylvatica. Next base: position 44,767,238 of record JARQOD010000010.1, on the reverse strand, counting down.
TCTGCAGCTGCTTGGAAAGATCTCTGCAAAGGAAGGATTTTTTTTTCCCTGGTCCACCTGCCTGCCTTCCCACAGAGAGACACTTATCCCTGGGACCGTGCGCCGGCTCCCACCCTCCAGCAAGGCGGCTGGGGGTGGGAGGCCTCACATACCAGCAGGAGGCCATACCATCTAGCCGGTCCCAGGGGAGATGGCGAGGAAAAAGCCCTCGGGGGGCCGCAAGACCCCAGGAACCAAGACCCCCGAGGCTGGGACCGTGGCGGTTACTCCTTCCGGAGGAGGAGAGGCGGCCAGCGGAGGTGCGGTGGTGGAGCCCCCCAACATCTGTGGCTCCAAGGCAGCGGGGGAGCCTGTCACCACCTATGGCTCCCGCATCCACGCGCACCTCTGCGAATACGAGGAGGCCGCCAAACAGCTAAGGAGACTCCGGGAGGAGTTGAAGGGAGCACGCATCATGGCGAAGAACAAGCTCCCTGCCTCAAGGAGAGCAGAGGTCACCACCACGGTGCAGAGGCTGAAGGGGTCAATTACAGATCCTGGCTGGGAGCGGCCCTTTCGAGGAGAAGCTCAAAAACGACGACCGGTTCAGGGCCCTGACCGGTGGGTCTCCTGGGGGGTCAGGAGGCGCCAGCCAGGTGGAGGAGGAGAAGGAGGAAAATGGCGGCTGTGAGGTATCTGCGCCAGTCCCACCTGAAGACCTGGTGAGTGTAAACGCCCAGGTATCATGCAGCGGGATAGCCCCCGAGCAAGTGGCCTCCCACCGGACTCCAGTAGTTCGGAGGAAAGTGGGAGCGAGGGGGAGGATGGCGGGAGTGGTATCAGCAGTGAGGGGGGCTGCCTCATCCTGCAACAAGTGCGGCAGATCGAGTCCCCAGCACGGTTTGGCGAGCTGTTGTTTGGGGATGAGATCTGCGAGGATGGGGCAACCGGGAAGGGGAAGAAAAGAAAAAAAAAAGCCAGAGTCACCACCATAGACAAATTCGTCTATGCTCCCCTTCCTGGGGCCCCCCTGTCCCGTTGTGTGGAACCCGCTACCCACCCCGGCTCGGGCCCTGTGGTGGGTCCGCAGCAAGGGAGCGGGGAGAGAAGAGTCTGCCCGGGTCTGGGTGCCATGCCTGGTGGTGGCAGCTCGGACTCAGGCAGCGATATGGAGAGTGTCGGTGCCGGTGTTGTTGATGGTGGTGGTGCTCGGGCCCAGTCCTCTGTGGCAGCGGGGGCTGGCCCGGCACCTGGAGTCGGTACAGCCGGGGCCGCATCTCCGGCGACGAGAGCTGGGGCCCCACACGCGGATCCGCTCAGACTGGATCATTTTTGGGGGTCCAGAGACCAAGAAAGGGCGCGGAGTCTGCCGTAAGGCAGCAAGTTAAAAAGTGCAAGCTGTTGGTCGCTCCCCTGGCGGTGTCCGCGGCAGGGTCGGGGTCCTCTGCGCGTCGATCCAATAAGGGGTCCGTGCCGGGGGCCCGCCGCCGCTAGGCGCCGAGGGGGAGTGGCCAACCTTGCCAAAAGCGAGTGGTGGGTACAAGAAGGCGGTGGTGGCCTGTGAGGGGGGCGTGTCCTCCTCGGCCGCTGTCCCACCCGCTATTGTCGCGTCTGGCGGGGGGGGCGTAGCCTTGCGGGCTGCTGCCTCACCGCTATGACTGCGGCTGGCGGTGGGGGCGTGGCCTCGGCGGCCGCAGCTCCGTTCGCTATGCTCACGGCTGGCGGGGGGAGCGTGGCCTTTCGGGCCTTCGCTCTACCCGCCATTGCCGTGACCAGCGGGGGGGGCGTGGCCTCGGCGGGCCCGCTGCCTTCTGTCCCACCCAAAACAATGCCCGAGAGAGCTGGCAAGGGGTTGCCGGGGTCCCCGGCCCGCTTACCTCCATCTGGTGGTGCGGGGGCTCCGGTGCCCAAGAGAAGCCAGCACAGGTTTCCAGTGGGGGGCAGGGTGCAGAGGCAGAGCCTGTCCCTGCCCCAAATGTAACAACAGAAAAAAAAATGGAGCCAGAGAGCTCAGGAAGTGCTGCTGCTCCTGAGCCAGGCAGAGCTTACTAGGTGGGCTCTGTTCTGCGGCTCGTAAAGGGGCGGCGGTACTCCTGGGCAAAAACATACGGGGCAGAGTACCGATCAGCCAGGGCCCCCAGCAGGTAAAAAACGAAACTGCAAGAAAAATAATATTGAAAATTCTGATGAATTGGCTGAGGTGAATGGTATGAGTGAGGTGAGTGACATGAGTGACGTGGATGTGGATGTGGGAGTGAATGCGGAAGGAGTGAGTGTTGGTGTAAGTGGGAGCACGGGTGGTGAGGGAGGGGCTGGCCCATCTGGCCCCCAGCAGTGAGACCCGTTCTTTTGCGGGGGTTGTGGCTGGGGCTCCGGGGGATTCTCGGGGGGTCTCCTTGCCTCCGGACTCTGGGGACGGCGTTTTGCACCGCCGTTTTCTGGAGGCCCTTAAAAAAGGAGAGCGGTCGGTCAATGTAGAGGGAAGAGAGGTGGACTTGTCTTTCTGGTTGGAGAGACATGGCCTGGCCGCTTCCAAGATAGAAGGGGGGGGAAACCATTTGGTCCCTCCCGACAGCCGGGCAAGGGCCGGCAGGAGGAATGTGGTCCGTCTTCGCTGGAGGGGCGGTGAAGCTTGCCCACCCGGAGTAGGGTGGTGGAGCTCTCCTGAAGATGGGCTTCAGGGCGACGGACATCTTTGCCCTGATCCATCCCTCGGCACCCTATTCTTCGACATCAGTTTCGTTCGGCCGGAGGGGCTAGAGCTCTTCTGGTCTAATTACGAGCTGGTGAAGGGGGAGCCCGGATGGCGAGACTTCGCCGTACAGGCGTTGTCTCGCCAAAATGCCGTTAAGAGAGTGACCGTGGTGACTTGTAACGAGTCACTCTCCGGCGTTGACATCATGACGTGGCTTTCCCGTTATGGGGAAGTCACGGACGTCCCCAAAAAAAATCGGGACGAGTTCGGTATCTGGTCGGGGGGCTGGACCTTCATGATGAAGTTGAAGGTCTCAGGGGGGTACCGTCACCACATCCCTTCCTCGGCGTTCCTAGGGAGGGACAGGATCCTGGTCTTCTACCAGGGGCAGCCGAAGGTCTGCCACAAGTGCGGTGATCCCGCCACTTCAGCGCAAGCTGCAAGGTGCAGAAATGTGCCTTGTGTGGTGGGGTAGGTCATCTCGCGCATCTTGCAAGGACATTCGGTGCCACCTGTGTGGTGACCTAGGTCACCCGTATAGCCGCTGCCTTGCTCCTTTACCAATGCCGCTGCAGGCCGGTGGGGGAGACGTGAGGGGGCAACCCTGGCGGCGCGACTTGCTGTGGCAGGTGGTGGTGGCGGGAGAGGGGCTAAGGGGCCAGTGAGGAAGGACAAGGCCAATAGAGGTCCCTCTTACCAGAGGAGACAGGAAAATCGCCACGGGGGTGAGGGGCGGGAGAGCCTCAGGCAACTGGGGTGATGCTGCCCTCCCCTCTAGGCTGGTGGCCGGTGTCTCTGAGGCCCGGGGGAGGAAGAGGTATGCGAGGAGATCAGGAGGTTGGAGAGGGAGGAAAACCTGGCTGACTCCGACAATCCTCCAGTATGAAAGTGTGGATGAGGAGGTCACGGATCAGCCTACAGTAGAGAAGGGTGATAAAAAGGTACCGGAAGGAGGAAAAAGAAGGTGGTTAAGCCTTCCAAACTCCTCCCCCGACCGTAAGTATGCCAACGGAGGGGCTCACCCGGCTCCCCTCTGATCGCCCTCTCCAACGGTACCAAGCCCTCGACGACCCTGCTGGGACGGAGGTCGGGGGCGAGGGGCGCCATCTGGGGGGCTTTCAGGGGATGGCGGAGTCTGTCCCCCAGGGGACGCTGTTTCCTCTGGGGGGGGGACAGACCTGGAGCCCGGAGGCAAGGAGACCATGGGGATGGATACCTCGTCTTCCCTAAAACGGAGGGATCAGACCCTCTTCGGAGGGGAAGATGGGAAAGACGGGGTGGGGAAGAAGAAGGCATCTAACCCAATACCCATGATGGCGGAACTCACCCCGTTGACTTGGCGTCCATTAATGTCGCCAGTATTAAGTCAGATGCGGCCGATTTGCGGCCTTTGATTTTTCACCCTTTTGAGGCTGAAATTTTGTTTTTGCAAGAGACCCGACTAAAAGACATGGGGGCATCATAAGCCAGGAGGGAGTGGAGGTGTGGGCCCTATATGGTCTCTTGCGGCCCAGCCGTTAGCGGGGTGGCGGTCCTTTTT
>JARQOD010000010.1:44681198-44762924 GCA_033576555.1 Oophaga sylvatica | reverse complement strand
TCTTACCAGTGTGGGGGTCTTCAGAACACCGATCCTGCTAACAACGTAGCAGACAAGACCATGACCAGACAGGCCCTGGAGACCACCCTGTGTACAGACATGACCAGACAGGCCCTGGAGACCACCCTGTGTACAGACATGACCAGACAGGCCCTGGAGACCACCCTGTGTACAGACATGACCAGACAGGCCCTGGAGACCCCCCTGTGTACAGACATGACCAGACAGGCCCTGGAGACCCCCCTGTGTACAGACATGACCAGACAGGCCCTGGAGACCACCCTGTGTACAGACATGACCAGACAGGCCCTGGAGACCCCCCTGTGTACAGACATGACCAGACAGGCCCTGGAGACCACCCTGTGTACAGACATGACCAGACAGGCCCTGGAGACCACCCTGTGTACAGACATGACCAGACAGGCCCTGGAGACCACCCTGTGTACAGACATGACCAGACAGGCCCTGGAGACCACCCTGTGTACAGACATGACCAACAGGCCCTGGAGACCACCCTGTGTACAGACATGACCAGACAGGCCCTGGAGACCCCCCTGTGTACAGACATGACCAGACAGGCCCTGGAGACCACCCTGTGTACAGACATGACCAGACAGGCCCTGGAGACCACCCTGTGTACAGACATGACCAGACAGGCCCTGGAGACCACCCTGTGTACAGACATGACCAGACAGGCCCTGGAGACCCCCCTGTGTACAGACATGACCAGACAGGCCCTGGAGACCACCCTGTGTACAGACAGGCCCTGGATACCACCCTGTGTACAGACATGACCAGACAGGCCCTGGAGACCACCCTGTGTACAGACATGACCAGACAGGCCCTGGAGACCCCCCTGTGTACAGACATAACCAGACAGGCCCTGGAGACCACCCTGTGTACAGACATGACCAGACAGGCCCTGGAGACCACCCTGTGTACAGACATGACCAGACAGGCCCTGGAGACCACCCTGTGTACAGACATGACCAGACAGGCCCTGGAGACCACCCTGTGTACAGACATGACCAGACAGGCCCTGGAGACCACCCTGTGTACAGACATGACCAGACAGGCCCTGGAGACCCCCCTGTGTACAGACATGACCAGACAGGCCCTGGAGACCACCCTGTGTACAGACATGACCAGACAGGCCCTGGAGACCACCCTGTGTACAGACATGACCAGACAGGCCCTGTAATTTCCACCTCACGTTAGAAATTGAAATCTATGAGGAGATTGGTTAGATGTATTCGGCAGTGATGTCTATTTCTCCTGACCTGCCCATAGGTGCCGGGAGTCATATTGATGAGTTACCCAGAGATTATTTCTCGGGCAGCACGGTGGCCCAGTGGTTAGCACTGCTGGTGTCCTGGCTTCTACTCTGAGGACGATGAGATTCCTCCTCTCAGGTGTACTGTATTTTAGAAATTGTATTCAGTGATTGTAATGGGATCTGATCTAGCTTTTTCTGAACTTCCCATAAATGCTGAGAGTCCTATTAATGATCAGGGCAGAAATAAATTCTCAGGCAGCACGGTGGCTCAGCGGTTAGCTCCTTCACCTTCCAACGCTTGGGTCCTGAGTTCGATTCTGACTGAGGTTGGAGTAATTCTACCTCTCAGTCGCTCTTAGTTTTTCCTGATCTTCCTTTGGGGCTGGTAGTAATATCAATGACTTCCGAGCAGTTCTCTTCCGAGCAGTTCTCTTCCAAGCAGCACGGTGGCTCAGTGGAAAGCACTGGTGCTTTGCAGCATGGAAGTCCAGGGTTCAAATCCCACTATGGATGACATCTGCAAGGCCCTTGTGTGTTCTCCCTGGGATCATGTGTGCTGCCACCCATGCTCCTAACACATACAGTGGTGGTGTTCCCCGTGCAGCATCCAGGAGGGCTGCTTGCCTGCCCCCTTCATTGGGCAAGTAGTCTGAGTGGTGTTGGTCCTTATTGGACGAATGATTCAAGTAGCAAAAAAATAACAGCTCAGTTACTGCTGAGCTGTGAAAAGTATTTTTTTGGGACTTACTAAAATTTTGGCCCCCTCCTATCCTCAGATGGAAATGTTCTTCCACTCCTCAGAAACACAGGATAGACCTCCTTCACACAGGTAAGACCACCACTGAAAGTCATTAGAGCATGGATGGCAGCACACCTGATCCCAGGGAGAACACACAAGGGCCTTGCAGATGTTGTCCATAGTGGGATTTGAACCCTGGACTTCCATACTGCAAAGCACCAGCGCTTTCCACTGAGCCACCATGCTGCTTGGAAGAGAACTGCTCGGAAGTCATTGATATTACTACCAGCATCAAAGGAAGATCAGGAAAAACTAAGAGCGACTGAGAGGTAGAATTACTCCAACCTCAGTCAGAATCGAACTCAGGACCCAAGTGTTGGAAGGTGAAGGAGCTAACCGCTGAGCCACCGTGCTGCCTGAGAATGACCTGATGGCTAGGTCATCAATATGTCTATCAGTGTCCACCGACAGGTCATGAAAAACTAGAGCAACTGAGAGGTAGAATTACTCCAACCTTAGCCGGAATCGAACCAAGGACCCAAACGTTAAAAGGTGAGTGAGCTAACCACTGAGCTACCATAGAATTACGTGATGACTGGGTCATCACAAGGGAACCTGCTCTTCATTTCCATGACCCGTCAGTGGACACTGAGAAACATATTGATGACTCACTCATCCAGCAATTCTATGGGTCATCAATGTCTCTCAGTGTCCACTGATGGGTCATGGAAATGAAGAGCAGGTTCCCTTGTGATGACACAGTCATCACATAATTCTATGGTGGCTCAGTGGTTAGCTCACTCACCTTTTAACGTTTGGGTCCTTGGTTCGATTCCGGCTAAGGTTGGAGTAATTCTACCTCTCAGTTGCTCTAGTTTTTCATGACCTGTCGGTGGACACTGATAGACATATTGATGACCTGGCCATCAGGTCACTCTCAGGCAGCACGGTGGCTCAGCGGTTAGCTCCTTCACCTTCCAACACTTGGGTCCTGAGTTCGATTCTGACTGAGGTCGGAGTAATTCTACCTCTCAGTCGCTCTTAGTTTTTCCTGATCTTCCTTTGGTGCTGGTAGTAATATCAATGACTTCCGAGCAGTTCTCTTCCAAGCAGCACGGTGGCTCAGTGGAAAGCGCTGGTGCTTTGCAGCATGGAAGTCCAGGGTTCAAATCCCACTATGGATGACATCTGCAAGGCCCTTGTGTGTTCTCCCTGGGATCAGGTGTGCTGCCATCCATGCGCCTAACACATACAGTGGTGGTCTTACCTGTATGAAGGAGGGCTATCCTGTTTCTGAGGGGTGGAAGAACATTTCCATCTGATGACATGAGGGGGCCAAAAAAAAAAAAAATTTTTTTTTATTTACTAAGTCCCAAAAAAACCACTTTTCACAGCTCAGCAGCAACTGAGCTTTTTTTTTTTTTTTGCTACTTGAATCATTCGTCCAATAAGGACCAACACCACTCAGACTACTTGCCCAATGAAGGGGGCAGGCAAGCAGCCCTCCTGGATGCTGCACGGGGAACGCCACCACTGTATGTGTTAGGAGCATGGGTGGCAGCACACATGATCCCAGGGAGAACACACAAGGGCCTTGCAGATGTCGTCCATAGTGGGATTTGAACCCATGGACTTCCATGCTGCAAAGCACCAGCGCTTTCCACTGAGCCACCGTGCTGCTTGGAAGAGAACTGCTCGGAAGTCATTGATATTACTACCAGCCCCAAAGGAAGATCAGGAAAAACTAAGAGCGACTGAGAGGTAGAATTACTCCAACCTCAGTCAGAATCGAACTCAGGACCCAAGTGTTGGAAGGTGAAGGAGCTAACCGCTGAGCCACCGTGCTGCCTGAGAATGACCTGATGGCTAGGTCATCAATATGTCTATCAGTGTCCACCGACAGGTCATGAGAAGGAAGAGCCGGGTCCCTTGTGGTCACTGATTTCATTGGCTGAGAGGAGGAATCTCATTGATCTTGGTCAAAGCTGAACCAATGAAAACAGCAACAAGAAAAAGAAATCACCAGTGTTCCCATGCTGCCCCATGGGGGCTTCACCACCAGCCACAGCAGCTGTGCCCCCATCTCTCAGAGGGGAACAAAAGGCTTGTAGTCTCTGTGTTCTCAGAGAAGAGACCGGCGAGGGCGGCCGTCCACTGTGGGACATTTCTGACACGTCCACGTACTAGAAAACATCACGTAATAATCTCCATGACACGGTCTCCAGAGCTCGGAGCACCAGTGTCCTAGATCCATCCCATCCTAGAATGGAGCAGAGGTGCGCGGGCTTATCCTCCACTGCATTCATTGTCTATGGGACTGTCTGGAAATAACGGAGCTCTGCGTTCTCAGACGGTCCCATAAACAATGAATGGAGCAGAGGTGCACAGGCTTATCCTCCACTGCATTCATTGTATACAGGACTGTCTGGAAATAATGGAGCTCTGCGTTCTCAGACGGTCCCATAAACAATGAATGGAGCAGAGGTGTGCGGGCTTATCCTCCACTGCATTCATTGTATACAGGACTGTCTGGAAATAACGGAGCTCTGCGTTCTCAGACGGTCCCATAAACAATGAATGTCTCCACTTCCATAGACATAGTGATAGGATGCGAGTCCTGACGGGGCAATTATGTCTGCAAAGTGAGACCGTTCTTATGAAGCATAATAAATAAGCATGTGGATTGTGCAGCACTTTACAGACATCACTGCACCCATCAGGGGTCACATCTCCTACAGGTCTGTCTGCAGAACATGGGAGGAAACCCACAGTCACCCAAAATCAGGGCTGCGGAGCCAGGAAGCCAAACCTCCGACTCCTCAATCTCCACGACTCCGACGCCCTCATACATGGCTCATGTGTAAGTGATAAATTTACTGTAGTAAAATGGTGACATCCGGCTTTTAATCATTATTATGATACAATAATCAGCCATTTACATAGAACATACAATAGATTTATTGGAAAACAATTTCAGAATAAAAACCTTCTCCATATTTACAGTTTATTATACAGTCATGGCCAAAAGTTTTGAGAATGACACAAATATTATATTTTCACATGATCTGCTGCCCTCTGGTTTTTATGTGTGTTTGACAGATTTTTTATCACAGACAGAAATATAATAATTGTAAACATATGAGTAACAAAAGCTTATATTGACAGAATGAGTTAATGCAGCAAGTCAATATTTGCAGTGTTGACCCTTCTTCTTCAGGACCTCTGCAATTCTCCCTGGCATGCTCTCAATCAACTTCTGGACCAAATCCTGACTGATAGCAGTCCATTCTTGCACAATCAATGCTTTCATTTTGTCAGAATTTTTAGGTTTTTGTTTGTCCACCCGTCTCTTGATGATTGAGCACAAGTTCTCAATGGGATTAAGATCTGGGGAGTTTCCAGGCCATGGACCCAAAATCTCTATGTTTTGTTCCCTGAGCCATTTAGTTATCACCTTTGCTTTATGGCAAGGTGCTCCATCATGCTGGAAAAGGTATTGTTGATCGCCAGACTGCTCTTGGAGGGTTGAGAGAAGTTGCTCTTGGGGGACATTCTGGTACCATTCTTTATTCATGGCTGTGTTTTTAAGCAAGACTGTGAGAGAGCCGATTCCCTTGGCTGAGAAGCAACCCACACATGAATGGTTTCAGGATGCTTAACAGTTGGCATGAGACAAGACTGGTGGTAGCGCTCACCTTGTCTTCTCCGAATGAGGCGTTTTCCTGATGTCCCAAACAATTGAAAAGGGGATTCATCAGAGAAAATAACTTTACCCCAGTCCTCAGCAGTCCACTGCCTGTACCTTTTGCAGAATATCAGTCTGTCCATGATGTTTTTTCTGAAGAGAAGTGGCTTCTTTGCTGCCCTCCTTGAGACCAGGCCTTGCTCCAAGAGTCTCCGCCTCACAGTGCATGCAGATGCACTCACACCTGCCTGCTGCCATTCCTGAGCAAGCTCTGCACTGCTGGTAGCCCGATCCCGCAGCTGAAACACTTTTAAGAGACGGTCCTGGCGCTTGCTGGTCTTTCTTGGGCGCCCTGGAGCCTTTTTGGCAACAATGGAACCTCTCTCCTTGAAGTTCTTGATGATGTGATAGATTGTTGACTGAGGTGCAATCTTTCTAGCTGCGATACTCTTCCCTGTTAGGCCATTTTTGTGCATTGCAATGATGACTGCACGTGTTTCTTTAGAGATAACCATGGTTAACAGAAGAGAAACAATGATGCCAAGCACCAGCCTCCTTTTAAAGTGTCCAGTGGTGTCATTCTTACTTAATCATGACAGATTGATCTCCAGCCATGTCCTCATCAACACCCACACCTGTGTTAATGGAGCAATCACTGAAAAGAGGTTAGCTGGTCCTTTTAAGGCAGGGCTGCAATGATGTTGAAATGTGTTTTGGGGATAAAGTTCATTTTCTAGCCAAATATTGACTTTGCAAGTAATTGCTGTTAAGCTGATCACTCTTTATAACATTCTGGAGTATATGCAAATTGCCATTAGAAAAAGTGAAGCAGTAGACTTTGTAAAAATTATTATTTGTGTCATTCTCAAAACTTTTGGCCATGACTGTACACTATGCAGTAAGTGGAAAAACAGTTTTCAACAAAAACGTCCTGAATAACATTTGTGCAGTTTATGAATTTGTGCTGAGAAATAGTATCGCCTCCATCAGATCCTCCTTCATAGATGACCCCAAATCTGACCTCATTATTTAAGGCCAGGGAACAACCTCTCTGCAGTGACTTGTGCTGGTGACAGCAGTGATCACATGGGAACATCTCAGACAAGTTCAGGGTATAGAGGAATTGCCTCGTGCAGTCAGTTCTGATGAACGATTGAACTCTTCTACTTCTTTGAGAGCAAGTGAAAGATGTTGCTGAAATCTGGTCAATCCGTTTTCTATGGGAGTGGACCCTTTTTCCCTGCGGCGACGCTTTGCCTGCTCCATGTCGTCCAAATACTTATGGAAATCAAACTCCTCATCTGATGAGGATGAAGGAACGGCAGCAGCAGCACTGGCAGGACCCGAGTCCTCTCGCTCTTGGCCGTCCTGTAGCCACTCATCCTAACTGCTACCTCAGTCATCGCTTCTTTTCCTTTAGTAAGCTGCTGATCATCCAGCAATATACGATGACTCGGGGCCACATAAACAGCTGCCAGAAGAATGTTATTTTCTAATCAGTGTCTCTCTCCGTTTCATTGAAGCAGCAATGCCGTCTGCGATTAATCCTCCTCTATGGGACAGAAAACAACAAGTTCTTCCACTCCTTTATAAAAATGCCAGGAGTTACATCCTCAGCTTGTAACTTTTTAGGCACTGTAAATGGATGATGAATCAATTCCTTCAGGTCAGCCACCGGTGTCCATTGACCTTCATGCAGTGTTACCTGAGGGTCGGCCATATCTACAAGGAAGGGTTTCAGCTCAAGCAATCGCTCAATCATTAAATAGGTGCTGCCCCACCGAGTGGCTGGATCCACAATTGCCCCTTTTCCAGCTCGGTTCTTCAAGATGTAATCAATTTTAGGGGTTCTGGCAGCAATAGCCACTTTCCTCACTTTGCTGATCAGAGTTCCAGCATGTCCCTCTTGCAGACTATCTCTTATTGCCAGCAGCAGCTTGTGCACAACACAGAGCATGTGATGAATAGGAAAGAGTTGTGAAGCAGCTGCAACAAGATGATCTCCATCAGTCGTGTTCATGCCCAGCGGTGCCAAGAGAAGCAAAGAGAAACTGGTGTAAATGTCTGTGAGAGAATGAGGGAGTAAACGGGCCCCGAGAGACGACGGTCGGGTCCTCTACAGCCGCACTGTGCTCCGTTAGAATTAAATGATTAAATGGGTATTCCTTCCCAGTTTACCATTTTTGCCATATTTATGTCAAGCAATCCCGTCCTGCAAATGCATATGTATGATGCCATATACAAAGCGCTGTGCCCTGAAGCCGCCTGTCACGATATGTAGCGACCCCACAGGGGGTAGCTCAGCGGACGGCACGACACCCACACAACAGGGATGGAAATGGGGAGAGGAAGGCCCTACTGATAGGGAAATGAGGGATTGACACCTCCTGCTCAAACCTGAGACTGAACCTGCAGTCCCCTAACGCCCTAAGTGGGTCCTTCCCCCCACACCGCCGTCAGGAACCTCGTCCCTCAGTGTCACCTAGAACTGCCATGGCTAGTGCACTGGCCGGCAAGGGCGCTATCCTCATCACTGCAGAAGGAATGACACAGGGGACGAGGACAAAAACACCAAACTTAGCTTAATAGCCTTCTCTACTGAAAAGCACTGCACAGCAGAGGAAAGGCACCCAGACCACGAAACCAGCTGAGACACCACAGCAGCCAGAGATCCTTCCTCCAGGCTTGGTCAGAATAGCATGCGCTATCACCGACAGTCAGCTGATGCATCAGGTGACTATATAAAGGACGGTGGGAGTGGTCACCACCCACATCAGCTGACCTACCACTCTGCAGTTGCAGCAGGGTTCCAGCAAGGGAAACTGACATTAACCCCCGCTGGTCCTGAAAGGTAAAAATGATCCTTTTAAATGAAAGTGGAACCAGAGCTGCCACGAATCCAAAAATGTATCATGACACCGCCTTATCCTCGCACTGGGTCAGTGGATGGTTCACCACCGTGTCCGACCGGTCCCATACCTTTATTCTCCAGTGCAGGCTTTGCATGTGAGCTGCGGTTATATACTACATATTGTTATAGTAGATCATTTTCTGGCCTGCAGGACAGGATAGATCTCGACCTTGTATAAATATCACACCTCAATAAAATGTCTACAGTTAGATTGTGGATAATTGTTATCATTGTGCAAAGAGGAGACGATCACATCGTCTGCATGACCGGCTCCAGGATGAACTACAGAGAAGAAAAACCAGAAGATTCACCGTGATTAACCAGTCTGGGGAGGAACAGACACCGAGATACAATGTCACTTCATTCTACACCCAGGGTTATTGTCACTAATGGATGATGAGAACTAGATGAACATCCAGCCAGAAAGAGGAGAACCCAAGTGTCAGTGTCATTACCCTGTACCCAAAGTGTCAGTGTCACTACCCTGTACCCAAGTGTCAGTGTCATTATCCTGTACCCAAGTGTCAGTGTCATTACCCTGTACCCAAAGTGTCAGTGTCATTACCCTGTACCCACAGTGTCTGTCATTATGCTGTAACCCAAGTGCCAGTGTCATTACCCTGTACCCAAAGTGTCTGTCATTATGCTGTAACCCAAGTGTCAGTGTCATTACCCTGTACCCACAGTGTCTGTCATTATGCTGTAACCCAAGTGTCAGTGTCATTACCCTGTACCCAAAGTGTCTGTCATTATGCTGTAACCCAAGTGTCAGTGTGTAATTATTCTGTTCCGTAATTGTCAGCATCATTACTCCCTATTCAAGTGTCAGTGTCATTACCCTGTACCCAAAGTGTTAGTGTAATTATGCTGTAACCCAAGTGTCAGTGTCATTATGTACTGTTTGGAGGGAAAATGAAGCATACACTGAAAGGAACACCCTGCCTACAGTGAAGCATGGCGGGGGCTTGGGGATGTCTACAGTGAAGCATGGCGGGGGCTTGGGGATGTCTACAGTGAAGCATAGTGGGAGCTTATTGATTCCTACAGTGAGGCATGGTGGTGGCTTGGTGATGCTTATAGTGTAGCACAGTGGCAGTTGCCGGGTAATACAGTGGCTGTTGCCAGCTAGTACAGTGGCTCAGTGGTTAGCACTGGAGTGATTGGTTCCATTCTGACCACCAATAATGAGATTCCACCTCAGGTACACTTCAGAAATTAAAATGAATTAACTGATTAGATGCCTTGGGCATCTAGCTTTCTCCTCCATGATCTTGGCATGGCTGCTGGTAGTCATATAAATAATCTCCTGGGCAGCATGGTGGCTCAGTGGTTAGTAATGATGAGGTCACGGGTACAGTTCGGGCAGAGCACGCTGAGATGCCACCTCTCAGGCACACTATAACAATTGAAGTGAGTGGCTGTAATGGGAGCTCGTTTCTCTTTTCACAACCTTCTCGTCGGTGTTGGACGTCATTTTCATGACTTAGCCAGTGAACAGCTCTCGGACAGCACGGTGGCTCGGTGGTTATGATGGCAGTGGATTCATCTGTGTACAGTCCAGCTGTTCAGCAGTGAAGATATATTTACTCATGAAGAAAGAGAACGCAGCTTACAACCGGTATTTCTTACAGCTCGAGATCTCAGCATCTCGCCTGCCAGCTTGTGAAGTGACAGCAGCACGTGCTCAGCTACACACAGTGTGAACAGTGAGCAGGACGCCTGTGGCTCTTGTATTGTGACAATATAACACTATTGTTGGAGACACTCGTGCAGCAATAAACAGTAGCACATAGAAGGGGTAATACATGAAATAATAAACATTATTCCCACAGGTGAGCGTCGTAGGTCTCCATTGCTCGGGTTACTGGTTCAGATCTAAGGACAATCATTTACCACCAGGTACGGACTGGGGCTGAAATTCAGTCCTGACATGTGAGATCACACCGGCCCGTGCTGTCCCCGTCCCCATGAAGCAGATGAGAGATATTACTAATATTACCCTGGATGGAGGAAAGGAAGATTCACTACAAGACCAAGATTTCTAATGATCCCCGCGGCTGCTGGGAAGTGACGGAGTCGCCACATTGTGCTCAGTCACAACTCTTACCAGTATGGGGGTCTTCAGAACACCGATCCTGCTAACAACGTAGCAGACAAGACCATGACCAGACAGGCCCTGGGGGTGCGGTACCTACAGAGATAGGGGGGTGCGGTACCTACAGTGATAGGGGGGTGCGGTACCTACAGAGATGGGGGTTGCGGTACCTACAGAGATAGGGGGGTGCGGTACCTACAGAGATGGGGGTTGCGGTACCTACAGTGATAGGGGGGTGCAGTACCTACAGTGATAGGGGTGCGGTACCAACAGAGATGGGGATTTGGGTACCTACAGAGATAGGGGGGTGCGGTACCTACAGAGATGGGGGGTGCGGTACCTACAGAGATGGGGGGTGCGGAACGTACAGAGATGGGGGGGTGCGGAACAGTAGCACATAGAAGGGGTAATACATGAAATAATAAACATTATTCCCACAGGTGAGCGTCGTAGGTCTCCATTGCTCGGGTTACTGGTTCAGATCTAAGGACAATCATTTACCACCAGGTACGGACTGGGGCTGAAATTCAGTCCTGACATGTGAGATCACACCGGCCCATGCTGTCCCCGTCCCATGAAGCAGATGGGAGATATTACTAATATTACCTGGATGGAGGAAAGGAAGATTCACTACAAGACCAAGATTTCTAATGATCCCCGCGGCTGCTGGGAAGTGACGGAGTCACCACATTGTGCTCAGTCACAACTCTTACCAGTATGGGGGTCTTCAGAACACCGATCCTGCTAACAACGTAGCAGACAAGACCATGACCAGACAGGCCCTGGGGGTGCGGTACCTACAGAGATAGGGGGGTGCGGTACCTACAGTGATAGGGGGGTGCGGTACCTACAGAGATGGGGGTTGCGGTACCTACAGAGATAGGGGGGTGCGGTACCTACAGAGATGGGGGTTGCGGTACCTACAGTGATAGGGGGGTGCAGTACCTACAGTGATAGGGGTGCGGTACCAACAGAGATGGGGGTTTGGGTACCTACAGATAGGGGGGTGCGGTACCTACAGAGATGGGGGTGCGGTACCTACAGAGATGGGGGGTGCGGTACCTACAGAGATGGGGGGTGCGGTACCTACAGAGATGGGGGGTGTGCAGAACCTACAGAGATGGGGGTGCGGTACCTACAGTGATAGGGGGTGCGGTACCTACAGTGATAGGGGTGCGGTACCAACAGAGATGGGGGTGCGGTACCTACAGAGATGGGGGTTTCAGTACCTACAGAGATGGGGGGGTGCGAAACCTACAGAGATGGGGGGGTGCGGTACCTACAGAAATGGGGGGTGTGCAGAACCTACAGAGATGGGGGTGCAGTACCTACAGAGATGGGGGTTGCGGTACCTACAGAGATGGGGGTGCGGTACCTACAGAGATGGGGGTTGCGGTACCTACAGAGATGGGGGTGCGGTACCTACAGAGTTGGGGGTTTCGGTACCTACAGAGATGGGGGGGTGCGGAACCTACAGAGATGGGGGGGTGCGATACCAACAGAGATGGGGGGGTGCGGTACCAACAGAGATGGGGGGTGCGGCACCTACAGAGATGGAGGGTGTGCAGAACCTACAGTGATAGGGGGATGCGGTACCTACAGTGATAGGGGTGCGGTACCAACAGAGATGGGGGTGCGGTACCTACAGAGATGGGGGGTGCGGAACCTACAGAGATGGGGGGGTGCGGAACCTACAGAGATATGGGGGGGTGCGGAACCTAGAGATGGGAGGTGCGGAACCTACAGAGATGGGGGGGTGCGGAACCTACAGAGATGGGGGGGTGCGGAACCTACAGAGATGGGGGGGTGCGGAACCTACAGAGATGGGGGGTGCGGTACCTACAGAGATGGGGGGGTGCGGTACATACAGAGATGGGGGTTGCAGTACCTACAGAGATGGGGGGGTGCGGAACCTACAGAGATGGGGGGGTGCGGTACCAACAGAGATGGGGGGTGCGGTATCTACAGAGATGGGGGCTGCAGTACCTACAGAGATGGGGGGTGCGGTACCTACAGAGATGGGGGGGTGCGGTACCTACAGAAATGGGGGGTTCGGTACCTACAAAAGACGGATTTTGGTAAGAACTTACCTGTAAAATCCTTTTCAGCGAAGGAAGGAAAGGAGACACACTAGTAATAACTAGTGGGTAGGCGGAGCCCAGATAGGATTGACACCTCAGATTATAAAGAGTGTTGACCGGCCCCTCCAGCTCGGGCTCCTCCTACTCCTGCTTCTTCAGTCGTACAAAAGCTTAGGGAAGAGCAAATATCACCAGCGGAGCAACATAACCCCTTCTGAAGGACTTCAGAGAAAAAGCAAGAATACAGGTTATGCATGCATGTAGGCAAAAAACCACACAGTTCCAGGTACTACTCACTGGACCTGACCACCGCGATGAGCTGGCAATGCTGGAAAGGAGCCGTAGCGCGTCAACCTCAGTCCAGATAATCGCTATCAGAAGAGGGTCACGCCGCATCTGAAAACACATCAACACACTTCTGCCATGGGCGGGTGCTGTGTCTCCTTTCCTTCCTTCGCTGAAAAGGATTTTACAGGTAAGTTCTTACCAAAATCCATCTTTCAGCAGCAGAATGGAAGGAAAGGAGACACACTAGTAATGACTAGTGGGACGTCCCAAAGCAGTCCAAAAATTAAGGGTGGGAATATAACCAAGAAAAAACAGGCAGAATCCCAACAACCTTGGTAAATGCGCAACAGGCGCCAAATACAAGTTAACTAGAACTTTACACTACAGCCGCCTGTAGGACCCTGCGTCCTAAGGCCGCATCAGCGGAAGCACTGACGTCCACCTTATAAAACTTTGTAAATGTGTGGACGGAGCGCCAAGTCGCCGCTCGGCAGAGCTGAGCTGCCGAAGCCCCTTGATGAAAGGCCCACGATGAGGCCACAGCCCTCGTGGAATGAGCACGAATCTTAATCGGGCAAGGTTCGCCTTTAAGTCGGTAAGCCTCCAAAATGGCTGACCGAATCCAACGAGCTATAGAGTCCTTGGAAGCTCGTTGACCACGTCGACGACCTGCTGGAATCACAAACAAGGAGTCTGACTTCCTAAAACCTTGAGTAACAGACAAATAGAACTTCAAGGCCTGCACTAAATCCAATGTGTGCAAAACCCGTTCCTTTGCATTCCTCGGGCCCGGGCAAAGTGAAGGCAAAACAATATCCTGGTTAACATGGAATTGCGACACTACCTTAGGTAAAAAGTCGCCCCGTGTGCGAAGCACTACTCGATCCGGGTAAAATTCCAGGAAAGGAGGCGAGCAAGAAAGAGCCGCCAACTCAGAAACCCTTCTCAAAGAAGTGACTGCGACTAGGAAGGCAACCTTCCAAGAAAGCAAAGAAAGGTTAGCAGAATCCATTGTCTCAAAAGGCCCATGCTGAAGAGCCTCCAGGACAAGGTTGAGCCGCCAAGGAGACACAGGTGCCTTCCGCGGCGGAAACTGACGGGTTACCCCGCGAAAAAAAGGAGAGCACGTCCCTACGCGAGGCGATAACTCTCCGGAACAACAGGGACAGGGCAGAAACCTGACCCCTCAGGGTGCTAACTGCCAAACCCTTGTCCAGCCCGTACTGTAGAAAAGCCAACAGATTGGGAATGGAAAAAATCCTCGGGTTCCTTGAAGAACCCAAACACCACGAGAAGAAGGCTTCCCAGGTCTTGTGGTAAATTCTAGTAGTAGCCGGACCTCTGGCAGCTCGCAGAGTGGCAATGACTTCGGCTGAAAAACCTCTACGGGTCAGTATTTCGGTCTCAAGAGCCACGCCGTCAAACGCAGAGACTTCAAGTCCAGATGACGGACAGGACCCTGGGTTAACAGGTCCGGGCGAAGAGGAAGTGGAAATGGCGGTGCTGCCAAAAGCGACACCAGTGTCGAGAACCACGTCCTCCTTGGCCAATCTGGGGCTATCAACATAGCCGGGATTCTCTCCAGTCTGATCCGACGCAGCACCAGAGGAAGTAAGGATATCGGCGGAAACACATAGATTAGCTCGAATCGGTCCCACGGGGCCACCAGAGCATCCACCGCCACAGCCTTCGGGTCCTTGTACCTGGACATGAAGGTTGGCAACTTGGCATTGGACCTGGATGCCATCAAATCCACTTGGGGAACTCCCCAAAGGGAGCACAGCAGTGCAAAGATCTCCGGATGAAGACTCCATTCTCCGGGATCCATCTTCTCTCGACTGAGGAAGTCCGCCGTGGTATTCTGAATTCCTGGAATGTGAATCGCAGAGATGGCTGGTACTCTGTCCTCGGCCCAAATCAGGATCCGAGACACTTCCACCATGAGCCTGGAACTCCTCGTCCCGCCTTGGTGGTTGATATACGCGACCGCCGTTGCGTTGTCTGTCTGCACTCGGACTGGTAGACCGCTCAAAGGGACCGTCCAGTGTTGGAGGCAAAGAAAAATTGCCCTCAATTCCAAGATGTTGATCGGTAGAACAGACTCTTCCGATGACCATACTCCCTGAACCCAGAGATCGTTCCAGACACCCCCCCCCAGCCCGTCAGGCTGGCATCGGTGGTTATGACCGACCACCTCGGAGGAAGGAAAGACTTCCCCAGTGATAACGTTCCTGGACGTGACCACCAACTTAGGGACTCTCGCACCCTGCGAGAGATGAGGATACTGCGATCCAGTGCAATCTGCGATCGATCCCAATGACTCAGAATGAGCCTTTGGAGGGCTCTGGAATGAAACTGGGCAAACGGAAGCGCTTCCATGGAAGCCACCATCAGACCTAAAAGGCGCATACACTTCCGAAGGGACATTGCTGTCGAAGACTTCATAGTCTGTACATGTCGAAGGAGACATGCCCGCTTGTCTGGAGGTAGGGACACCACTGCCCGTACCGTGTCGAAATGCATCCCCAAAAACAGGATTGACTGCGACGGTTCCAGAGACAACTTCTCCCAATTGACCAGCCACCCGAAGTCCTCCAGGAGCTGAAGGGATAGATTGCGAGCCGTCACCGCCTCCTCCTTTGAGGACGCCACAATCAAAAGGTCGTCCAGATAGGGAATAATCGTGACTCCCTGTCTTCGAAGAATTGCCATGAGAGGCGCTAGAATTTTTGTAAAAACTCTGGGCGCTGAAGCCAAGCCGAATGGCAGGGCCACAAATTGGTAATGGTCCTGACCTATGGCAAAACGAAGGAAGCGCTGGTGAGCCCTTCCGACGGGAACATGCAAATAAGCGTCGCGAATGTCGATTGACACCAGAAAGTCGTTCTGCGACAGGGTTGCCACAACGGAGCGAAGTGACTCCATGCGGAATTTTTGGGTGTGGACATGCTGATTCAATCTTTTGAGATCCAGAATAGGACGAAATTTGTCCTCTTTTTTGGGGACCACAAAGAGATTTGAATAAAAACCTTTTCCCCGGTCCTCTGTCGGAACCGGTATTACTACACCCTTCTGCAGAAGGAATTCCACCTCTCGCAGCAGAGCGGCAAATAGCTCGGGCTCTGACGGAACGCGAGACTGACAAAAACTGTCCGGGGGTCGAGAAGAAAACTCTATGAAATAGCCTGCCGACACAACTCGCGTTACCCAGGAATCCGGAACGCGGGAAATCCAATTCGCCTTGAATTGGAGCAGGCGACCCCCCACTCGAGAGCCCTCGAGTGAGGACCTGGCGTCAGTCTGCCTTGGCGGGCTTCTTGTCAGTTTCCCGCTTGTCTTGACGAAAACTTTGTTTCCAAGGGGTGCGGGATTTCTGAGAAGACTTCTTTCCCAAAAAAGAGGGACGACCCGATCCCCAAGAAGACTGACCGGATCGTCCCCTAGACCGAAAATACCGCCAACCATTACCGGCACTAGGTCTGCCAGACGTAGAAGTCATAGCCCTTCGCTGTGGTAAAGCCGCTTCTTTAGCCTTTGCCTTGGCAATCAGCTCTGTGAGATCAGATCCAAATAGCTGACCACCCTTGTAGGCTAAAGACAGTAAACCCTGCTTGGAAACCACGTCCCCGGTCCACTGTCTAAGCCACAGTGCTCTTCTGACTGTGACCGCTGAGGATTGCGTCCTGGATAATAATGACGCAGTATCCAGACCTGCATCACAGCTATATCGGGCTGCAGTCTCCAATAAATCGAGAAGTCCATCTATCTCGGATAATGGAGATCTATTTTGCAACGCCTTCCGTAAACGGACCAACCAGCACAGGGAAGCCTTAGAAGCACACATGGATCCTAGTACTGCTCTGAATCCATGACCTGCAGCTTCATAGATGGATTTCGCCGCCATCTCCGTTTTTCTGTCCAGCGGCTCTTGCAGACTCGCTTTCCCTTTAACCGGAAGCAATGAGGATTTACTAAGCTGGGATAAAGGAACATCCACTTCAGGAGAAGGAATCCAATTATCCGTCAATTCCGTTGAACACGGATACAATGCTTCAAAGAACCGTGTCCCTTGAAAACGTTTATCTGGACACAGACGTTCCTTCTCCACTACCGTATTAAGCTCTTCCAGAGCCGGTAATGTTGACCGCGACTTATGGTACTCCTGGTACATGCGGTCCGACTTACCAGGCCGTGTAGTTACCTCCTCCGGTAACTGTAACGCCTCTCTCATAGCTTCAATTAAAGCCTCTGTTCGGCTCACAAGAGAGAAAGAATGTCCCTGCCGATCCTCCTTATCCGAATCGGATAACTCCCCTTCTGAGTTTGAAGGAGAACCCTGTCCGCATTCCATATCAGATACCTCTGATTCGCTACACGGAAAAGATGGCACCGGCCTGCGCCGCTTCCTGTCATGAGAGGATCTAGCTGACACCCACTGACCTAAAAGGTCAGACAAGCCATTAATTGACTGAGCGATGGCATCTAATTTGGTATCGCTGTAAATCGCAGCGCTTGATGCCGTCGAAGTCTGTGTATCAGATACTTGCGACTGATCCTGTAGCGGATCTGGCAGATGGTCCGCACCTTCCGGACCCTGAACCGACATGTCAGCAGTAAATGGCAGGTCAAAACCCTGTTAGTAACTGTAAACAGTGTGGTTACTAAGCAGACTGAGCAAGTACGCTGAAGGGTTAAAGCTCTTAAAGAAGAGAGTTACCCCAGCTATCTCTCATATATAAATAACCTCCTGCGTTCTGATCCCTACCGGGTAGAACCTGCGGCGGTTATTGCTGAAAGGGTTAACCCTTCATAGGGGTTAATGCCGCCAACTCCCTATATAAAATAAAAGGAGTGTGCGAGTCCCAGGTCTCTAGAAGAGAACGCGGCTGCAGATAAACGCTATCTGTCACTTGGAACACAGATAGGTTCTGCGCTGTGGGGTGATGATATTCACTCACCCAGCTGGCCTCGGTGAAAGTATACCTTAAACAGGAGGAGCCCGGAGCCTCTGTAATGGCCGCCGCGCTGAGAGAAGCCGGAAGAGAAGGACAGTGAAGCTGCAGTCTCCTCAGAGCGATTCCTGTCACAAAAAGAGCGGGAAGCGTGAAGCCACGCCCCCCTCCGGCTTCAGAAAAGAGCGGGAAGCGTGAAGCCACGCCCCCCCTCCGGCTTCAGAAAAGAGCGGGAAGCGTGAAGCCACGCCCCCCTCCGGCTTCAGAAAAGAGCGTGAACTCCTCGCTCTCTGCTCTCCTCTGTCCTGCAGGTATCTGCCTGCGGACATAAAATACAGTCCAACATCACAACATCAGTCACAGCCACTAAAGCAACATTACAATGGTATCCAGGGCGCCCGTTTGCGGCGCTGATGCCCACCATTCACATCCCCACCGGCGGACCCAGGGGACCCCCAGGGGTTTGTGCCCGCAGGTAAGCCCTCCTTCCCCCCCGGGCGGGGAACGCAGTGACCCCATTCGGTATTACGTCGCCAAGGGAGAGGTCGGTCCCCCAGCAGCGCTGAACTGACAGACCACCTAAGGTATTCAAGTATCGCCAAGTAGAGTTTGAGGGTGTTCCAGCACGTGGACCCCTTGGACCTCTAAATTTATACTGGTGATCTAAGTCTCGTGTCCGATAAACATATATAATTGAGGGCTGTTTCAGCATGACTCCTTGGACTCAAATTTATGGAGGCTGATAGAGGAGCCGAGCGGGCCGTCACACTCTTTAATCGAGTGTCATCATTGGCTCGCTACCCATATCATACTAGTGTGTCTCCTTTCCTTCCATTCTGCTGCTGAAAGATGGATTTTGGTAAGAACTTACCTGTAAAATCCTTTTCAGCGAAGGAAGGAAAGGAGACACAGCACCCGCCCATGGCAGAAGTGTGTTGATGTGTTTTCAGATGCGGCGTGACCCTCTTCTGATAGCGATTATCTGGACTGAGGTTGACGCGCTACGGCTCCTTTCCAGCATTACCAGCTCATCGTGGTGGTCAGGTCCAGTGAGTAGTACCTGGAACTGTGTGGTTTTTTGCCTACATGCATGCATAACCTGTATTCTTGCTTTTTCTCTGAAGTCCTTCAGAAGGGGTTATGTTGCTCCGCTGGTGATATTTGCTCTTCCCTAAGCTTTTGTACGACTGAAGAAGCAGGAGTAGGAGGAGCCCGAGCTGGAGGGGCCGGTCAACACTCTTTTTAATCTGAGGTGTCAATCCTATCTGGGCTCCGCCTACCCACTAGTCATTACTAGTCATTACTACTGTGTCTCCTTTCCTTCCATTCTGCTGCTGAAAATGGAGTGTGCAATACCTACAAAAATGGGGGCTGCGGTACATATGATATATACAGAAACGTGGCAGGTGCGGTACATACGGTATATACAGAAACGTGGCGGGTGCGGTACATATGATATATACAGAGACACGGCGGGTGCGGTACATACGGTATATACAGAGACGTGGCGGGTACAGTACATACAGTATATACAGAAACGTGGCGGGTGCGGTACATACGGTATATACAGATACGTGGCGGGTGCGGTACATACGGTATATACAGAGACGTGGCGGGTGCAGTACATACAGTATATACAGAAACGTGGCGGGTGCGGTACATACGGTATATACAGAAACGTGGCGGGTGCGGTACATATGGTATATACAGAGACGTGGGGTGTGGTACATACGGTATATACAGAGACGCGGCGGGTGCGGTACATACGGTATATACAGAGACGCGGCGGGTGCGGTACATACGGTATATACAGAGACGTGGCGGGTGCAGTACATACAGTATATACAGAAACGTGGCGGGTGCGGTACATACGGTATATACAGAAACGTGGCGGGTGCGGTACATATGGTATATACAGAGACGTGGGGTGTGGTACATACGGTATATACAGAGACGCGGCGGGTGCGGTACATACGGTATATACAGAGACGCGGCGGGTGCGGTACATACGGTATATACAGAGACGCGGCGGGTGCGGTACATACGGTATATACAGAGACGTGGCGGGTGCAGTACATACAGTATATACAGAAACGTGGCGGGTGCGGTACATACGGTATATACAGAAACGTGGCGGGTGCGGTACATATGGTATATACAGAGACGTGGGGTGTGGTACATACGGTATATACAGAGACGCGGCGGGTGCGGTACATACGGTATATACAGAGACGCGGCGGGTGCGGTACATACGGTATATACAGAGACGTGGCGGGTGCAGTACATACGGTATATACAGAAACGTGGCGGGTGCGGTACATACGGTATATACAGAGACGCGGCGGGTGCGGTACATACGGTATATACAGAGACGTGGGGTGCGGTGCACACAGGGACGGTTATCCACTCCGCGTAGGTCACCCACCTGCAGCTCCTCGGACAGCTCGCCCAGACCCCACACCTCCATGGCGTCTATACTGAAGTCCTCGGTGGCAGACAGCTGGGGGCTGTTATACGTCGTACATCGCGGCTTCGCTTTGCTGTGGCCTTTTCCGAAATTACTGTCGATCCAAAGTCCAAAATAGTCGTGCTGCCCCCCCATACCCTGAGGAACAAAGGGGGCGGGTTACCACTGCAGGAGGTCATCACACCCCCCACCCCCTTTGGGCCCCCCCCACACTTCCCATGGAGGGTCCCTATATTCTCAGGTGATTCTCTGCTGCCATCTTGTGGCAAACACAGGTAACTTCAGCTTGTGGGGAAAGGGGAGTGTCAGGATGAGATTTAACCCTTGCTGTCTCATTAACTATAAGCCCCCATCCAGGTGGGGCGGGCAGTGACTGGCACTCATCCCCGGGGGGCGCTCACCAGTCCGTTGGGCATGGTCTGCTGGCTGTGGTTCAGGTACATGTAGTGGTCGTTGTATCCGGTGTACGTGAAGATGTCCAAACGCGGAGACACGGTGAACAGGAAGCATCGGCTGTCACCTGAGGACAAGACACCACAAGGCAGGGACACGTCACAGCAGCACAGAGTGATTGCAGCACAGCCATCTCCTCCGACGTTCCCACTAAAGGTGGGACATGGCTGACGGCACGAGGAAAAACTGCTGGGCTTGTGCCATTAGTCCTCAATTATAAAGATCTCTGTGTCAGGACTCGGTGCCACATGTAAGGGGGGGGGGCTCGGTGCCACGTGTCGCGTGGTGGTGGGGCTCAGTGCCACATGTAAGGGGGGGGGGGGCTCGGTGCCACGTGTCGCGTGGGGGGCCACGTGTCGCGTGGTGGGGGAGCACGTGTCGCGTGGTGGGGGGGCCACGTGTCGCGTGGTGGGGGGGCACGTGTGGTGTGGGGGGGCCAAGTGTCGCATGGTGGGGGGCCACGTGTCGCGTGGTGGGGGGGCCACGTGTCGCGTGGTGGGGGGGCACGTGTCGCGTGGTGGGGGGACACGTGTCGCGTGGTGGGGGGGCACGTGTCGCGTGGTGGGGGGACACGTGTCGCGTGGTGGGGGGCCACGTGTTCGCGTGGTGGGGGGGGCCACGTGTCGCGTGGTGGGGGGGCACGTGTCGCGTGGTGGGGGGGCACGTGTCGCGTGGTGGGGGGACACGTGTCGCGTGGTGGGGGGGCCACGTGTCGCATGGTGGGGGCCACGTGTCGCGTGGTGGGGGGGCCACGTGTCGCGTGGTGGTGGGGCCACGTGTCGCGTGGTGGTGGGGCCACGTGTCGCGTGGTGGTTGGGGCCACGTGTCGCGTGGTGGTTGGGGCCACGTGTCGCGTGGTGGTTGGGGCCACGTGTCGCGTGGTGGTGGGGCCACGTGTCGCGTGGTGGTGGGGCCACGTGTCGCGTGGTGGTGGGGCAACGTGTCGCGTGGTGGTGGGGCCACGTGTCGCGTGGTGGTGGGGCCACGTGTCGCGTGGTGGTGGGGCCACGTGTCGCGTGGTGGTGGGGATCGGTGCCACGTGTCGGTGCATTCACAGATCAGCCGTGTAACAGTCGGGGAGGTTTTGCTTCTGATGTAAATATTCACTGACAGCCAGCAGAGATGTGATGGAGGCACACCACCTCCCCGGACTCACCCTGAAACTGCGGCTTCACCTCCCAGTTCTGTGCCGCGAATCCCCCGAAGATGAATCCGCCGGCGTCCCTCAGCACCAGCAGGCTGGGTCCCTGGTCCACCACGTGGCCGCACAGCTGGGAGAAGCTCTCGCCGTGGACCCTGGTGGAGAAGAGCAGCCGCCACTTGTGCTGCATCTCGGAGGGCAGGTGTGCGTTCAGGTACACGATGGAGGGCAGGTCCAAGAGGCTGATGAAGGACGGCGCCCTCCCCCAGCGGCAGCGCGGCACCAGGCAGCCAACATCTCCAGACTGCCGCAGGACGGAGAAACCCAACGTCACAACCACTCTCAGGAGCGCAGAGACCATGGGGACCTTGTAGAGCCAGTCCTCGATGGCTGCCCTGGAGAAGGAGCAGGAAAGTTCCACACTGACCAGCGGGGGCCCACCTGCAACACGAGGCCGACAGCCGGAGTCAGCGCGGTAGCAACACGAGGCCGACAGTCGGAGTCAGCGCGGTAGCAACACGAGGCCGACAGTCGGAGTCAGCGCTGTAGCAACACGAGGCCGACAGTCGGAGTCAGCACCAGTGCACTTATGCCATTTTTGAGTGGTCTCAGACCTTGGGGCCCCCTGATTCTGCAGTATGGCCGGGGGTCCCGTCAGCCCTGTAAAGGCTGGGTCTCACATAACGATACACCAGCGATCCCGACAACGATATGCACTTGTCAGGATCGCTGGTGTATCGCTACATGATCGCTGGTGAGCTGTCAAACAGGCAGAGATCAGGACAGCGACACTGCGGGTAACATCGCTTAGTTACCCGCAGTGTACCCTGGATACCAGCGCCCTGATGCAGGGAGCTGGTATCCAAGGTACACAGCGGGTTTCCAAGCGCTGCGCGGTGCCTGGAAACCCGCTGTTTACCTTGGATACCAGCTCCCTGCATCAGGGCGCTGGTATCCAAGGTACACAGCGGGTTTCCAGGCACAGCCCCGCGCCTGGAAACCCGCTGTGTACCTTGGTTACCAGCGGATCGCTGGTCTCCCGCCTGTCACACGCAGCGATGCGTGCCTGTCAGCGGGAGACCAGCGATCAAAAAAATGTCCAGGACATTCAGCGACGATCAGCGATACCCGGCAGGGGGGCTGATCGTCGCTGAATGTCACACACAGCGATATCGCTGGGGAGCTCGCTGCTGCGTCACAAAACTAGTGACTCAGCACCGATCTCGCTAGCGATATCGCTATGTGAGACGGGGGCTTAAGATCTGGTACCCCCTCCCCCACTCAGGACAGCTGAATCCAGCGCAGGAGATGTTCATGGACCCCACATCCCCCTGTGACCCCGACTTTCCTACATACACAGCGGGGGGCAATATCCGGGACGTCACATGAGCTGGGGGATAATAAGTCGAGGGCTCTCATGTTTCTCAGGCATAATTAACCTTTTTCCCCTCTGGGCTAGTTACCGCTGGGCTCCTGTAACTGTGACATCAGCTGCGCCGCCAGCGTGCGGACCCCAGAGTCGCAGTCCCGCGTATTTTCCAGGCTCCATCCGGACAGAACGTTCTGCTGACGTAGGACGTGGACCGCTGCGCCAATCACATCCGCCAGGAACTGGAAGAAAAGTCATAGATGAGACTTGCCGACATCCGGTGAGACGCACGATCCGCGCCAGAGACACCGGACGTGTGCACGATCATTATGACAGCGCCGTCACCTGCTGCACTTGCTGCCCCGTTACTTTCCCGCTGTTGTCAGCCCCAATCATCGGCGCTATGAGCGCGCTCTTCTCCTCGGCCGTCCCGTGCAGGAGCTCAATGATGAACACAGCGTGCTGCTCGCGGGTCACCTCCGGGGTGGCGGGGACACCGCTGACGTTCACACTCTGCATCCCATGAAATATGCGCTGAGACATGGAGGCCGGGAGCAAGGACGTGAGGGAGTCCTGGAGGAAGAAGCAGACGAGGGGGGCAGTAGTACAACGGCCATGGAATAATGACGAGTCGCAGTACATGATCCCACCGCCCAACTACAGCGGGGGGCTGACGTCACTGACAGATGCGGACGGACCCCCGTGTCCTGAGGTTACGGCCGGATCGCTGCACTGTGGGGATTGTTTCTTGCTCTCAGTGAATGGAAACCCTCATATCCAGAACCTGCTTCTCACAGCTGAGGGTCCGTGACATTGTATCCGGCGATGCTCTGCAGACAGCAGCTGTGAACACTAATGTTTCCATTCATCGACAGCAAGCAGAGACCAGAGTCACGTATCACTCATCAGACAAATCTTTACCACATTTCTAACCTGTCTGCAGCCTCCGCTGGCTGATAACAGAGAACAGTGGCGGCTGCGCATGCACCGCAGACCCTCAGGGAGGGGACCGGCCAAGTCTCACCTGGAATGTCGTCAGTCCCACACATTTCTTGCTCGGGTTTCTTAACAAATTGTCAAAGCTCCTCTCTATCTGTGCCCGCTCTGCCGGGGGCACCCGCGCCGCTCGTCTCTGGTAACCACTGCTCTCCACATTCCCCATCACCGAAGACCCTGCAAAGTGTAAGACACAGCCGTGAGCAAAGAGGAGAGCAGGGTGGGGGGAGGCAGGGGGCAACGGAGAGGGCAGGGGGCAACGGAGAGGGTGGCAGAGAGGGCAGGAAGCAGAGGAGAGGGCGGCAGAGAGGGCAGGAAGCAGAGGAGAGGGCGGCAGAGAGGGCAGGAAGCAGCGGAGAGGGCAGGGGGCATCGGAGAAGGTGGCAGAAAGGGCAGGGGGCAACGGAGAGGGCGGCAGAGAGGGCTGGGGGCAACGGAGAGGGCGGCAGAGAGGGCTGGGGGCAACGGAGAGGGCGGCAGAGAGGGCAGGAAGCAGCGGAGAGGGCGGCAGAGAGGGCTGGGGCAACGGAGAGGGCGGCAGAGAGGGCAGGAAGCAGCGGAGAGGGTGGCAGAGAGGGCAGGAAGCAGCGGAGAGGGCAGGGGGCATCGGAGAAGGTGGCAGAAAGGGCAGGGGGCAACGGAGAGGGCGGCAGAGAGGGCTGGGGGCAACGGAGAGGGCGGCAGAGAGGGCTGGGGGCAACGGAGAGGGCGGCAGAGAGGGCAGAAGCAGCGAGAGGGCGGCAGAGAGGGCTGGCAACGGAGAGGGCGCAGAGAGGGCAGAAGCACGGAGAGGGCTGGGGCAACGGAGAGGGCGAAGCAGCGGAGTTGGCTGGGGGCACGGAGAGGGCAAGAGGCACAGAGAGGGCAGGAGGCAGCGGAGATGGCTGGGGCAACGGAGAGGGCAAGGGCAAGAGCAGCAGAGAGGGTAGGGGGGCAACGGAGAGGGCAAGAGGCAGCAGAGAGGGCAGGAGGCAGCGGAGAGGGCAGTGGACCAACAGGAGATGGAGAGGACAGGGGCAACGGGCGTCGAGGTATAAACCACATGGGGCAGGGCGCAGGCACAGAAATACACAGACATCAATGCTGTGCACCCAGACCACTCAGGTAATCAAGAGCATTCAGGGCAAAGGCTGCGTCACCGGCCTCATGTCTCCAATCACCTCCAGAGCTGCAACCAAATCTCTGTCACTTGTCTGCAGTACAATGTGGAAGCTCAAGACAGTTTCACAGAGCATTTCAGCAGAGCAGCGAGCGCAGCTCTGGAGGTGACAGAGGGAGCAGTCAGGTTCTCCTGATGTTTCCACTATAAATATTATGAACAATCACATGTTATTATGTCTCAGCTTCCAACAACCGAGATTGTAGGCTTAACCCCACGCCTGCCGGAGAGGAAAAGACATTATATAGTCCAGCCCTAGAGATATATACCGCCCAGGTCACAGCAATAGAGATATACACCCCTCCATAGAACAGTCCTAGGGATATACACCCCCCACATAGCACAGTACTAGAGATATACACCCCCCATAGAACAGTCCTAGGGATATACACCCCCCACATAGCACAGTACTAGAGATATACACCCCCCATAAAACAGTCCTAGGGATATACACCCCCCATAGAACAGTCCTAGGGATATATACCCTCCATAAAACAATCCTAGGGATATATACCCTCCATAGCACAGTCCTAGGGATATATACCACCCAGGTCACAGCCCTAGAGATATACACCCCTCACATAGCACAGTACTGGAGATATACACCCCCCCATAGAACAGTCCTAGGGATATACACCCCCCCATAGAACAGTCCTAGGGATATATACCCTTCATAAAACAATCCTAGGGATATATACCCTCCATAGCAGTCCTAGGGATATATACCCCCCATAGAACAGTTCTAGGGATATATACCCTCCATAAAACAATCCTAGGGATATATACCCTCCATAGCACAGTCCTAGGGATATACACCCCCCCATAGAACAGTCCTAGGGATATATACCCCCCCATAGAACAGTCCTAGGGATATATACCGCCCAGGTCACAGCCCTAGAGATATACAACCCCCACATAGCACAGTACTAGAGATATACATCCCCCATAGAACAGTCCTAGGGATATACACCCCCCCATAGAACAGTCCTAGGGATATATACCCTCCATAAAACAATCCTAGGGATATATACCCTCCATAGCACAGTCCTAGGGATATATACCCCCCCATAGAACAGTCCTAGGGATATATACCCTCCATAAAACAATCCTAGGGATATATACCCTCCATAGCACAGTCCTAGGGATATACACCCCCCCATAGAACAGTCCTAGGGATATATACCGCCCAGGTCACAGCCCTAGAGATATACACCCCCACATAGCACAGTACTAGAGATATACACCCCCCATAGAACAGTCCTAGGGATATACACCCCCCCATAGAACAGTCCTAGGGATATATACCCTCCATAAAACAATCCTAGGGATATATACCCTCCATAGCACAGTCCTAGGGATATATACCACCCAGGTCACAGCCCTAGAGATATACACCCCTCACATAGCACAGTACTAGAGATATACACCCCCCCATAGAACAGTCCTAGGGATATACACCCCCCCCCATAGAACAGTCCTAGAGATATATACCCTCCATAAAACAATCCTAGGGATATATACCCTCCATAGCAGTCCTAGGGATATATACCCTCCATAAAACAATCCTAGGGATATATACCCTCCATAGCACAGTCCTAGGGATATATACCACCCAGGTCACAGCCCTAGAGATATACACCCCTCACATAGCACAGTACTAGAGATATACACCCCACATAGCACAGTACTAGAGATATACACCCCCATAGAACAGTCCTAGGGATATACACCCCCCCATAGAACAGTCCTAGGGATATATACCCTCCATAAAACAATCCTAGGGATATATACCCCCCACATAGCACAGTCCTAGGGATATATACCCCCCCATAGAACAGTCCTAGGGATATATACCCTCCATAAAACAATCCTAGGGATATATACCCTCCATAAAACAATCCTAGGGATATATACCCTCCATAGCACAGTCCTAGGGATATACACCCCCCCATAGAACAGTCCTAGGGATATACACCCCCCCCCATAGAACAGTCCTAGAGACATATACCCTCCATAAAACAATCCTAGGGATATATACCCTCCATAGCACAGTCCTAGGGATATATACCACCCAGGTCACAGCAATAGAGATATACACCCCTCCATAGAACAGTCCTAGGGATATATACCCTCCATAGCACAGTCCTAGGGATATATACCCCCCCATAGAACAGTCCTAGGGATATATACCCTCCATAGCACAGTCTTAGGGATATATACCACCCAGGTCACAGCAATAGAGATATACACCCCTCCATAGAACAGTCCTAGGGATATATACCCTCCATAGCACAGTCCTAGGGATATATACCCCCCCATAGAACAGTCCTAGGGATATATACCCTCCATAGCACAGTCCTAGGGATATACACCCCCCCATAGAACAGTCCTAGGGATATATACCCTCCATAGAACAATACTAGGGATATATACCCCCCATAGCACAGTCCTAGGGATATATACCCCCCATAGCACAGGCTTAGAGATATACACCCCCCCATAGCACAGTCCTAGGGATATACACCCCCCCATAGAACAGTCCTAGGGATATATACCCTCCATAGAACAATACTAGGGATATATACCCTCCATAGCAGTCCTAGGGATATATACCCCCATAGCACAGTCCTAGGGATATATACCCCCCATAGCACAGGCTTAGAGATATACACCCCCCACATCTCACACGCTGCACTCTTTACCTTCTCCTCCTGTGACTTTCTAAGCTCTGCCCACCCGTGACGTCTGCTGTTCTCTCCATTCCCCGCCCTGTTCATTCATTACAGGATGTGAGGGTTTGATGAATGACAGATTTATTGTCCAATCAGTTTTGCAGTACAACAGTAGGGCGGACTGCGGCCATCGCCATCTCTGTGACTGGCGGATCAGCTGGGTCCTAGTGCCAGTAATGACCAGAGACTAGTGATGAGTGAATGTGCTCGGTAATACTCATTACTCGCCCTAGCGTCGCTGTATTTCTCATCTTTCTTGTTCTATCATTATTATTATACATCTTTAGAGCGCCATTTATTCCATGGCGCTTTACATGTGAAAAGGGGCAATGACAGTGATTGGCTGGCCGCACAGCGTCATCAGCTGTATAAGAGACCTAGCACCGCCGTGCTCGTCACAGTCTGCTCAGTAATTAGCGTGTGTAGGGGGAGCTGCTGCCGAGATAGGGTCAGATTTGGGGGTTTATAAGGTAGTGTGGGTATATCATCAAAGAAGACACTAACCCAGCAAAATCAACAGTCCATCTAAGGACTAATTATGGGGTATATAAATTGCAGTGCTAGGTAGGCAGGGAGTGTATGTGCGTATATACAGTACATATCAGTGCAAGGCCTGCAGGGAGTGTGTGTGGGTATATAGATCTCAGTAGCAGGCAGGCAGTGTATGTGGGTATATAGATCTCAGTAGCAGGCAGGGAGTGTGTGTGGGTATATAGATCTCAGTAGCAGGCAGGCAGTGTATGTGGGTATATAGATCTCAGTAGCAGGCAGGCACTGTGTGTGGGTATCTAGTTCTCAGTAGCAGGCAGGCACTGTGTGTGGGTATATAGATCTCAGTAACAGGCAGGCACTGTATGTGGGTATATAGATCTCAGTAGCAGGCAGGCACTGTATGTGGGTATATAGATCTCAGTAGCAGGCAGGGAGTGTGTGTGGGTATATAGATCTCAGTAGCAGGCAGGCACTGTATGTGGGTATATAGATCTCAGTAGCAGGCAGGCACTGTGTGTGGGTATATAGATCTCAGTAGCAGGCAGGCACTGTGTGTGGGTATATAGATCTCAGTAACAGGCAGGCACTGTGTGTGGGTATATAGATCTCAGTAGCAGGCAGGGAGTGTGTGTGGGTATATAGATCTCAGTAGCAGGCAGGCACTGTATGTGGGTATATAGATCTCAGTAGCAGGCAGGCACTGTGTGTGGGTATATAGATCTCAGTAGCAGGCAGGCACTGTGTGTGGGTATATAGATCTCAGTAGCAGGCAGGAGTGTGTGTGGGTATATAGATCTCAGTAGCAGGCAGGCACTGTATGTGGGTATATAGATCTCAGTAGCAGGCAGGCACTGTGTGTGGGTATATAGATCTCAGTAGCAGGCAGGCACTGTGTGTGGGTATATAGATCTCAGTAACAGGCAGGCACTGTGTGTGGGTATATAGATCTCAGTAGCAGGCAGGGAGTGTGTGTGTTTATATAGATCTCAGTAGCAGGCAGGCACTGTATGTGGGTATATAGATCTCAGTAGCAGGCAGGGAGTGTGTGTGGGTATATAGATCTCAGTAGCAGGCAGGCACTGTATGTGGGTATATAGATCTCAGTAGCAGGCAGGCACTGTGTGTGGGTATATAGATCTCAGTAGCAGGCAGGCACTGTGTGTGGGTATATAGATCTCAGTAACAGGCAGGCACTGTGTGTGGGTATATAGATCTCAGTAGCAGGCAGGGAGTGTGTGTGGGTATATAGATCTCAGTAGCAGGCAGGCACTGTATGTGGGTATATAGATCTCAGTAGCAGGCAGGCACTGTGTGTGGGTATATAGATCTCAGTAGCAGGCAGGCACTGTGTGTGGGTATATAGATCTCAGTAACAGGCAGGCACTGTGTGTGGGTATATAGATCTCAGTAACAGGCAGGCACTGTGTGTGGGTATATAGATCTCAGTAGCAGGCAGGCACTGTGTGTGGGTATATAGATCTCAGTAGCAGGCAGGCACTGTATGTGGGTATATAGATCTCAGTAGCAGGCAGGGAGTGTGTGTGTTTATATAGATCTCAGTAGCAGGCAGGCACTGTATGTGGGTATATAGATCTCAGTAGCAGGCAGGCACTGTGTGTGGGTATATAGATCTCAGTAGCAGGCAGGGAGTGTGTGTGGGTATATAGATCTCAGTAGCAGGCAGGCACTGTGTGTGGGTATATAGATCTCAGTAGCAGGCAGGCACTGTGTGTGGGTATATAGATCTCAGTAGCAGGCAGGCACTGTATGTGGGTATATAGATCTCAGTAGCAGGCAGGCACTGTGTGTGGGTATATAGATCTCAGTAGCAGGCAGGCATTGTATGTGGCAGACTTCATTGCATACATCAAGAGGGCCCATTCCATTACTGCCTGCTGCTGCCTATTACATATATTGACCGTATCTACACAGCCCTAGGTCTCAGTGGGCAGCAAGTTTTTTTTTGCATCTTAATTCTGACTATTTTTTTCCAAAGCAATCCAGAGCCCCTTTTTTATCTCTAATTGCTTGTTGACACTGCACAATACAGCCAGATCCTTTTCATAGTACAACGTGAAAATACAGCTATTTTAAACGGGTTTGCCCGTCCCAGGGTTTTGTCCACCACACGGATCACATATCATTGCGCTCAAAATTTTGCCTTTTCAGGCCTCAATAGAATTTTTTTTGTTGTGACACAATTTTGCTGGCCAAAAAAAAATACAGGGCAGATATTTGAAAGTGGGCTCTCTTTGTCAGACGCCTGATCTATATGTGTGGTAAAAATTGTGTCATTTCAGGGCTACATTACACAGTTTTTTCTGTGTCTAACCCCAGCTATTGACACCAGTTTGTTAAAAAAAAAGTACAGTCTAAATATTTGAAAGTGTGGTTTTCCCGCACACGGATCACATCTAAGTTCGCTCCCAATTCAGCCTTTTATAGTGAACGTGGAAAATATTGTACTCCATTTATTATGGGAAAGGCGTGTGGCAAGGGACGGGGAAGTGGACGTGATGGTGATGGTGCATGCAGCGGCCGTGGGCAAGCTGCACTTGTGCCACGACAAACACCCACATCTTCTCGTAACAGAGTCCTGTCAGATTTCATAGGGGACGGCAGAACAGCACTCTTGACACCAGAGCAGCGGGAAAAGGTACCGTATTTTCCGGCATATAAGACGACCCCCCAACTTTTCCAGTTAAAATATAAAATCTTCTTAAAAGTTGGGGGTCGTCTTATACGCCGGGGGTCGTCTTATAGGGCGGGTGCGGACCAATCTGCATATGGTGGGGGGAGTGGTCCCGATGACGAAGGGAGGGGGCGTCTCACAGGGAAGGTGGAGTATCCCCCTATTACACCATTGTGGCAGCGGAGCTCTCTGGGGGACTCTGTGCTGGGGGTGGCTCCTCTTTCAGCAGCATGGGGGCTCTGTGCTGGTGGGGCAGCGGCAGCTCTTTGTGCAGAGTCGGGTCTCTGCCGGTATTTCCTCAAAGCCCAGAGGCCCCGGCAGCTCCATTGCTGCGATGCGGTGGCCTCCAGGAAAATGGCCGCTGGGGGCGGCGCATGCTCAGATTCAGATCTCGTCTTCCGAGATCTTGGGACGAGATCTGAATCTGAGCATGCAGTGGCCATTTTCTCAGAGGCCACAGCATCGCAGCAATGGGGCTGCCAGGGCCTCCGGGCTTTGAGGAAATGCCGGCAGAGTCCTGACTCTGCACAAAGAGCCGCCGCCCCCCAGCACAGCGCCCCCACGCTGCTGAAAGAGCCGCCCCCCAACACAGAGACCCGCAGAGAGCACCGCTGCCACAATGAGGTAATAGGGGGATACTCCAACACCTTCCCTGTGAAACGCCCCCTCCCTTTGTCATCAGGACCACTCCCCCCACCATATGATGATTGGTCCGTACCCGCCCTATAAGACGACACCCGGCGTATAAGACGACCCCCCACATTTAAGAAGATTTTCAGGGGTTAAAAGGCATCTTATATACCGGAAAATACGGTAGTTGGTTGGATGGCGGATAATGCTTCCAGTCACTTTGCCACCACCACCAGCACCACCCTGTCTTCCACACGCACAAGTCTGAGTAGCCGTGAGTCTGGACCGCTATTCCTCACCCTGATCCTCCTTCCTCCTGCCATGCCGAGTGCCCGGAGACAACTGATCCCACACTTGGACACTCCAAAGAGCTGTTCACTTTTCCATTTATAGATTCGGGCCTCTCGCCCAGTCCACTTGAAGTGGGGCAAGATGAGATCGCATGTAGCGATGGCCAAATATTGGAGCAGCCACGTTCACACGAAGGCATCACAAGAGGTGGACGATGATGAGAAACAATTGCCAGAAAGTCAGGAGGAGGACCAGCGTGCAGAAGTGGAAGAGGAGGTAGTGGATGATATAGTAACCGACCCAACCTGGCATTAGGACAGCAGCACACAGTGGGAGGGAGGCGTGTAGCATCTTAACAGGCAGGAAGAAGCAGTGTGGCGGCCGCAGACAGAAGGCGGGCAACCGTTCCTCGTAACACCAACACGACGGAAGTTGTCATTAAAACTGTTAAGTCTGGTTGTTTTTTAAAGACTCTGCCGATAACCCCAAACAGGCCATTTGCACCACCTGCCATGCCAGCATCAGCAGGGGTATCAAAACTACCAGCCTAACCACCTCCAGCATGATCAGGCACATGGCAGCAAAGCACCCGACTTTGTGGGCCGAACCCCATGCTCCAGGAACACTGCGGGTGACACCACTGCTTCTTCCACTGTTGAGCATGCAAGCCAATCCCCTGTCCACAGTGCATGCGAAGATGCCTCCTGCCCTGCACCTGTCATTGCCCACACTCAGCTACCGCCATCATCAAGCACGTCCACGTCCCAGCCTTCAGTTGTCCATACCCCAGTTCTTGGAACGCAAGCGGAAATACGCAGCCAAAGCCCCACAGGCCACACTACTAAATTCCCACATTTCTCATCTGCTTGCGCTCGAAATGTTGCCTTTCAGGCTCGTGGAGACAGAAGCTTTCTGCAACCTGATGGCGGCGGCTGTCCCAAGGTACTCTGTCCCCAGCCGGCACTATTTCTCCCGGTGTGCTGTCCCGGCATTACACAAGCACGTGTCCCACATTACCCGTGCCCTCAACAATGCGGTTACTGGGAAAGTCCACCTAACCACAGACACGTGGACAAGTGCTTCTGGGCAGGGACGGTACACTGGGTTAACATAGTGAAATCCGGGACCCAGTCTGACCTTGGGATGGAACACGTCGTACCAACGCCAAGGACTGCGGGCCTCAGATCAATCAGGGTTGCCCCCACAGTCTACAGCTCCTGCACCTCCTCTTCAGCCTCCATGTCAGAAATGACCACATCAGTCACAAACAGGAAGCACTGCAGCACTGCCTCAGCAAGCGGCAACAGGCTGTGCTGAAGCTAGTATGCTTAGATGACAAACCGCACAATGCTGAAGAGTTGTGGACTCCGCTGAACTTACAGCCAGGCATGGTCGTGTGTGACAATGGCCGGAACCTGATGGCAGCTCTGAGGCGAAGTGAGCTCACGCACATATCATGCCTGGCCCATGTGCTTAACCTCATGGTTCAGCGGTTTCTCAAAACCAACCCGAAGCTTATGGATCTGCTCGTGAAAGTATGTCATCTGTGTGCCCATTTTAGGCCTCTTTCACATTTCCGGCGGGCGCCTAGCGCGCCCCGGCATTTTGCTGCAGCGCCGCATGTGAAAACCTTTCACACTTCCGGCGGCCAAAATGCGTTTTTTTGCCGGATGGTTTCTGATGCTTGGAGAGATAAGAAATCATCCGGCAAAAACAAAAAACGTTACATGCAGCGTTTTTTCCGGACGCCGCAATGTACATTTGCGCCGCATCCGGACAAAACCGCATGCAACGCATTGACATGCGGCGCCATCCGGCGCTAATGCATGTCAATGCGAAAAAAGCCGCATGCGGCGCATCAGATTTTCAGATGCGGCGCTGTGGCAAAATGCCGGGGGCGCCGCCAGGCGCCCGCCGGAAATGTGAAAGAGGCCTTAGAAAGCTACCACCTACCCACCCTCTCTGCCCTACATCTCCTCCTCATCTGTCTACCACCTACCCGTCCTCTCCACAGTGCTGCACCACCCTACATCTCCTCCTCATCTCTACCACCTACCCGTCCTCTCCACAGTGCTGCACCACCCTACATCTCCTCCTCATCTCTACCACCTACCCGTCCTCTCCACAGTGCTGCACCACCCTACATCTCCTCCTCATCTGTCTACCACCTACCCGTCCTACCCACAGTGCTGCACCACCCTACATCTCCTCATCTGTCTACCACCTACCCATCCTCTCCACAGTGCTGCACCGCCCTACATCTCCTCCTCATCTGTCTACCACCTACTCATCCTCTCCACAGTGCTGCACCGCCCTACATCTCCTCCTCATCTGTCTACCACCTACCCGTCCTCTCCACAGTGCTGCACCGCCCCACATCTCATCTGTCTACCACATACCCATCCTCTCCACAGTGCTGCACCGCCCTACATCTCCTCATCTGCCTACCACCTACCCGTCCTACCCACAGTGCTGCACCGCCCTACAACTCCTCCTCATTTCTATCTATCACCTACCTGTCCTCTCCACAGTGCTGCACCGCCCTACAACTCCTCCTCATCTCTGTTTACCACCTACCCATCCTCTCCACAGTGCTGCACCACCCTACATCTCCTCCTCATGTGTCTACCACCTGCCCGTCCTCTCCACAGTGCTGCACCACTCTACATCTTCTCTTCACCTCTGTCTACCACCCATCTGTCCTCTCCACAGTGCTGCACCACTCTACATCTCCTCATCTCTACCACCTACCAGTCCTCTCCACAGTGCTGAACCACCCTACATCTCCTCATCTCTACCAACTACCTGTCCTCTCCACAGTGCTGCATCACCCTACATCTCATCTGTCTACCACCTACCCGTCCTCTTCACAGTGCTGCACCGCCCTACATCTCCTCCTCATCTGTCTACCACCTACCCGTCCTCTCCACAGTGCTGCACCACTCTACATCTTCTCTTCACCTCTGTCTACCACCCATCTGTCCTCTCCACAGTGCTGCACCACTCTACATCTCCTCATCTCTACCACCTACCAGTCCTCTCCACAGTGCTGAACCACTCTACATCTCCTCCTCATCTCTGTCTACCACCTACCCGTCCTCTCCACAGTGCAGCACCCCCCTACATCTCCTCCTCATCTCTGTCTACCACCTACCAGTCCTCTCCACAGTGCTGCACCACTCTACATCTCCTCCTCATCTCTATCTACCACCTACCAGTCAGTCCTCTCCACAGTGCAGCACCCCCCTACATCTCCTCCTCATCTCTGTCTACCACCTACCCGTCCTCTCCACAGTGCTGCACCACTCTACATCTTCTCTTCACCTCTGTCTACCACCCATCTGTCCTCTCCACAGTGCTGCACCACTCTACATCTCCTCATCTCTACCACCTACCAGTCCTCTCCACAGTGCTGAACCACTCTACATCTCCTCCTCATCTCTGTCTACCACCTACCCGACCTCTCCACAGTGCAGCACCCCCCTACATCTCCTCCTCATCTCTGTCTACCACCTACCAGTCCTCTCCACAGTGCTGCACCACTCTACATCTCCTCCTCATCTCTATCTACCACCTACCAGTCAGTCCTCTCCACAGTGCAGCACCCCCCTACATCTCCTCCTCATCTCTGTCTACCACCTACCCGTCCTCTCCACAGTGCTGCACCACTCTACATCTCCTCCTCATCTCTGTCTACCACCTACCCATCCTCTCCACAGTGCTGCACCACTCTACATCTCCTCCTCATCTCTATCTACCACCTACCCGTCCTCTCCACAGTGCTACACCGCCCTACATCTCCTCCTCATCTCTGTCTACCACCTACCCATCCTCTCCACAGTGCAGCACCCCCCTACATCTCCTCCTCATCTCTGTCTACCACCTACCCGTCCTCTCCACAGTGCTGCACCACTCTACATCTTCTCTTCACCTCTGTCTACCACCCATCTGTCCTCTCCACAGTGCTGCACCACTCTACATCTCCTCATCTCTACCACCTACCAGTCCTCTCCACAGTGCTGAACCACTCTACATCTCTTCCTCATCTCTGTCTACCACCTACCCGTCCTCTCCACAGTGCAGCACCCCCCTACATCTCCTCCTCATCTCTGTCTACCACCTACCAGTCCTCTCCACAGTGCTGCACCACTCTACATCTCCTCCTCATCTCTATCTACCACCTACCAGTCAGTCCTCTCCACAGTGCAGCACCCCCCTACATCTCCTCCTCATCTCTGTCTACCACCTACCCGTCCTCTCCACAGTGCTGCACCACTCTACATCTCCTCCTCATCTCTGTCTACCACCTACCCATCCTCTCCACAGTGCTGCACCACTCTACATCTCCTCCTCATCTCTATCTACCACCTACCCGTCCTCTCCACAGTGCTACACCGCCCTACATCTCCTCCTCATCTCTG
Source organism: Oophaga sylvatica (assembly GCA_033576555.1). Taxonomy (NCBI): domain Eukaryota; kingdom Metazoa; phylum Chordata; class Amphibia; order Anura; family Dendrobatidae; genus Oophaga; species Oophaga sylvatica. Next base: position 44,726,054 of record JARQOD010000010.1, on the reverse strand, counting down.
TCTACCACCTACCCATCCTCTCCACAGTGCTGCACCACCCTACATCTCCTCCTCATCTCTATCTACCACCTACCCGTCCTCTCCACAGTGCTACACCACCCTACATCTCCTCCTCATCTCTGTCTATCAGCTACCAGTCCTCTCCACAGGGCTGCACTGCCATACATCTTCTATCACCTTACATATGTTCTTGGTTCTGCTAGTAATGTAAGACTTACATCTTCCTTTCGTGCTTCCAGGACTTTTTTTGTGCTGTCTCATGCATTTCTACTACCCCTGACAATCAGTTGATTTCTTGTGTCAGTAGATTTAAAGGTTACTCTGTAATGTCTGATTGTTCTTGTTTTCCCTGAATTGTGCAGTGTTGGAGAATGTGCTGATAATATGCAGAGATTATAATTATTATAGGTGATGCTGTTTTGCAGGTGTCACTTTTTCTTTCAGTGTAATATTATTTCTAACCACTAGATGCCAGCATTGTGACTAGTTCATTATAATGACCCTTCTGCTTTGCTTTTTATCTGCCCTGGATCCAAGGGTTAATTATCCCAGAGTCACTATGTAACAGAGTATATTACTATGATGTGTGCACTGTATATAATAGCACTATTAAATTTGCACGGTTTGGTGGCATTATGCAGGCATTGGTGCACAAGTACTAACCCCATGTCAACTCCTACTGAACCCATTCCCCAGCTCAAACATTTGCGCACACTATGACAGTACTATGTGAGTACCGCATGGCACTATTAAACTGTGATCACAATCGGGGGAATCATGTAGGCACTATACGGGGATATAATATTGCCACCGCACAATGACATTCTGTAGAAATTGTGTGTTTGTACTATGTTGACACTGGCGGTATTATGTGGAAACTATATGGCGGCATTATGTGGGCAATATATGTTGTGCAGGGCTCTGCGCTCTCAGGTAGGCATTAGGCAGCGTTCACACAGGCAATGTGGTTTGGTCCAAACAGGTGCAGTTCTTTTGCTTTCATAAAACTACAAGTGATTCAAAAGTAAAAGCCAAATCAGCCTCTTCTGGGCACAAAGGACACAGCAAGTAACCAGTTCACCCAGCAGCACATATATGTCCGTGCGGCTCACAACAAAGTACAGTCCTATCTACAGGAGTAAACTTCATACACAGAAGAGGCCGATTCCCCGACCACCATCAGCCCCAGCAGTTTCCAGCTCCACACTTAAGTGTTCATCTCCAAGCACAGTTCACAATGAACAGGCTGCAGCTTCCGCACATTACTCTGCAGCTCCAGCACACAGACTGCTCAGCTTTCCCAGCTGACCCGTGCAGTCTCCATTCACAGAGACCCCTGGCATGTCTCTCTCCATCTGCAGCTCACATATTGTCTGGTCACTCACCAGCAGCACACTCCACTCTGCTCCATCCAGCAGACTGACGTCTAGTGACCACAGGCCCTGATTTTAGTAAAAAGCGCATCAGGTGCATCTAATCAGGACCTGCAGAACTAGGACTTAACCCTGTCCTACTTGACTTTGCTAGAGATGGTATTATGTGGACACTATTTGGCGGTATTAGTTGCATACTATATGACGGTACTATGTGGATACTATATGGCGGTATTATGTGGACACTATCTGGCGGTATTGTGTATGCTATTTGGCATTACTATGTGGAAACTATTTGGCTGTATTATGTGGATACTATAAGACGGCACTATGTGGATGCTATTTGGGGTATCCCCATGGTTTGGTACCTGGTCACCACTGAGTGTGCTCTGATCTGCAGGCACCAGCACAGTGGCTACCAGACTTATTGCCCGGGTGTGTAGCTGCCAGTGGTGGCCGACGACTGTGGCTCCGGAGTTGTCAGATGTTGGGGGTGATAGGTCTCTGGGCACACTGGTGTCATGGCGTCCGTGCTGCTTCCTGTCCTCGGTAGGGTTCTCTCTGAGGATTATTTTCACCATATTAGGTAGTGGCAGCTTGGATGGCGGAGTCACGTCCCTGCAGGTTTGGGTCTTTTATGTTCAGCAGCTGCAGTTAACCCTTTGTGTCGGCGACAGCCGTGAAATCTCCATAAAAGGGAATGAGAAGTTCCATGATTCAGCGTCTTCCGCGTCCCCAGGAAACACACAATTTACAGTTACAACATGGGTATAACCTATAAAAGGCTAGCACCAAATGTGTAAAGATAACAGTATCAATACAGAGGTGCACAAATAAAGGAATTCAGTGCAACATTAACTAAACTCAAAAAAGGAAAAGATGCACAACAGGAATTCAATATTAAAATAGTAACAACTTTATTAATCAATAATAATAAAAACATATGGAATATGTATTAGAAAAAATGAGAGTGGTGAACTGAAAAGGTGGAACCACAAGGGTACCGAGGCATGATTCACAAATGAATACCGCTATAAATAGTACACATGAAATAGCCAGTGCTAAATATTAGTATGCCTCAAACCCATATAATAGACTACATTGAGTCACACAATGAAAAGGCAAACAAAAAGACAATCAGGAAAAGCTGTGTGCTGATCCAGAAAACATACAATGTAAAAATCATGTGCTCACGAAGGTAAGAATAGTCTCAAACATACCTGGGACCCAGTGGTGCCTTCAGAAGGCACAGCGCCGAAACGCGCGTTGGGGAGGGTGGCACCACTGGGTCCCAGGTATGTTTGAGACTATTCTTACCTTCATGAGCACATGATTTGTTTTCTGGATCGGCACACAGCTTTTCCTGATTGTCTTTTTGTTTGCCTTTTCATTGTGTGTGTGACTCAATGTAGTCTATTATATGGGTTTGCGGCATACTAATATTTAGCACTGGCTATTTCATGTGTACGGCAGGGATCACACAAGCGAGGAAATCGTCCGATGCTCGCATGTGAAATCCCAGCTCTGGCGCCGGCATTCAGGAGTGGAGCGAGTGGCTGCATATAAATACATGGAGCCGCGCACTCCACTCCCAAGTGCCGGCGCCAGAGCTGGGATTTCACATGCGAGCATCGGACGATTTCCTCGCATGTGTGATCCCGGCCTACTATTTATAGCGGTATTCATTTGTGAATCATGCCTCGGTACCCTTGTGGTTCCACCTTTTCAGTTCACCACTCTCATTTTTTCTAATACATATTCCATATGTTTTTATCTTTATTGATTAATGAAGTTGTTACTATTTTAATATTGAATTCCTGTTGTGCATCTTTTCCTTTTTTGAGTTTAGTTACAACATGGGGTACGGCCGCAGTGCCGAGAACACCGGGGCCATGGGGTATGAGGCTGCAGCAGCGCTGAGCACACCGGGGCCAGGGGTATGAGGCTGCAGTAATACTGAACACACTGGGGGCAGGGGGTATGAGGCTGCAGTAATACTGAACACACTGGGGGCAGGGGGTATGAGGCTGCAGCAGCGCCGAGCACACCAGGGCCAGGGGGTATGAGGCTGCAGTAATACTGAACACACTGGGGGCAGGGGTATGAGGCTGCAGTAATACTGAACACACTGGGGCCAGGGGGTATAAGGCTGCAGTAATACTGAACACACTGGGGGCAGGGGGATAAGGCTGCAGTAATACTGAACACACTGGGGGCAGGGGGTATGAGGCTGCAGTAATACTGAACACACTGGGGCCAGGGGGTATAAGGCTGCAGTAATACTGAACACACTGGGGGCAGGGGGTATAAGGCTGCAGTAATACTGAACACACTGGGGCCAGGGGGTATAAGGCTGCAGTAATACTGAACACACTGGGGCCTGGGGATATGAGGCTGCAGTAATACTGAACACACTGGGGGCCGGGGGTATGAGGCTGCAGCAATGCTGAGCACACCGGGGCAGGGGTATGAGGCTGCAGCAATGCTGAGCACACCGGGGGGGCAATGGGTATGAGGCTGCAGCAGCGCCGAGCACACCGGGGTCAGGGGGTATGAGGCTGCAGTAATACTGAACACACTGGGGGCAGGGGGTATGAGGCTGCAGTAATACTGAACACACTGGGGGCAGGGGGTATGAGGCTGCCACAGTGCCAAGCACGCCGGGGCCAGCAGGTATGAGGCTGCAGCAATGCTGAGCACACCGGGCCAGGCGGTATGAGGCTGCAGCAATGCTGAGCACACCGGGGGGCGGGGATGAGGCTGCAGCAATGCTGAGCACACCGGGGCCAGGCGGTATGAGGCTGCAGCAATGCTGAGCACACCAGGGCCAGGCGGTATGAGGCTGCAGCAATGCTGAGCACACCGGGGGGCAGGGGGTATGAGGCTGCAGTAATACTGAACACACCGGGGCCAGGGGGTATAAGGCTGCAGTAATACTGAACACACTGGGGCCAGGGGATATGAGGCTGCAGTAATACTGAACACACTGGGGGCCGGGGGTATGAGGCTGCAGCAATGCTGAGCACACCGGGGGCAGGGGGTATGAGGCTGCAGCAATGCTGAGCACACCGGGGGGGCAATGGGTATGAGGCTGCAGCAGCGCCGAGCACACTGGGGCCAGGGGTATGAGGCTGCAGTAATACTGAACACACTGGGGGCAGGGGGTATGAGGCTGCAGTAATACTGAACACACTGGGGCAGGGGGTATGAGGCTGCCACAGTGCCAAGCACGCCGGGGCCAGCAGGTATGAGGCTGCAGCAATGCTGAGCACACCAGGGCCAGGCGGTATGAGGCTGCAGCAATGCTGAGCACACCGGGGGGCAGGGGTATGAGGCTGCAGCAATGCTGATCACACCGGGGCAGGGGGTATGTGGCACCCGCAGCGCCGAGCACACCGGGGGGCGGGGATGAGGCTGCAGCAATGCCCCCTCTATCAGCGGTCACCTATAGACCCCTGAGACAGATCAACCCCGATATGCATCTGCCATATCCTGTATCATTCAGGAGCCTGAGAAAGCTGGGTGCCCCTGCATGTGCCGCCATGTTGGTCCAGCACCCGTTATCCGTGGCAGTCAATGTGACGATTATTTCACCACAGTGTGCAATCCGGTAGGTGAATTTCCTGCGGAGCCGAGTTCGGACCCCGATGATATCGGCGATGATGGCCCAGGACGTGTCTTGCACAAAGCAGCTTAATATCAGCGCAAATGTTACTGCCAGGGAAGAAGTGGCGCGTGGTGCGGAGCCGGAGTCATTCATTTATAGCTGCAGACGCCCCAGCGGGATGTGTAATAGCACCAGAAATAACCCTAATCTACAGGAAATCCTGGCTCCATGGGACGGATGTGGCTTTGCTGTGCGCCATTTATCAGCTCTCTGAGTCCTCCATTATTGCTGCTCCAAACTACAACCATGTTCATCCTGAGCCTCCTGCTTCATGAGCACAACGATGGAACCGCAGTGACCTCTGACACGCACCTCCACCTTAAGGGCGCAGGGTGTGGAAGTTACACTTTAAGTGTTTATCCCTTTAAATTTTTAACCCCTCATGACAGACTGTTGCTGAGGATTTCTTCATTTTAGGAGCGGCGCCCCCATGAGATCAGGACTGGCGCTCCGACACCAGCGCATTTTTCTGGTCTGATGCACAGCGCTCAAGATCCGGGGTCTACGCCCGTGTCCTCCCTGCGATGGGGGGATTCCTGCAAGAGATGAACTGAGGTCACTGTGATACAAAAGCATCTGCCCAACAGCGGGCTGCAACACACGCCCCTCCACCAGACCTGTGCGGCAACGCACGCCCCTCCACCAGACCTGTGCGGCAACACACGCCCCTCCACCAGATCTGTGCGGCAACAAACGCCCCTCCACTATATCTGTGAGGCAACGCACGCCCCTCCACCATATCTGTGCGGCAACACACGCCCCTCCACCAGATCTGTGCGGCAACGCACGCCCCTCCACCAGACCTGTGCGGCAACGCACGCCCCTCCACCAGATCTGTGCGGCAACACACGCCCCTCCACCAGACCTGTGCAGCAACGCACGCCCCTCCACCAGACCTGTGCGGCAACGCACGCCCCTCCACCAGATCTGTGTGGCAATGCAAGCCCCTCCACCAGACCTGTGCGGCAACACACGCCCCTCCACCAGATCTGTGCGGCAACACACGCCCCTCCACCAGATCTGTGCAGCAACACCCACCCCTCCACCTGATCTGTGCAGCAACACACGCCCCTCTACCAGATCTGTGCGGCAACACACGCCCCTCCACCAGACCTGTGCGGCAACGCACGCCCCTCCACCAGACCTGTGCGGCAACGCACGCCCCTCCACCAGACCTGTGCGGCAACGCACGCCCCTCCACCAGATCTGTGCGGCAACACACGCCCCTCCACCAGATCTGTGCGGCAACACACGCCCCTCCACCAGATCTGTGCGGCAACACACGCCCCTCCACCAGATCTGTGCGGCAACGCACGCCCCTCCACCAGATCTGTGCAGCAACACCCACCCCTCCACCTGATCTGTGCGGCAACACACGCCCCTCTACCAGATCTGTGCGGCAACGCATGCCCCTCCACCAGATCTGTGCAGCAACGCCCACCCCTCCACCTGATCTGTGCGGCAACACACGCCCATCCACCAGATCTGTGCAGCAACACCCACCCCTCCACCTGATCTGTGCGGCAACACACGCCCATCCACCAGATCTGTGCTGCAACGCACACCCCTCCACTGTAGCGCCCGCGTCCCTGCCTGCTGCCAGACAGGGACGTCGCTCTCCTCACCTGCGCTCAGCGTCCTCAGTGCTCCCAGCCTCCTCTGCGCCTATGGCGTCCTCCTTCCGCCCTGCTGGTCCCGCGCGCTCCTTCCCTGCTACTGGCCTTGGGGCGCGTGCCCGCGCCCTCCCCCGCTCTTAGAGGAGCCGCGCGCATTTTCCAGATCAGTCTCCGGCCAGTGCTGGAGGACTCCGCCCTGTGTTGGGGGCTTCCTCCTTGGTGTAGGTGCCCGGGCAATGTTGTTCCTGTGCAGTCTAACTCTGTTTCGGCCATCAGCTCCTGATTCCGGTTGCCTGCCTGTTGCCTGTCGGCTTGCCTGTCTGCCATCCGTCTGCAGTTCCATCCAGAGGTTCGGACGTCATCTGCAGAGATCCCCGGCTCTTGCCTGCTCACCTAGGAGCGATCATCTGCCATCCGACTGCAGCTCCATCCGGAAGTTCGGACATCATCTGCAGAGATCCCCGGCTCTTGCCTGCTCACCTGGGAGCGATCATCTGCCATCCGACTGCAGCTCCATCCGGAAGTTCGGACATCATCTGCAGAGATCCCCGGCTCTTGCCTGCTCACCTGGGAGCGATCATCTGCCATCCGACTGCAGCCTACCTGGAGGCTCCACCATATCAGGTCGTATATACCTGCCTGTCTAGAGACTGCCTGGTCACTTGCCGTGACAACCTGCCTGTCTAGAGACTGCCTGGTCACTTGCCGTGACGGCCTGCCTGTCCCGGAGACTGCCTTGGTCACTTGCTGTGACAACCTGCCTGTCCAGAGACTACCTATATCCCCTGCCGTGAATCCCTGCCCTTTTCCCAGGTGCCACCCGCTCTCTTACAAGTAAAATCTCTTGTATAATAAAGCTTTGTGGTTCCACCAACCTGACCTGTCTCGTCAGTAGTTCCACCCACCAGACCCGTTGCAGTTTGCTCGGGCCATGGAACCCGGTGGCACCCAAACCCCTTCACTCCCGGAACTGTGTCATGAGCTGTCTCGCCAGAGGTCTCAACAGGAGACCATCCTGGGTCACCTGCGGAACGTCAAAACCCGTCTGGACACTCTGAAATCATCACTTGCAACCATCGCTGGAGCCATGACTCATAATCCGTCAGTCCCGCTGATTCCCAATTCCGTGGTTTCCATTCCCGGACCCCGACTGTCAGCTCCTCCTAGGTTTGGAGGCGATCCTGCTCTGGCTCGGGTTTCATTAATCTGTGCACCCTGCATTTTGAACTCCTGGCACACCAGTTTAACTCTGACCGGGCCAAAATTGCCTTCATCATGTCCCATCTCACCGGAGAAGCCCTGGCCTGGCTTAATCCTCTCTGGGAGAGAGAGGATCCTCTGGTATCTGACCTGCCTGCTTTTCTCTCGGCCTTCCGGAAGGTATTCGACGAACCTGGACGGAAGACTTCCTCTGCATCATCTCTGCTGCGTCTCCGTCAGGAGAGTCTCACCGTTGGTCAATATGCCATACGGTTCCGGACTTTAGCCTCAGAACTAGCTTGGGACAATGAAGCTCTAATTTCGGTCTTCTGGGAGGGTCTGTCCGGCCGTATTAAAGACGAACTTGCCGGTCGGGACGTTCCAACCTCTCTAGATGATTTAATAAATCTTGCCAATCGAATTGATCTACGGTTCCAGGAACGAGCCAAGGAGATCACCCGTAAAAAAGAATTTTCCCGTCTTGCACCCTCGTGTCAGAGATCTATAACCTCTTCCGTTTCTCCTCAGGTGCACACTGCCGAGCCTATGCAGGTCGACCAGACCAAGATGGTCAAAGCCCGTCAGGACTCACGCCGTGCCGAGAAAAGTTGCTTCTACTGCGGCAGTAAGGAGCACTGGATCCAAACCTGTCCGGAGAAGTCGGGAAAACGCCTCTGTCTAGGTTCGCTTGGAGAGGTCAATCTAGACAAAAATAAATCCTCTTCATCCCTGCTGCTGTCGGTTTCAATTCTGATCGGTAAGAACCGCCACTTCGAAATGGCCCAACTTGATTCTGGAGCAGCTGGGAATCTCGTGTCACAGGCTCTAGTAGAGAAGTATCACATTCCCACCAAACCTCTTGTTGAACCTGTATCTGTTGCTGCTGTGGATGGGGGTCTCCTACCTCGTCCCATCCGACTTATCACCGAAGCCATAACCCTGCAGGTGGGAATGTTGCATTCTAAGAGCATCTCATTTCATGTTCTGCCTGGACTCTCTCATGCTTTCTTACTAGGTCTGCCTTGGCTCCAAAAACATGCACCTGTGCTCGACTGGCAGAATGGAGAGGTTCTTCGCTGGGGACAGGACTGTCATAAAACGTGTCTGGTGCCTGTCCATCCCGTCCGTTCTTCTCCTACACCAACTAATCTACCTGGACTCCCGATTCCATATTGGTCATTTGCTGATGTCTTCAATAAAAAGGAAGCAGAGACATTACCCCCGCATAGACCATATGATTGCCCGATTGACCTGTTACCCGGTACTACGCCTCCCCGTGGGCGTATTTACCCGTTGTCTGCTGCTGAGACCAGGTCGATGTCCGAATATATCGAGGAGAACTTAGCAAAGGGATTCATCCGGAAATCTACCTCCCCAGCGGGAGCAGGTTTCTTCTTCGTTAAAAAGAAAGACGGATCTCTCCGTCCCTGTATTGACTACAGAGGCCTAAATTCGATCACGGTGAAGAATAAGTACCCTCTTCCGCTCATTCCAGAACTGTTTGATCGTCTTAGAGGGGCTAGAGTCTTCACCAAACTAGATCTTCGTGGAGCATACAACCTGGTTCGTATCCGTCGAGGAGATGAATGGAAGACGGCATTCAACACCCGGGACGGCCACTACGAGTACTTGGTGATGCCCTTTGGTCTCTGTAATGCTCCAGCAGTCTTTCAGGAGTTGGTCAACGACATCTTCCGGGACCTCCTCTATTCCTGCGTTGTGGTGTACCTTGACGACATCTTGGTCTTCTCTCCGGATCTTCAGTCTCACCGGAGGGATGTTCGTCAGGTTCTGCTCAGGCTCAGGCAGAATCACCTCTTCGCCAAATATGAGAAGTGCCTCTTTGAGCAGACATCGCTTCCGTTTCTGGCTACATCATTTCTCAGACAGGCCTACGAATGGATCCGGAAAAATTGTCTGCCATCGAGAAGTGGCCCCGACCGGAGGGGTTGAAGGCCATTCAGCGGTTCCTGGGATTTGCCAACTATTACCGTCTCTTCATACCGCACTTCTCTTCCAGGACTGCTCCAATCTCAGCGCTCACTCGCAAGGATGCTAACCCCAAACAGTGGACGACCGAAGCAGAGGAGGCCTTCCTTTCCTTGAAACAAGCCTTCTCTTCCGCTCCAGTGCTGCATCGCCCGGATGGCAACAAGCAGTTCTTCCTGGAGGTGGACGCTTCCTCTGCTGGAGCCGGAGCGGTACTTACTCAAAAATCTTCATCCGGGAGGATGGTATCCTGCGGTTTCTTCTCCAAACTCTTCTCCTCCTCCGAGCGCAACTACTCCATAGGAGATCGAGAGTTATTGGCCATTAAGTTGGCATTGGAGGAGTGGCGTTACCTACTCGAAGGGGCTCTTCATCCGGTAATCATCTGCACGGACCACAAAAATCTGGCATACCTCCAGCAGGCACAGAGACTTAATCCTCGCCAAGCCCGGTGGTCCTTGTTTTTCGCCCGCTTCGATTTTCTTTTGCATTTTCGCCCAGCTGACAAAAACGTCAAGGCGGATGCCTTGTCTCGGTCTTTCCTGGTGTCGGATCTCGAAGATGAGCCTAAACATATCATCGATCCCGCCAGAGTGATGCAGGTGGCTCCCGTGAGTCTAAATCGTCTCCCTCCTGGTAAGACGTTCGTATCAGAAACCGATCGGAAGAGAATCCTACATTGGGGTCACTCGTCTAAACTCGCTGGCCACGCTGGTCAAAAAAAGACCCTCCAACTCATTACCCGGCATTATTGGTGGCCTACCCTGCACAAAGACGTAATAGACTTTGTTTCTGCCTGTGTTTCCTGTGCCCGCAACAAAGTTCCGAGACACCTGCCTACCGGCCGTCTTCTTCCGCTTCCTGTACCCGCTGCTCCCTGGCAGCATATAGCCATGGACTTCATTACTGATCTTCCCGTCTCTGCCGGTTGTACGGTCATTTGGGTGGTCGCTGACCGCTTTTCCAAGATGGCTCACTTCATTCCTCTGCCAGGTCTTCCGTCTGCACCCGAGTTGGCTAAAGACTTTATCCGCCACATCTTCCGTCTTCATGGTCTGCCTCGTCACATTGTGTCGGATCGTGGGGTTCAGTTCACCTCACGTTTCTGGAGAGCCACTTGTAAGTTGCTAGACGTCACCCTGGATTTTTCCTCCGCTTACCACCCACAGTCCAATGGACAAGTTGAACGAATAAATCAGAATTTGACCAGTTATCTTCGACACTTCGTTAATGCTCATCATTCTGATTGGGTGGAGCTCCTGCCTTGGGCCGAATTCTCCTACAATAATCATGAGAGCGAATCTTCCACCAAGTCTCCGTTTTTTGTAGTCTTCGGTCAGCACCCTCGGATCCCTGTCCCTGTTTCCATCTCTGTGGACAATCCAGCTGCGGAATCTCTGGTTAGAGAATTCTCCTCCATCTGGGAGAGTACCCGGTCCGCACTCATTCAGTCATCCGAGCGCATGAAAAGACATGCTAACAAAAAACGTCTGGATCCTCCTCAATTCCGTCCTGGGGACAAAGTCTGGCTTTCGTCCAAATATGTTCGGCTCAAAATTCCTTCCTACAAGTTAGGTCCTCGGTTCATCGGTCCTTTTGAGATCATCAGTCAGATCAACCCGGTGTCCTATAAATTGAAACTCCCGGCCAATTTGAGAATTCCTAATTCTTTTCATGTATCTCTCCTCAAACCTGTGGTTCTTAACTCTTTTTTCAATTCTACAGGTACACCTCCTGCTCCAGTGTCTGCTGATGATGAATTTGAGGTAGAGAACATTCTGGCCACAAAAAGGGTAGGAAGAAAGACTTATTTTTTGGTGGATTGGAAGGGGTTTGGTCCTGAGGAGAGAACCTGGGAGCCTCGGGAGAACATCCATGCCCCTCTTATCCTAGCTAAATTTCTTTCTGGCCTAAAGAAGGGGGGGCCTAGAGGGGGGTGTACTGTAGCGCCCGCGTCCCTGCCTGCTGCCAGACAGGGACGTCGCTGTCCTCACCTGCGCTCAGCGTCCTCAGTGCTCCCAGCCTCCTCTGCGCCTATGGCGTCCTCCTTCCGCCCTGCTGGTCCCGCGCGCTCCTTCCCTGCTACTGGCCTTGGGGCGCGCGCCCGGCCCTCCCCCGCTCTTAGAGGAGCCGCGCGCATTTTCCAGATCAGTCTCCGGCCAGTGCTGGAGGACTCCGCCCTGTGTTGGGGGCTTCCTCCTTGGTGTAGGTGCCCGGGCAATGTTGTTCCTGTGCAGTCTAACTCTGTTTCGGCCATCAGCTCCTGATTCCGGTTGCCTGCCTGTTGCCTGTCGGCTTGCCTGTCTGCCATCCGTCTGCAGTTCCATCCAGAGGTTCGGACGTCATCTGCAGAGATCCCCGGCTCTTGCCTGCTCACCTAGGAGCGATCATCTGCCATCCGACTGCAGCTCCATCCGGAAGTTCGGACATCATCTGCAGAGATCCCCGGCTCTTGCCTGCTCACCTGGGAGCGATCATCTGCCATCCGACTGCAGCTCCATCCGGAAGTTCGGACATCATCTGCAGAGATCCCCGGCTCTTGCCTGCTCACCTGGGGGCGATCATCTGCCATCCGACTGCAGCCTACCTGGAGGCTCCACCATATCAGGTCGTATATACCTGCCTGTCTAGAGACTGCCTGGTCACTTGCCGTGACAACCTGCCTGTCTAGAGACTGCCTGGTCACTTGCCGTGACGGCCTGCCTGTCGCGGAGACTGCCTTGGTCACTTGCTGTGACAACCTGCCTGTCCAGATACTGCCTGGTCACTTGCCGTGACAACCTGCCTGTCCCAGAGACTGCCTTGGTCACTTGCCGTGACAACCAGCCTGTCCCAGAGACTGCCTTGGTCACTTGCTGTGACAACCTGCCTGTCCAGATACTGCCTTGGTCACTTGCCGTGACAACCTGCCTGTACCAGAGACTGCCTTGGTCACTTGCCGTGACAACCTGCCTGTCCCAAAGACTGCCTTGGTCACTTGCCGTGACAACCTGCCTGTCCAGAGACTGCTTCGGTTACTTGCCGTTACAGCCTGCCTGCCCGGAGACTTCCTTGGTCACTTGCTGTGACAAACCTGCCTGTCCAGAGACTACCTATATCCCCTGCCGTGAATCCCTGCCCTTTTCCCGGTGCCACCCGCTCTCTTACAAGTAAAATCTCTTGTATAATAAAGCTTTGTGGTTCCACCAACCTGACCTGTCTCGTCAGTAGTTCCACCCACCAGACCCGTTGCATCCACCAGATCTGTGCAGCAACGCCCACCCCTCCACCTGATCTGTGCAGCAACACACGCCCCTCCACCAGATCTGTGCGGCAACACACGCCCCTCCACCAGATCTGTGCGGCAACGCACGCCCCTCCACCAGATCTGTGCGGCAACGCATGCCCCTCCACCAGATCTGTGCGGCAACACACGCCCCTCCACCAGATCTGTGCGGCAACACACGCCCCTCCACCAGATCTGTGCGGCAACACACGCCCCTCCACCAGATCTGTGCGGCAACACACGCCCCTACACCAGATCTGTGCGGCAACACACGCCCCTCCACCAGATCTGTGCGGCAACGCACACCCCTCCACCAGATCTGTGCGGCAACGCACGCCCCTCCACCAGACCTGTGCGGCAACACACGCCCCTCCACCAGATCTGTGCGGCAACACACGCCCCTCCACCAGATCTGTGCGGCAACACACGCCCCTCCACCAGATCTGTGAGGCAACACACGCCCCTCCACCAGATCTGTGCGGCAACACACGCCCCTACACCAGATCTGTGCGGCAACACACGCCCCTCCACCAGATCTGTGCGGCAACGCACACCCCTCCACCAGATCTGTGCGGCAACACACGCCCCTCCACCAGATCTGTGCGGCAACACACGCCCCTCCACCAGACCTGTGCGGCAACGCACGCCCCTCCACCAGACCTGTGCGGCAACACACGCCCCTCCACCAGATCTGTGCAGCAACGCCCACCCCTCCACCTGATTTGTGCGGCAACACACGCCCCTCCACCAGATCTGTGCAGCAACGCCCACCCCTCCACCAGATCTGTGCGGCAACACATCAATGTCCACAACTACTCCACTAACAAATGCCGACAAGGATAAAAAAAACTGTGGAATCAAGAAACCAAAAATCACAATAGTCTTTATTGAAATGTATCAGATAAAACAAGAAAAAAAAAAAACCTGTAACACTGTAACGCCTCCCTGCTGTACTAGTGACAAGAAGAATAATAAGAGTCATTGCCTGCACCTGGACCCAGGGAAATGCACAGCACAACTTCTCAGTATCGTGCCGGGGGTCTCATGGCGTCAGATCTGGGGGTCTCCCGGCCATGGGCACTTCTATATGACGTATTGTGGAACTGAGGACGGGGGGATAGATCCCCACCTGTCGCCATATTCTCCGTCTCTATTAATGTTCATTTTATTTTCAGAAAGTGACAGAATAGAAAGATAATTACAGGAGCGACGTCCGTCCGTCACCGCAGCGTTCTGGCTGCTATTGTCCGCAGGATGCAGCCAGCACAGTGTCAGTGATACAATGTATCAATGTGAATATGGGACACTGATCCGGGGGTAGAAGAGATTGATGAGTGTTTTTATGACTTTTTATAGGGGGCCTCACAGCCGACTTTCCACCTATAGCCCAACTCCCACCCCCGGACCCTCATCTCCTCATCCCCGTTCCTCCATCTCTCCAACACCAATCCACCATCTTCCCAGTCCCATCCATTGTCTCCCCATTCCTGATCCCCCATCTCTCGGATCCCCATCCACCCAATCCACCATCTTCTCATCCCCATTCCCACATCTCCCCAATCCCCCATCCCCTGATCCTTCCACTTGCGACCCCCCGCATGTCATGCTGTCTCTGTATGTTACTGGCGTCCATCACTCCGGCTCGGCGCTCACATCACATCCGGTGACATTTACCTTCTAAATAAAATTCCGTTTTTATGGCGGCAACTAGGCGACGGTGAGGAGTGATGGACGACACTGACCCTGCCTGTTAACCCACTCATTGCTGTGCAGTGATGAAGCAGCCGCTGAGTACAACTCACAAGCTGCTGCAGTCATGGAAGAGTTAACTAGCAATATCTGGCGACATTTCTGCCGCTGCCATAAAACCCGCTGACATTTCACGCTTACAGTAATGGTCATGGTGACGGGTCGAGGCAATGGACGCGGTTTTGGACAATTGATGACGGATGCGGAATAAAGTCATTGGTAACGACCTGAAAACAACGCGGTGACAGAAGGGTCACAATTAAAGGGGAAGGAACTGAGCGAGGAGGGACGACGGCTCCAGGAACAGAGAAGTTACAGAAAAGGACACCGCGACATGAGGAAACCATGAAATGAGTCAGCGGCCGACAAGGCCACCGAGCCGATACCGGGATCTCCTGCAGCCGCAGAGCTGCAAAATCAGGCGGATCTCATGGAAAACACCAGGGTAGAAATGGTGGCCATATTGGTTGTCACCAGGTAGTAGGTGTTTCCATTCACTGACAGCAAGCACGGCTCCGACAAGGAAGTCACAAAGTACTTGAACGTCTATGACCAAGGTCCATTCACTGGACCTCGAACTTTTACGTCTTCGCTGCGTTATCATCTCTCACAGACCCCCGTCTTTCACTCCTGCTCATTACTAAATTATTAAATCTTTGGGACTCCAGCGAATGGTGAGAGCCATTATTAACAAATGATGAAAACATGGAACAGTGGTGAACCTTCCCAGGAGTGGCCGGTCGACCAAAATTACCCCAAGAGTGCAGCGACCACTCATCTAAGAGGTAAAAAAAAAAGTCACAACAACATCCAAAGAACTGCCGGCCTCAGTTAAGATCAATGTTTATGATTCCACCATAAGAATGAGAATGGAGAAAAATGTCCTGCATGTCAGCGTTCCAAGGCGAAAACCACTGCTGAGCAGTAAGAACAGAAAGGCTCGTCTCAGTTTTACCAGAAAACATCTTGATGAACGCCAAGACTTTTGGAGAATATTCTGTGGACTGACGAGACAAACATTGAACTTTTTGGAAGGTGTATGTCCCATGACATCTGGTGTAGAAGTAACAGCATTTCAGAAAAGGAACATCATACCAACAGTAAAATATGGTGGTGGTAGTATCATGGTCTGGGGCTGTTCTGCAGCTTCAGGATCTGGAAGACATACTGTGGTAAATGGAGCCATGAATTCTGCTGTAGACCAAAAAATCCTGAAGGAGAACGTCCGGCCATCTGTTCATGACCTCAAGCTGAAGCGCACTTGGGTTATGCACCAGGACAATGATCCAAAACCCACCAGCGAGTCCACCTCTGAATGGCACAAGAAAAACAAAATGAAGACTTTGGAGTTCTCCAAAGTCCTGACCTTAATCTGATTGAGATGCTGTAATGACCTTAAAAAGATGGTTCATGCTCGGAAACCTCCAATGCGGCTGAATTACAGCAATTCTGCAGAGATGAGCGGCCAAAATTCCTCCAGAGCGATGTAAAAGACTCATTACCAGTTATCGCAGGCGCTGGATTGCAGTTGTTGCTGATAATGGTGGCCCAACCAGTTATTAGGTTTAGGGGCAATCACTTTATCACACAGGACCCTGGAGGTTTGGATTTCTTTTTTCCTTAATAATAAAGACCTTCATTTATACACTGCATTTTGTGATTACTTGTGTTGTTATCTTTGTCTAATATTTACATTTGTTTGGTGATTGGAAACATTTGAGTGTGAGAAACATGGAAAAGAATAGGAAATCAGGAAGGGGGTGAACACTTTTTCATACCACTGTATAAGGGGTGCAGGGATAGACACATGGGGGCGCGGTCAGATAAGAAGACATCCAGAATTATACCTGACACATCGTAGGGGGTCTCTGGTGCGGACTGCACATTATGGTCCAGGAGCTACATGTACCGTGAGACTGGGGCAAAAGACCACCGGATGGCAGGCACCAGGGCCACAAGGGTCAGGACCGCTCAGTCTGGGGGTCTACTGTGCTGTACATGACATGGGTCTCCAGAGCTGCCCTCTGCCATCGGCTGCAGGACGTCCGCCATGTACCAGTCACCCCAGATACAGTCACTAATATTTACCATCGTCCCGGAGCCGCCTCATCTAATCACTTTATCAGCCTGACGCCCTGATTCACAAACCTCCCACATAACGAACGGCCACATCACCCCGTGCCAGAAACAGGGGCCACGCCAGGTACTATGTACACAATACTCTTATATCCTGTCTTATCCTCCACTCACCTCCAGAGCTGCAGTCACTATTCTGCTGTTACATTGTGTCTTATCCTCCATTCACCTCCAGAGCTGCACTCACTATCCTGCTGTTACATCGTGTCTTATCCTCCATTCACCTCCAGAGCTGCACTCACTATCCTGCTGTTACATCATGTCTTATCCTCCATTCACCTCCAAAGCTGCAATCACTATCCTGCTGTTACATCATGTCTTATCCTCCAGTCACCTCCAGAGCTGCAGTCACTATCCTGCTGTTACATTGTGTCTTATCCTCCATTCACCTCCAGAGCTGCAGTCACTATCCTGCTGTTACAGCATGTCTTATCCTCCATTCACCTCCAAAGCTGCAATCACTATCCTGCTGTTACATCATGTCTTATCCTCCAGTCACCTCCAGAGCTGCAGTCACTATCCTGCTGTTACATTGTGTCTTATCCTCCATTCACCTCCAGAGCTGCAGTCACTATCCTGCTGTTACAGCATGTCTTATCCTCCATTCACCTCCAGAGCTGCAATCACTATCCTGCTGTTACCTCATGTCTTATCCTCCAGTCACCTCCAGAGCTGCAGTCACTATCCTGCTGTTACATCATCTCTTATCCTCCATTCACCTCCAGAGCTGCAGTCACTATCCTGCTGTTACATCGTGTCTTATCCTCCAGTCACCTCCAGAGCTGCAGTCACTATCCTGCTGTTACATCATGTCTTATCCTCCATTCACCTCCAGAGCTGCGGTCACTATCCTGCTGTTACATCATATCTTATCCTCCATTCACCTCCAGAGCTGCAATCACTATCCTGCTGTTATATCGTGTCTTATCCTCCAGTCACCTCCAGAGCTGCGGTCACTATCCTGCTCTTACATTATGTCTTATCCTCCAGTCACCTCCACAGCTGCAGTCACTATCCTGCTATTACATCATGTCTTATCCTCCAGAGCTGCTGTTATATCATGTCTCATCCTCCATTCACCTCTAGAGCTGCAGTCACTATCCTGCTGTTACATCGTGTATTATCCTCCTGTCACCTCCAGAGCTGCAGTCACTATCCTGCTGTTACATCATGTCTTATCCTCCATTCACCTCCAGAGCTGCGGTCACTATTCTGCTGTTACATCGTGTATTATCCTCTGGTCACGTCCAGAGCTGCAGTCACTATTGTGCTGTTACATCATGCATTATTCTCCTGTCACCTCTAGAGCTGCAGTCACTGTCCTGCTGTTACATCGTGTATTATCCTCCTGTCACCTCCAGAGCTGCAGTCACTATTCTGCTGTTCCATCGGGTCTTATCCTCCAGTCACCTCCAGAACTGCACTCAGTATTCTGCTGTTACATCGTGTCTTATCCTCTACTCACCTCCAGAGCTGCACTCACTATTCTGCTGTTACATCATGTATTATCCTCCTGTCACCTCCAGAGCTGCAGTCTCTATTCTGCTGTTACATTAGGTCTTATCCTCCAGTCACCTCCAGAGCTGCAGTTTCTATTCTGATGTTACTTCATGTCTTATCCTCCAGTCACCTCCAGAGCTGCAGTCACTATCCTGCTGTTACATCGTGTATTATCTTCCTGTCACCTCCAGAGCTGCAGTCACGATTCTGCTGTTACATCATGTCTCATCCTCCAGAGCTGCAGTCACTATTCTTCTGTTACATCATGTATTATCCTCCTGTCACCTCCAGAGCTGCAGTCACTATTCTCCTGTTACATCGTGTCTTATCCTCCAGAGCTGCAGTCACTATTCTGCTGTTACATCATGTCTTATCCTCCAGAGCTGCAGTCACTATTCTGCTGTTACATCGTGTCTTATCCTCCAGAGCTGCAGTCACTATTCTGCTGTTACATCATGTATTATCCTCCTGTCACCTCCAGAGCTGCACTCACTATTCTGCTGTTACATCATGTATTATCCTCCTGTCACCTCCAGAGCTGCAGTCTCTATTCTGCTGTTACATTAGGTCTTATCCTCCAGTCACCTCCAGAGCTGCAGTTTCTATTCTGATGTTACTTCATGTCTTATCCTCCAGTCACCTCCAGAGCTGCAGTCACTATCCTGCTGTTACATCGTGTATTATCTTCCTGTCACCTCCAGAGCTGCAGTCACTATCCTGCTGTTACACCGTGTCTTATCCTCCAGTCACCTCCAGAGCTGCAGTTTCTATTCTGATGTTACTTCATGTCTTATCCTCCAGTCACCTCCAGAGCTGCAGTCACTATCCTGCTGTTACATCGTGTATTATCTTCCTGTCACCTCCAGAGCTGCAGTCACTATTCTTCTGTTACATCGTGTCTCATCCTCCAGAGCTGCAGTCACTATTCTTCTGTTACATCATGTATTATCCTCCAGTCACCTCCAGAGCTGCGGTCACTATTCTGCTGTTACATCGTGTCTTATCCTCCAGAGCTGCAGTCACTATTCTGCTGTTACATCGTGTCTTATCCTCCAGTCATCTCCAGAGCTGCAGTCACTATTCTGCTGTTACATTGTGTCTTATCCTCCAGTCACCTCCAGAGCTGCAGTCACTATTCTGCTGTTACATCGTGTCTTATCCTCCAGAGCTGCAGTCACTATTCTGCTGTTACATCGTGTCTTATCCTCCAGTCATCTCCAGAGCTGCAGTCACTATTCTGCTGTTACATCGTGTCTTATCCTCCAGTCACCTCCAGAGCTGCAGTCACTATTCTTCTGTTACATCATGTATTATCCTCCAGTCACCTCCAGAGCTGCGGTCACTATTCTGCTGTTACATCATCTCTCATCCTCCAGAGCTGCAGTCACTATTCTGCTGTTACATCATCTCTCATCCTCCAGAGCTGCAGTCACTATTCTGCTGTTACATCGTGTCTTATCCTCCAGTCACCTCCAGAGCTGCAGGAAACACACTTGACTAAAGGTACAGCTTTGTATGTGACTGGAGCGGATGGCACAAGGTAAATCACAATCAGTAAAGCAGCTACCAGAGGGATTGTGTGGAGAAGTTCTTGGATAAGTAGGTTAATTATTTCAGAATTGTCTGTATTCCCATTATCCCAGACCCTGATCCCTCTGTAATGTGCGGGGGAGGGGAAGTGACAACTGCCTGAGCTCATTGTGAGTCACAGAAGAGCCTGACCTCTCATTATTCCTCCAGGTCATTTCTTTTGGAGGTTGGAGCCTTCTGTGAACACAAGGTGAGGTACTGCCTCTGCTGTGAGGGGCAACATCTCCTGGTGATACATGGTCTCTGTCCCCCTGATACATTGTTGCGGAATGTCTCATGTTCTCAGTGTTTACTAACAGGGAAGAATATTTATCTAAGATTCCAGAGCAGCAGCAGCGCCTACGGGTCAAAATCCACATTCTCCTTCAGAGCATGTTGTAGTCTGCAGAGCTGTCCCCCTGTACAGCTACCCTCACAGTACTGCCCCCCCCGTACAGCTATCCTCACAGTACTGTCCCCCCCGAACAGCTACCATCACAGTATAGCACCCCTGCACAGCTACCCTCACAGTACAGCCCCCTGCACAGCTACCCTCACAGTACAGCCCCCCTGCACAGCTACCCTCGCAGTACTGCCCCCCGTACAGCTACCCTCACAGAACTGCCCCCCTACACAGCTACCCTCACAGTACTGCCCCCTTGACTGCTGCCCTGTACACCTACCCTCACAGTACTGCCCCCTGTAGAGCTACCCTCACAGTACTGTCACCCCGTACAGTTACCCTCACAGTACTGCCCCCTGTACAGCTACCCTCACAATACAGCCCCCTGACTGCCTCCCTGTACAGCTACCCTCACAGTACAGCCCCGACTGCCTCCCTGTACAGCTACCCTCACAGTACTGACCCGACTGCCTCCCTGTACAGTTACCCTCACAGTACTGCCCTCTGTACAGCTACACTCACAGTACTGCCCCCTGTACAGCTACCCTCACAATACAGCCCCCTGACCGCCTCCCTGTACAGCTACCCTCACTGTACAGCCCTCCGATTACCCCCGTACAGCTACCCTCACAGTACAGCCCACTGACTGCCGCCCCATACAGCTACCCTCACAGTACAGCCCCCTGACTGCCCCCCCTGTACAGCTACCCTCACAGTACTGCCCCACCGTAGTTACCCTCATAGTACTGCCCCCCAACTGCTGCCCTGTACAGCTACCCTCACAGTACAGCCCCCTTACTGCCCCCCTTTACAGCTACCCTCACAGTACTGCCCCCTGTACAGCTACCCTCACAGTACTGCCCCCTTGTACAGCTACTCTCACAGTACTGCCCCCTGTACAGCTACCCTCACAGTACTGCCCCCTGTACAGTTACCCTCACAGTACTGCCCCCTGACCGCCCCCTGTACAGCTACCCTCGCAGTACAGCCCCCTGACCACCCCCGTACAGCTACCCTCATAGTACTGCCCCCTGTACGGCTACCCTAACAATACTGCCCCCTGACTGCCCTACTGTACAGCTACCCTCACAGTACAGCCCACCGACCGCCCCCCCCCTGTGCGGCTACCCTCACAGTACTGCCCCCCTGTACAGCTACACTCACAGTACTGCCCCCGTACAGCTAACCTCACAGTACAGCCCCCTGAATGCCCCCTTGTACATCTAGTACTGCCCCGACTGCCGCCCCGTACAGCTACCCTCACAATACTGCCCCGTATACCGCACCGTACAGCTACCCTCACAGTACTGCCCCCTGACCGCCCCCCTGTACAGCTACCTTCACAGTACTGCCCCCGATTGCCACCCATACAGCTAGCCTCACAGAACTGCCCCCTGCTACCCCATACAGCTACCCTCACAGTACTGCCCCGTACAGTTACCCTCACAGCACTGCCCCCTGTACAGCTACCCTCACAGTACTGCCCCTCAGTACAGCTACCCTCACAGTACTACCCCCTGTACAGCTACCCTCACACTACAGCCCCCTGACTGCCCCCCTGTACAGCTACCCTCACAGTACAGCTATCCTCACAGTACTGCCCCGACTGACCCCCTGTACAACTACCCTCACAGCACAGCCCCCTGACTGCCCCCTATACAGCTATCCTCACAGTACTGCCCCCCTGTACAGCTACCCTCACAGTACAGCCCACTGACTGCCCCCCCTGTACAGCTAATCTCACAGTACTGCCCCCCTGTACAGCTACCCCTCATAGTACTGCCCCCCTGTACAGCTACCCTCACAGTATAGCCTCCTGACTGCCCCCTGTACAGCTATCCTCACAGTACTGCCCCCTGTACAGCTACCTTCACAATACTGCCCCCTGACAGTCCCCTTGTATAGCTACCTTCACAGTACTGCCCCCCTGTACAGCTACCCTCACAGTATAGCCTCCTGACTGCCCCCTTGTACAGCTATCCTCACAGTACTGCCCCTGTACAGCTACCCTCACAATACTGCCCCCTGACAGTCCCCCTGTATAGCTACCCTCACAGTACTGCCCCCCTGTTCAGCTAATCTCACAGTACAGCCCCCTGAATGCCCCCCTGTACTGCTACCCTCACAGTACTGCCCCCTGTACAGCTATCCTCAGAGTACTGCCCCCTGACTACCCCCCTGTACAGCTACCCTCACAGTACTGCCCCCCTGTACAGCTATCCTCCCAGTACTGCACCACTGTACAGCTACCCTCAGGACTGCCACTAGTAACTTCAGGGCCCCATACTGGCAAAATTTTCGGGCCCCCTTGAGACTCCGCCCAGGCTCCACCTCCACCCTCCTGGAACCTTCCACAGTCCCACCACCGGCTCTTGGAAAACTCCACTTCTGCACCACGTCCTCACCAATCACACATTAACAGTTCCCATCTAACACCAGATCACATACATAACCAGCGGCTTTTGCTTTAGGCCGGCGTCACACTTGCGAGTGTGATGCTAGTAAGCGCACGACTTTCTCGCATCAACACCCGGCACGGCTGCCCGTATTTCTATGCAGCCGCACACTCGGGTCAAAGAGCGGGCGGCCGTGCCGGTGTTGATGCGAGAAAGTCGTGCGACTTACTTGCATCACACTCGCCAGTGTGACGCCGGCCTTAGCCAAAATTATTTTTAAGTCGCTAGTACAGCAAGATTGACTCTTTTGGTCGTGCCCTACTTCACTCTAAACTATTAACCCCTTAGTGACAGAGCCAATTTGCAGCTTAATGACCGGGCCAAGTTCTACAATTCTGACCACTATCACATTATGTGCTTTTAACTCTGGAACGCTTCCATGGATCCCGCTGATTCTGAGACTGTTTTCTCGTGACATATTGTACTTCATGTTAGTGGTAACATTTATTTGATATGACTTGCGTTTATTTATGAAAAAAACTTTTTTTAAATTTTGCATTTTTCAAACTTTTAATTTTTGTGCCCTTAAATCAGAGAAATACAGTACAGACCAAAAGTTTGGACACACCTTCTCATTCAAAGATTTTTCTGTATTTTCATGGCTTTGAAAATTGTAGAATCACACTGAAGGCATCAAAACTATGAAGTAACACATGTGGAATTATACATTACACTTTACAAAAAGACGGATTTTGGTAAGAACTTACCTGTAAAATCCTTTTCAGCAAAGGAAGGAAGAGAGACACAGTCATTACTAGTGGGTAGGCGGAGCCCAGATAGGATTGACACCTCAGATTAAAAAGAGTGTTGACCGGCCCCTCCAGCTCGGGCTCCTCCTACTCAGCTCTTCAGTCGTACCCAAGCTTAAGGAAGAACAATATCACCAGCGAAGCAACATAACCCCTTCTGAAGGACTTCAGAGAAAAAACATAAGAGTACAGGTTATGCATGCATTCGGCAAAAAAAAATCACACAGTTACAGGTACTACTCACTGAACCTGACTACTGCGATAAGCTGGCAATGCTGGAACAGAGCCGTAGCACGTCGACCTCAGTCCAGATAATCGCTATCAGAGAAGGGTCACGCTGCATCTGTAAATACAACAACACACTTCTGCCATGGGAGGGAGCTGTGTCTCTCTTCCTTCCTTCGCTGAAAAGGATTTTACAGGTAAGTTCTTACCAAAATCCGTCTTTCAGCTGCAGATGGAAGGAAGAGAGCCACAGTCATTACTAGTGGGACGTCCCAAAGCAGTCCAAAAATTAGGGTGGGAAAAAACCAAAATAGGCAGAAACCCAACAACCTAGATAAATGCGCCACAGGCGCCAAATACAAGTTAACTAAAAACTTTAAATTACCGCTGCCTGCAGGACCCTACGTCCTAAGGCCGCATCAGCGGAAGCAGTGACGTCCACCTTATAAAACTTTGTAAATGTGTGGACGAAACGCCAGGTCGCCGCTCGGCAGAGCTGAGCTGCCGAAGCCCTTGATGAAAGGCCCACGATGAAGTCACAGCCCTCGTGGAGCGAGCTCGAATCTTAATCGGGCAAGGTTCGCCATTAAGACGGTAAGCCTCCAAAATGGCCGACCGAATCCAACGAGCTATAGAGTCCTTGAAAACTCGTTGATCACGCCTACGACCTGCTGTAATCACAAACAGGGAATCTGACTTTCGAAAACCTTGAGTAATAGACAAAATAGAACTTCAAGACCCGCACTAAATCCAATTTGTGCAAGTTCCGTTCCTTTGCATTCCCTGGGCCCGGGCAAAGCGAGGGCAACACAATATCCTGGTTAACATGAAATTGCGACACCACCTTAGGTAGAAAATCGCCCCGTGTGCGAAGCACTACTCGATCCGGGTAAAACTCCAGGAAAGGAGGCGAGCAGGAAAAAGCTGCCAACTCAGAAACCCTTCTTAAAGAGGTTACCGCCACTAAGAAGGTAACCTTCCAAGAAATTAAAGAAAGGCTAGCAGAACCCATAGGCTCAAAAGGTATATGCTGAAGAGCCTCCAAGACAAGGCTGAGCCGCCAAGGAGACACAGGCGCCTTCCGCAGTGGAAACTGACGGGTTACTCCGCGAAAAAAGGAATGTACGTCCCTATGCGAGGCGATAGCCTTCCAAAATAGCAAAGACAGGGCAGAAACCTGACCTTTCAGAGTGCTAACTGCCAAACCTTTTGTCCAGCCCGTACTGTAGCAAAGCCAACAAATTGGGAATGGAAAAAAATCCTCGGATTCCTTGAAGAACCCGAAACCACGAAAAGACCAAGTCTTGTGATAAATCTTAGTAGTAGCTGGACCTCTGGCAGCTCGCAGAGTGGCAATGACTTCGGCTGAAAAACCTCTACAGGTCAAGGTTTCGGTCTCAAGAGCCACGCCGTCAAACGCAGAGACTTCAAGTCCGGATGACGAACGGGCCTGTTATGTTTCGGTAACTGAGGAGTGCAGGTAAAAAATGCAATACACCAGAGCAGTTGGAATCTATGAGATTGCAGTACCCTGACTAACCACCACAACTAGAGGCAGCCGTGGAGCGTTCCTACGTTGGTCCTAGACGCCTCGTCACAGCCTGAGAAACTAACTACACCTAAAGATAGAAATAGGAAAGCTATCTGCCCAGGAGCAGATCCCCAAAGAACATAGAAAGCCCCCAAACATGTAATGGCTGTTAGACAAGAAGAAATACTGACACAGACAGAAAATAGTATGAGCAAACGTTGGGGCCCAAACTAACTAAATAGAAAAGGATAGGAAGGGTACTTACTGCAATCCCAAAAAACCCTGCAAAGCACCAACTCTACTAATTTCAAAAACACCTGAGATCACACGACCTCCACCACCTAAATTAGTTCTCTGGTGCAACAAAACCAAAACAGCAGCCACTGAAGAAACTGGAAAAAGCAAAAGTACAAACATCAGTGGCTGAACTAAACTGAGAGGGCAAAAGCCCCCGGAGGGGACCCAGAAGGCCCCCACGGAAGTGCAGGACAAAATGCAAAAATAAAGCACAAAAACAAAAAGAAGAAAATGTCTTATCTGTTAGCAGGAGATGCAGACACGACACAGCAGGCTACAAGGGAAACAGGAATCATGGAGTGAGACCAGAACAATTGATCACCGGCAACCCTGATGGGAAGGCGACTCCCTTATATAAGACCAGTCAGTAACACCTGATTCCCACTCCTCACAATCTTCACTGGACAGTCCAGTACCGCTTGTAACCACCAGAGGGAGCCTCTGCTCAGAACTAATTTCAAGTCCATTCACAACAGTACCCCCCCCTTGAGGAGGGGTCACCGAACCCTCACTTGAGCAACCAGGTCGGTCAGGATGAGTTCTATGTTATGATACGCACGGATGACTCTCCTAGCATGGATGTCCGAAGCAAACACCCAAGAATTGTCTTCCTGACCATAACCTCTCCACTTAACCAAATACTGGAGTTTCCGTCTAGAAAAACAAGAATTCAATATTTTCTCAACCACATACTCCAGATTGCCCTCAACCAAAACAGGGTCAGGAGGCACAGTAGTAGGAACCACTGGCTCAACAAACCTCTTCAACAAGGACTTGTGGAACACGTTATGGATCTTAAATGTCCCTGGAAGAAGCAAACGAAAAGAAACAGGATTAAGAATCTCCATGATCTTATAAGGTCCAATGAACCTAGGCTTAAATTTAGGAGATGCCACTCTCATAGGAATATTTTTTGAGGACAACCAGACCAAGTCCCCCACTTTAAACCGAGGACCATCAGTCCTATGCCAGTTAGCAAACCGCTGGGCCCTCTCCTGAGAGAGGGACAACCTCTCCACTACCTGGTCCCAAATCTGTTGCATACGCTCCACAACAGAGTCAACACCTGGACAGACAGAAGCCTCCGTCTGTCCTGAAGAAAATCGAGGGTGAAACCCAGAATTACAGAAAAATGGAGACATCAAAGTGGCAGAGCTAGCCCTATTATTAAGAGCAAACTCAGCCAAAGGCAAAAAGAGACCCAGTCATCCTGATCAGCAGACACAAAGCATCTTAGATAAGTCTCCAATGTCTGGTTTGTTCTCTCAGTTTGACCATTGGTCTGAGGATGAAACGCCGAGGAGAAAGACAATTGAACACCAAGTTTAGAACAAAAGGTCCTCCAAAATCTTGAAACAAACTGGACTCCTCTGTCAGACACAATGTTCTCAGGAATGCCGTGTAAACGAACCACGTGCTGAAGGAACAAAGGCACCAATTCAGAGGAGGAAGGCAACTTAGGTAATGGCACAAGATGTATCATCTTGGAAAACCTATCACAAATCACCCAGATGACGGTCATTCTCTGAGAAACAGGGAGGTCGGAAATGAAATCCATAGAGATATGGGTCCATGGTCTCTTGGGCACAGGCAATGGCATCAACAAACCACTAGAGCGAGAGCAAGTCCCGCAGGACTGCACAAATTCCCTGACATCACGAGACAAGGTAGGCCACCAAAAGGACCGACTAACCAAGTCTCTGGTACCAAAAATTCCGGGATGACCGGCCAGCGCGGAACAATGAATCTCAGACATCACACTCTTTTTCCACTGGTCCGGGACAAACAATTTCCCAACAGGGCAGCGCTCGGGCTTATCCTCCTGACACCCCTCCAGAGCCAGTCTCAAATTGGCGAGATGGCGGAAAGAACTATACCCTCTTTCAAAATAACAGAAGGATCAGATAACTCAGGAGAGTCCGCCAGGAAACTCCTCGAGAGGGCATCCGCCTTAACATTCTTAGTGCCAGGAAGAAATGAAACCACAAAATTAAAACGTGTGAAAAACAAGGCCCACCTGGCCTGTCTAGGATTAAGTCGCTTGGCAGATTCCAGATAAACCAGATTCTTATGGTCTGTAAGGACCACCACCTGATGTTTGGCTCCCTCCAGCCAATGTCTCCACTCTTCAAAAGCCCACTTCATGGCCAATAACTCCCGATTACCCACGTCATAATTACGTTCAGTAGGAGAAAATTTTCAAGAGAAAAAGGCACAAGGGTTACTTTTAGAGGTCTCTGGATCTCTTTGGGACAAAACGGCACCTGCCCCAATTTCAGAGGCATCAACCTCCACCTGAAATGGTAGAGAAACATCAGGCTGCCGTAGAACAGGAGCAGAAGTGAATCTCTGCTTAAGTTCCTGAAATGTAGAGACTGCCTCAGGAGGCCAATTCACCACATCAGAACCCTTTTTGGTCAAATCAGTTAAAGGTTTAACAATAACCGAGAAATTACCAATAAATTTACGATAAAAATTGGCAAAACCCAAAAATCTTTGAAGAGCCTTTAA
This sequence comes from Oophaga sylvatica, assembly GCA_033576555.1. Taxonomy (NCBI): domain Eukaryota; kingdom Metazoa; phylum Chordata; class Amphibia; order Anura; family Dendrobatidae; genus Oophaga; species Oophaga sylvatica. The sequence goes on along the minus strand of JARQOD010000010.1, from coordinate 44,697,818 downwards.
TGAAGTAGGTTGGACCCAATCACAGATGGCCTGAACCTTGACCGGGTCCATTTCAATAACAGATGGGGACAAAATGAATCCCAAAAATGAGATCCTCTGTACGCCAAAAAGACACTTTGATCCCTTCACATACAGAGCATTCTCTCTCAAAATCTGGAATACAGTTCGAACATGTTTCACATGAGAGTCCCAGTCATTGGAAAAAATCAAGATATCATCCAAATAAACAATCAGAAATTTATCCACAAAATCCCTGAAAATGTCATTCATGAAGGACTGGAAGACAGAAGGAGCATTAGTGAGCCCAAAGGGCATCACCAGGTACTCAAAATGCCCTTCAGGGGTATTAAATGCCGTCTTCCATTCATCCCCGTGCTTAATGCGAATAAGGTTATATGCCCCCCTGAGGTCAAGCTTGGTAAACCAAGTAGCGTTTTTCACCCTGGAAAACAGGTCAGAAATCAAGGGTAACGGGTATTGATATTTCACAGTAATATTGTTCAAGAGACGATAATCAATACACGGCCTTAATGAACCATCCTTTTTGGCCACAAAGAAAAAACCGGCACCTAAGGGTGAAGAGGATGGTCTGATATGACCCTTCTCCAATGATTCCTTGATATAAGACCGCATAGCGTCATGTTCAGGTACAGACAAGTTAAAAAGGCGACCTTTAGGGAATTTACTACCAGGCACTAATTCAATAGCGCAGTCATAGCTCCTATGGGGAGGCAAGGATGCAGATTTACTTTCGCTAAACACATCAGAAAAATCAATCAAAAAGTCAGGAACATCCTGAGCCTGGGGGAGGCAGAAAAAACAGGAGTGTTGGTATTAACACATTGGCAGCCCCAACTGGTTACAGACACAGTTTTCCAATCCAAAACAGGATTATGAGACTGTAACCAAGGGAAACCCAGTACGATAATATCATGCAGATTATACAGAACCAAAAATTTGCAGCACTCCTGATGATCAGGTTCAACCCTCATTATCACCTGAGTAGAGAACTGAGGTTTATTCTCAGCCAAAGGGGTAGAATCGATCCCCAGTAGGGGAATAGACTTCTGTAGGGGTATCAAGGGAAACCCACAACGTTTAGCAAAATCATAATCCATCAGGTTAATAGCTGCTCCAGAATCAACGAAAGCCTGAGCAGAAAATGAGGACAGAGAGCATATCAGAGTGACAGTTAATAAAAACTTAGTCTGAACACTACCCATGACAACTGAGCGTGCAAAACGTCTTCCCCGCTTAGGGCAGACTGAAATAGCATGAGAGGCATCACCACAGTAGAAACATAACCCATTGCGCTTTCGAAACTCATGACGCTGTGCCCCAGACACCACTCTATCACACTGCATGGATTCAGAAGCAGGTTCACAAGGCAACACTATTTCACGCATACTTCTCCGCTCACGCAAACGTCTGTCAATTTGAATCGCTAATGACATAGAATCATTGAGACCAGAGGGGACAGGGAATCCCACCATAACATCCTTTACATTATCTGACAGACCCTTCCGAAAAAGGGCCGCCAAAGCGTCTTCATTCCACTTGGTCAGGACTGCCCACCTACGGAATCTCTGACAGTATAACTCAGAGTCATCAAGCCCCTGATTTAATGCCAACAAGGCTTTTTCAGCTTGATCAGTGACATTAGGCTCATCGTACAATAACCCCAAAGCCTGAAAAAATGCATCAACATCACTCAAAACAGGATCCCCAGGCGTCAGGGAAAAAGCCCAATCCTGAGGATCGCCGCGCAGGAGAGAGATGACAATTTGAACCTGCTGCGCTGCGTTCCCTGAGGACTTAGATTTCAAGGCAAAAAACAATTTACAATAATTTTTGAAATTCTGAAACTTAGCTCGATCCCCCAAAAACAAATCTGGCATGGGAATCCTAGGTTCCACAACAGGCAACCTAGCAAGATATGCAGCAATACTCCGAACCTCAGTGGCAAGCTGATCCACACGGCCAGACAACTGTGCAAACTCCATTAAGAGAAAAAATCCTCCCCAGCACCCAGAGATACAGAGGGAAAAAAAAATGCAACAAACAGAAAAATATCTCTGACAACTCTGACAACCGTTTTTTCTTTCACAATATTTTCCCTTCTGTGAGTACCATACAATTTTAAATTTTGGGCCGGTGATACTGTTATGTTTCGGTAACTGAGGAGTGCAGGTAAAAAATGCAATACACCAGAGCAGTTGGAATCTATGAGATTGCAGTACCCTGACTAACCACCACAACTAGAGGCAGCCGTGGAGCGTTCCTACGTTGGTCCTAGACGCCTCGTCACAGCCTGAGAAACTAACTACACCTAAAGATAGAAATAGGAAAGCTATCTGCCCCGGAGCAGAACCCCAAAGAACATAGAAAGCCCCCAAACATGTAATGGCTGTTAGACAAGAAGAAATACTGACACAGACAGAAAATAGTATGAGCAAACGTTGGGGCCCAAACTAACTAAATAGAAAAGGATAGGAAGGGTACTTACTGCAATCCCAAAAAACCCTGCAAAGCACCAACTCTACTAATTTCAAAAACACCTGAGATCACACGACCTCCACCACCTAAATTAGTTCTCTGGTGCAACAAAACCAAAACAGCAGCCACTGAAGAAACTGGAAAAAGCAAAAGTACAAACATCAGTGGCTGAACTAAACTGAGAGGGCAAAAGCCCCCGGAGGGGACCCAGAAGGCCCCCACGGAAGTGCAGGACAAAATGCAAAAATAAAGCACAAAAACAAAAAGAAGAAAATGTCTTATCTGTTAGCAGGAGATGCAGACACGACACAGCAGGCTACAAGGGAAACAGGAATCATGGAGTGAGACCAGAACAATTGATCACCGGCAACCCTGATGGGAAGGCGACTCCCTTATATAAGACCAGTCAGTAACACCTGATTCCCACTCCTCACAATCTTCACTGGACAGTCCAGTACCGCTTGTAACCACCAGAGGGAACCTCTGCTCAGAACTCATTTCAAGTCCATTCACAACACGGGCCCCTGGGTTAACAGGTCCGGGCGAGGAGGAAGTGGGAATGGCGGTGCCGCCAAAAACGACACCAGTGTCGAGAACCACGTCCTCCTTGGCCAATCCGGGGCTATCAACATAGCCGGAATTCTCTTCCAGTCTGATCCGACGCAACACCAGAGGAAGTAAAGATATCGGCGGAAACACATAGACTAGCTCGAAATGGTCCCACGGAGCCACCAGAGCAACCACTGCCACAGCCTTCGGGTCCTTGTACCTGGACATGAAGGTCGGTAGTTTGGCATTTGAACCTGGATGCCATCAAATCCACTTGGGGAGTTCCCCAACGGAAGCACAGCAGCGCAAAAATTTTCGGATGAAGACTCCATTCTCCAGGATCCATCTTCTCGCGACTGAGGAAGTCCGCCGTGGTATTCTGGACTCCTGGAATGTGATCACAGAGATGGCTGGAACCTTGGTCTCGGCCCATAGCAGGATCCGAGACACCTCCATCATGAGGCTGGAGCTCCTTGTCCCGCCTTGGTGGTTGATATACGCAACGCCGTCGCGTTGTCTGTCTGCACTCGGACTGGTAGACCGCTTAAAGGGACCGTCCAGTGTTGTAGGCAAAGGAAAAATTGCCCTCAACTCCAGGATGTTGATCGTAGAACAGACTCTTCCGATGACCATACTCCCTGGATCCAAAGATCGTTCCAGACACCCCCCCCAGCCCGTCAGGCTGGCATCGTTGGTTATGACCGACCACCTCGGAGGGAGGAAAGATTTCCCCAGGAATAATGCTCCTGGACGTAACCACCATCCTAGGGATTCTCGCACCCTGTGAGAGATGATGACGCTGCAATTCAGAGAAGCTTGCGATCGATCCCAACGACTCAGAATGAGCCTTTGGAGGGCCCTGGAATGAAATTGGGCAAACGGAAGTGCCTCCATGGACGTCAAACCCAGAAGGCGCATACACTTCCGAAAGGACATTGCTGCCGTAGACCTCATAATCTGTACATGTCGAAAGAGACATGCCCGCTTGTCTGGAGGAAGGGACACCACCGTCCGTACAGTGTCGAAATGCATTCCCAAAAACAGGATTGACTTCCAGAGACGACTTCTCCCAATTGACCAGCCACCCGAAATCCTTCAGGAGCTGAAGGGATAGATTGCGAGCCGTCCCCGCCTCCTCCTTTGAGGACGCCACAATCAGAAGGTCGTCCAGGTAGGGAAATCGTAACCCCGTCTTCGAAGAATTGCCATGAGGGGCGCTAGAATTTTTGTAAAAACTCTGGGTGCCGAGGCCAAGCCGAATGGCAGAGCCACAAACTGGCAATGGTCCTGACCTATGGCAAAACGAAGGAAGCGCCGGTGAGCCCTTCCGACGGGAACATGCAAATAAACGTTGCGAATGTCGATTGACCAAAAAGACGTTCTGCGACAGGGCTGCCACAACGGAGCGAAGCGACTCTATGCGGAATTTTCGGGATGTAAACATGCCGATTCAATCTTTGAAATCCAAAATAGGGCGAAATTTGTCCTCCTTTTTGGGGACCACAAAGAGGTTGGAATAAGAATCCTCTTCCCCGGTCCTCTGCGGAACCGGTATCACCACACCCTTCTGCAGAAGGGAATCGACCTCTCGTAGTAGAGCGGCAAATAGCTCGGCTCTGACGGAATGCGAGATTGGCAAAACCTGTCCGGGGGTCGAGAAAGAAACTCTATGAAGTAGCCTGCCAACACAACCTGTGTTACCCAGGCGTCCGACACACGGGAAACCCAAGTCGGTTTGAATTGGAGTAAACGACCCTCCACTCGAGAGCGCTCGAGTGAGACCCAGACGTCAGACCGCTTTAGCGGGTTTTTTTGCCAGCTTCTGTCTTAATGGAAGTTCTGTTTCCAGGGTATGCGGAATTTCTGAGAAATTCCCCCTTTTTTTTTTTTTTTTAAAAAAAAAGAGAGGAACGACCCAAACCCCCAGAGGGTTGACCGGATCATCCCCTGGACTGAAAGGACCGCCGACAACTACCGGCACTAGTCCTGCCAGACGCAGAAGTCACAGCTCTGTGCTGCGGTAAAGCTGTTTCTTTTGCCTCAGAAATCAGCTCTGTGAGGTCAGATTCAAATAGCTGACCACTTTGTAAGCTAAAGATAGCAAACCCTGCTTGGAAACCGCGTTCCACTGTCTAAGCCACAGTGCTCTTCTGACTGTGACTGCCGAGGATTGCGCCCTGGATAGCAGTGACGCAGAATCCTTCAACTTGAAAAGCCCATCTACCTCGATAGAGGGGATCCATCTTGTCACGCCGTCCGTAGACGGTCCAAACGGCTCAGGGAAACTTTAAAAGTACACATAGATCCTTAATACTGAATCCATGACCCGCGGCCTCGCAGATGGATATTGTTGCCATCTCCATTTTTCTGTCCAGCAGGTCCTGCAGACTCGCCTTCCTTTACCAGGATAAAGGGACATTCACTTCAGGAGATCCAATTAACAATCAACTCCGTAGAAAACGGATACAGATTGTAAAGCCGTCGCGACCTATGCGACTCCTGAAACATCCGGGCCAACTAACCAGGATGCCTAGTTACCTCTCTCTGGTAACTGTAACGCCCTCATGGCTCCAATAGTTCGGTCCATGAGAGAGGCAGAGTGTCCCTGCCGATCCTCCTTGTCCGAAACGGACTTCTTCGCTAAGCGAGAAGGAAGGCATCGATTTGTGTCGCTTCCTTGAGAGGATCTAGCTGACACTCCATAACCTAGAAGGTCAGACAGGCCATCATAGAAACTAGCGAGGGCCTCCATTTTGACACCACTGGAACCTCCGACCGCTGCGCATGACGCTGTCGGGGTCTGCGTGTCAGATAGTCCGCATCTGACATGTCCTTGCACAGTATATGGCAGGTTAAACCTGTCAGTAACTAGAACAGTGTGTTTATTAAAGAAAAAACAATCGCTGAAGGGTTAAAGCTCTTAAAGAGAGCTACCCCAGCATTAAAAGTTAACCGCCTAAGAAGGGGTTAAAGTAGCAGACTCCCCACAACCTTGATAATGAAAAAGTTGTGCGAGCCCCAAGTGGCTCTTATAAGGCAGCAGCTGCAGGACAGCTTTTTATGCCACACTAACAGAAAAACGTTCCACAAGATCACTAAAAATTGCGCTGTTTTGTATATCGCAATGACCGCCAAAGTTGTTAAGGAGATCGCTAACCGCTTATGCGATGTTAATGAGATCGCCCAGATTGTCAGCTACTAGCGACATTAAAAAATGATCACACAAACGATCGCATTAGTATGCGTCGTTATCAGGATCGTTAGTGGGAACGTATAGTGGCAGTATTAAAATCGCAGACTCCCCACAACCTCTTTATTATTATTGATAAGAGTGTGCGAGCCCCTTATGCGATAACAGCCGCAGGACAGCGTAGTCTGTCACTCATTAGTGCCCCAGAAGGCGCCCGCGCTGTGGGGGTGAAGGGGTTAAGCTTCTGCCCGCGGGCTAGAAGCGACTCACCCAGCTGGTAACAGGAGGGGAGGAGGGAGAAGAGCCAGAAGAAGCTTTCAGCCTGCTTCTTTAATGGCCGCCGCGCTGTGTCTCCGTGTGCTCCATGAGGGAAGCCGGAAATGGAGACAGCAGTAAAGCGCGCGCTCAGAGCGGCGCGAAAATTCAAATAAAAAGGCGCGCACTCCTCTCCTATGTCCTGCAGGCATCCACCTGCGGACAAAAAACACAGTCACCGACATGTAATGTACAGCGGCTGCCGCAGCAGTCGCTTAAACACTCACACACATTAATAAAAATGCATGGTACTCACCAGCCGAAGCGCCACAGGGACCCCCAGGGGTTTCTGGCGCGTGCCCATGCTTCCCCCCAGGGCGGGGGACGCAGTGACCCCTGCAGCGCGGTTTGCGCCCCCGCCAGGGAAGCCATCCTCATCCCCCCAGGCAGGCAGGGTTCTGCAGGGACCACCATTAGGGTAATACAGATCCGCCAAGGGAGAGGTGGGGGTCCAGCAGCGCTGAGACTCCTGAGACCTCTAGACCACATTTGGTGAGTCCAAGTCTCTGTCCGATAAAAATAATAAAGTTTTCTGAGGAGCTGCTTCCAGCAGCGACCTATCCTCTGGACCTCAAATTGTAAACTGAAGAGCTGAGTAGGAGGAGCCCGAGCTGGAGGGGCCGGTCAACACTCATTAATCTGAGGTGTCAATCCTATCTGGGCTCCGCCTACCCACTAGTAATGACTGTGGCTCTCTTCCATCCATCTGCAACTTAAAAGTGTGAAACAGCTGAAAATATGTCTTATATTCTAGGTTCTCCAAAGTAGCCACCTTTTGCTTTGATTACTGCTTTGCACGCAGAAAAGGTGAACGGATGGACTCTACATGCCTGGTTCCCACCGTGAAGCATGGTGGAGGAGGTGTGATGGTGTGGGGGTGCTTTGCTGGTGACACTTTTGGGGATTTATTCAGAATTGAAGGCATAGTGAACCAGCATGGCTACCACAGCATCTTGCAGCAGCATGCTATTCCATCCGGTTTGCGTTTAGTTGGACCATCATTTATTTTTCAACAGGACAATGACCCCAAACACCTCCAGGCTGTGTAAGGGCTATTTGACCAAGAAGGAGAGTGATGGGGTGCTACGCCAGATGACCTGGCCTCCACAGTCACCAGACCTGAACCCAATCCAGATGGTTTGGGGTGAGCTGGACCGCTCACAGCTTCAATTTTGAATTATCCCCAACAGTGTCACCAGTAAAGCACCCCCACACCATCACACCACCTCCTCCATGCTTCACGGTGGGAACCAGGCATGTAGAGTCCATCCGTTCACCTTTTCTGCGTGCAAAGCAGTAATCAAAGCAAAAGGTGAAGAACCTAGAATATAAGACATAATTTCAGTTGTTTCACACATTTTTGTAAAGTGTAATGTATAATTCCACATGTGATAATTCATAGTTTTGATGCCTTCAATGTGAATGTACAATAGTCATGAAAATACAGAAAAATCTTTGAATGAGAAGGTGTGTCCAAACTTTTGGTCTGTACTGTATGTCAAACAAAATAGTTACTAAATAACAGTTCCCACATGTCTACTTTACATCAGCACAATTTTGGAAACAATTTTTTTTTTGTTAGGAAGTTATTAGGGTGAAAAGTTGACCAGCGATTTCTCATTTTTGCAACAAAATTTACAAAACCATTTTTTTAGGGACCACCTCTCATTTAAAGTCACTTTGAGGGGTCTATATGGCAGAAAACACCCAAAAGTGACACCATTCTTAAAACTGCACCCCTCAAGGTGCTCAAAACCACATTCAAGATTATTAACCCTTCAGGTGCTTCACAGGAAATGAAGCAATGTGGAAGGAAAACATGAACAATTAACTTTTTTTTTTACTAACGTTTTACTTCAGAATCATTATTTTTTTATTTTCACAAGTGTAAAAAGAGAAAATTAATCACAAAATCTGTTGTGCAATTTCTCCTGAATACGCTGATACCCCATATGAGGGGGTGAACCACTGTTTGGGCGCACGGCAGAGCTTGGAAGGGAAGGAGCGACGCTTGACCTTTTCAACGCAAAATTGGCTGGAATTGAGATCGGACGCCATGTCGCGTTTGGAGAGCCCCTGATGTGCCTAAACAGTGGAAACCCCCACAAGCGACACCATTTTGGAAACTAGACCCCTTAAGGAACTTATCTAGATGTGTGGTGAGCACTGTGAACCCCCAAGTGCTTCACAGAAGTTTATAACGCAGAGCTGTGAAAATAAAAAATATTTTTTTTCCCACAAAAATGATATTTTCACCCCCAATTTTTTACTTTCACAAGGATAACAGGAGAAATTGGACCCCAAAAGTTGTTGTACAGGTAATACAGTGATCACCAGTGACATTATACACAGGAGTTCTGTACCTAGTACACTGTGTATCGTGTAAGTGTAGAAGTTATTCAGTGATCACTAGTGACATTACACAAAGGAGCTCTGTATATAGTGTATAGTGTCTGTGTACACGAAATACAGTGCTCACTAGTGACATTATACACAGGAGCTCTGTATATAGTGTCCGTGTACACGTAATACAGTGCTCACTAGTGACATTATACACAGGAGCTCTGTACTAGTATACAGTGTCAGTATACAGGTAACACACAGACTTACCAGTGACGTCTCAAGTTGAAGTCCTTCATCTTTGCTTTTCTTTTTCATCCAGCGCACAACGCCATCACTTCTTCCAGCCACAAATCGTCTCTGCAGCAAATAACACATAGTTATCTAGAGCTCCGCGTCCAGAGCACATTCCCCACTTATTTTTCCGAACTTCTACACTACATCAGATAAAGAAATAAAGTGACATAGCGCAACCCTGCACAGTAACAAAAACCCCTCAATTCATCATTTGCTCTCCCACATTTTCAATACAGCATCATTTGTGCTCCCCCACCCTCAAGTCACCATTTGTTGTTCCCCACCCCCCAGTCTCAATTCATAATCATTGACTTGCTCCTACCCTCAATACAGCATAATTTTCTCTCCCTCACCTTCAGTACATCACTAAAGCCCCCGTCTCACATAGCGAGATTGCTAGCGAGATCGCTGAAGCGTCACTGATTTTGTGGCACAATAGCGACCTAGCCAGCGATCTCGCTACATGTGACACGCAGCGGCGACCGGTCCCCCTCTCTGCTGGATATCGCTGATCGTCCTGGACCATTTTTTCATCGTTGGTGTCCCGCTAACCAGCGTGCATCGCTGCGTGTGACAGCGGGAGACCAACGATCAGTGAGCTCCCAGCGCTGTACAGCAGACACTGGGAGCTGGTATCCAGGGTAAACATCGGGTAACTAAGCGCTGCACGGCACTTAGTTACCTGATGTTTACCCTGGATACCAGCGTGCTCGCTGGTGAGTCTGCCTATGTGACAGCTCACCAGAGATCAGATAACAATGTCCCAGCGATCCCATCCACGTCGGATCATTGGTGGGATCGCTGGGACATTGAAGTGTGTAACGGGGCCCTTACTCTACTCCACCCCCAATACATTATTTGCTCTCCCCCACCCTCAATTCATCATTATTTGCTCTCACCTCCCCTCACCATCAATATATCATTTGCTGTCCCTCGTCCTCCACCCTCATATCATAATTATTTGCGTTCTCTCACCCTCAATACATCATCATTTGCTGTCCCCTATCCTAATATATGGAGCCTTTCCTTGCCAGTCTGAGAAACAGTCACCATGATTGTGAGTTTCTCTGTGGCACATATGTGACCGGGCGTTAGTGAGGACTACCTCTATACAATGAGAGGGTGGTGAGGTATGCATGAAAGATTTTTAGGAGAAAAAGCAGGTATGTCCACTCATGAAAAAAATATCTTTTATTTCAGATCCATAAAGAACAGTTCTGTCAGCTCATCCCGACATATCTGACCACTCTTAATCAGAGATCTCATCCCGACATATCTGACCGCTCTTAATCACAGAGATCTCATCCCGACATATCTGACCACTCTTAATCAGAGATCTCATCCCGACATATCTGACCACTCTTAATCAGAGATCTCATCCCGACATATCTGACCACTCTTAATCAGAGATCTCATCCCGACATATCTGACCACTCTTAATCACAGAGATCTCATCCCGACATATCTGACCACTCTTAATCAGAGATCTCATCCCGACATATCTGACCACTCTTAATCAGAGATCTCATCCCGACATATCTGACCACTCTTAATCACAGAGATCTCATCCCGACATATCTGACCACTCTTAATCAGAGATCTCATCCCGACATATCTGACCGCTCTTAATCACAGAGATCTCATCCCGACATATCTGACCACTCTTAATCACAGAGATCTCATCCCGACATATCTGACCGCTCTTAATCACAGAGATCTCATCCCGACATATCTGACCGCTCTTAATCACAGAGATCTCATCCCGACATATCTGACCGCTCTTAATCACAGAGATCTCATCCCGACATATCTGACCACTCTTAATCACAGAGATCTCATCCCGACATATCTGACCGCTCTTAATCACAGAGATCTCATCCCGACATATCTGACCACTCTTAATCAGAGATCTCATCCCGACATATCTGACCACTCTTAATCAGAGATCTCATCCCGACATATCTGACCACTCTTAATCAGAGATCTCATCCCGACATATCTGACCACTCTTAATCAGAGATCTCATCCCGACATATCTGACCACTCTTAATCACAGAGATCTCATCCCGACATATCTGACCACTCTTAATCAGAGATCTCATCCCGACATATCTGACCGCTCTTAATCACAGAGATCTCATCCCGACATATCTGACCGCTCTTAATCACAGAGATCTCATCCCGACATATCTGACCACTCTTAATCAGATCTCATCCCGACATATCTGACCACTCTTAATCAGAGATCTCATCCCGACATATCTGACCACTCTTAATCAGAGATCTCATCCCGACATATCTGACCACTCTTAATTACAGAGACCTCTATGACTAAGAGGGCAGCAACACCGGAGAAGCCTTAGAAATGTCTGTATGAGCCAACAGAACTGTTTTTTATGGATCTGAAATAAAGCATATCGCTTGTATAAATGGACGTACCTGCTTTTTCCCAAAAAAACTTTCCATGTATGTTACACTTGGCTGCAGTGTGAAGCGGGTCCCACAAGGGAGGTGACACTATACTACGTGTGATGTCGGCGAGTTCATTCCTTACAATATTGTATTCTCTTTGGAGGTTGTATGTACTGGACATGAACCTGACAAAGAATTGTCCAGAGGAAAAAAGTGTAAGGCCGGGGTCACACGAGTGATGATTCTCTCATGCGAGAGAACTGGCTCAATTATGCTACTGACACTCGGCTTAAACTCTCATTTGAGTATCATCTTAGTGTGATCCGATTTTCTTGGATTAAAGAATTGGAGCACATTGAGAAGAGAATTTAATTTCGCCATTGTCCGAGGCTGTGGATGTCGGACTGCACTCAGATGACAGCTGAGTGCAGGCCGTTGTATCACACGCATCCATAGATTTCAGTGGGTGCGTGTGATCCGAAATTCCAGAGCCACTCGCAGCGTACTGCAGATTATTTCTCCACAGGACAATTTTGTTCTGTAGAAAAAAATCACAGCTCTGCGCTGCCCCATAGTATAACATTGTGCCGGGTGTTATCCGTTAAAACATCACACAGCACTCGGCCGTGTTATACGCTCGTGTGAGAGAGGCCCGAGAGCCTTAATTCCCCCTGCAGATCTTCCCCCATCAGCCTTTGATGCTGGAGGCCGGCCTCAGTTACTTTCTATAGCAATTGTAGCGTGTGGTTCTGTTAATGACATCTCTAGGAGGTGAGAATATACCTCAGCTATAAACCCTGAGGAGCAGCGTCCTGGAGACCCCCTGACAGGACTCGACTTCCTGGAGACCCCCTGACCTGACAGGATACAGCGTCCTGGAGACCCCGACAGGACGCGGCGTCCCGGAGACCCCGACAGGACTCGACTTCCTGGAGACCCCCCGACCTGACAGTACACGGCGTCCCGGAGACCCCCCGACCTGACAGGACAAGCGTCCCGGAGACCTCCCGACCTGACAGGACAAGCGTCCCGGAGACCTCCCCGACGGGACGCGGCGTCCCGGAGACCTCCCCGACGGGACGCGGCGTCCCGGAGACCTCCCCGACGGGACGCGGCGTCCCGGAGACCTCCCCGACGGGACGCGGCGTCCCGGAGACCTCCCCGACGGGACGCGGCGTCCCGGAGACCTCCCCGACGGGACGCGGCGTCCCGGAGACCTCCCCGACGGGACGCGGCGTCCCGGAGACCCCCCCGACGGGACGCGGCGTCCCGGAGACCCCCCCGACGGGACGCGGCGTCCCGGAGACCCCCCCGACGGGACGCGGCGTCCCGGAGACCCCCCCGACGGGACGCGGCGTCCCGGAGACCCCCCCCGACGGGACGCGGCGTCCCGGAGACCCCCCCCCGACGGGACTCGGCGTCCTGGAGGCCCCCTGACGGGACGCGGCGTCCCGAGACCCCCTGACCCGACGATACAGCGTCCTGGAGACCCCCCCGACAGGACACGGAGACCCCCACGGCCTCCGGGACGCCGCGTCCTGTCAGGGGGCCTCCGGGACGCCGCGTCCTGTCAGGGGGCCTCCGGGACGCCGCGTCCTGTCAGGGGGCCTCCGGGACGCCGCGTCCTGTCAGGGGGCCTCCGGGACGCCGCGTCCTGTCAGGGGGCCTCCGGGACGCCGCGTCCTGTCAGGGGGCCTCCGGGACGCCGCGTCCTGTCAGGGGGCCTCCGGGACGCCGCGTCCTGTCAGGGGCCTCCGGGACGCCGCGTCCTGTCAGGGGGCCTCCGGGACGCCGCGTCCTGTCAGGGGGCCTCCGGGACGCCGCGTCCTGTCAGGGGGCCTCCGGGACGCCGCGTCCTGTCAGGGGGCCTCCGGGACGCCGCGTCCTGTCAGGGCCTCCGGGAGCCGGTCTGTCAGGCCTCCGGGACGCCGCGTCCTGTCAGGGGGCCTCCGGGACGCCGAGTCCTGTCAGGGGGCCTCCGGGACGCCGAGTCCTGTCAGGGGGCCTCCGGGACGCCGAGTCCTGTCAGGGGGCCTCCGGGACGCCGAGTCCTGTCAGGGGGCCTCCGGGACGCCGAGTCCTGTCAGGGGGCCTCCGGGACGCCGAGTCCTGTCAGGGGGCCTCCGGGACGCCGAGTCCTGTCAGGGGGCCTCCGGGACGCCGAGTCCTGTCAGGGGGTCTCCGGGACGTCGAGTCCTGTCAGGGGGTCTCCGGGACGCCGCGTCCTGTCAGGGGGTCTCCGGGACGCCGCGTCCTGTCAGGGGGCCTCTGGGACATCGAGTCCTGTCATGTCAGGGGGTCTCCGGGACGCCGTGTCCTGTCAGGGGGTCTCCCGGGACGTCGAGTCCTGTCAGGGGGTCTCCGGGACTCTGTGTCCTGCCGGGGGGCCTCCGGGACACCTTGTCCTGTCAGGGGGTCTCCAGGACGCTGTATCCTGTCAGGTCAGGGGGTCTCCAGGAAGTCGAGTCCTGTCAGGGGGTCTCCAGGACGCTGTATCCTGTCAGGTCAGGGGGTCTCCAGGAAGTCGAGTCCTGTCAGGGGGTCTCCAGAACGCCGTGTCCTGTCAGGGGGTCTCCGTGACGCTGTGTCCTGTCAGGGGGCACAGCAGCCTCCAGTGCAGGGACTGAGCTTCCTCCTCACACCGTCCGTATACGTCACACAGGCTCAGTCACACTCACCGGGGGCTGCTCCTGACTGACTGCCTGTCTGAGGAGATTCCCGCGCTGAGCAGGGATTGGCTGGTGGTAGTCCCGCCCCCCTCAGGCTCAGCACTGGCTGGCTCTCCCAGCTGTCAGTCACAGTGACGCTCCTCCTCCCTCCACACTCCGCTCTGACTGACTGACCCGGGGCCCCTGCAGGTCACGGGCCCCACACACAGCTGTAAGGATAATACTGCCCTGATGGCGGCCCTGGCTACCCTCCCAGTACAGCTACCCCCTCAGTACTGCCCCCTGGATGCTGCCCTCTGTATTTCCACCTCCTGATAGTTTGCATTACCTAGCAGTATCCATCACCCCATCATTCCCCACCCCACAGCTTCCAGCAGGAGGGGCCCTTACTCGGGGAGCAGCTGGGGTCCCCCACCTGTGGCCCTGCATTAGCACCATAGAGCAGAGATAGATGTGCAGAGACCTGTCTTGGTGGGGGGGGGGGGCTGCACAGATGTCTGGGGAGTGCAGAGATCAGTATAGGGGGTGCAGAGATCAGTCTGGAGGGTACAGAGATCAGTCTGGGAGTGCAGAGATCAGTATAGGGGGTGCATAGATCAGTCTGTGGGTGCAGAGATCAGTCTGGAGGGTGCAGAGATCAGTCTGGGGGGTGCAGAGATCAGTCTGGGGGGGTGCAGAGATCAGTCTGGAGGGTACAGAGATAAGTCTGGGGGGTGCAGAGATCAGTCTGGAGGGTGCAGAGATCAGTCTGGGGAGTGAAGAGATTAGTATAGGGGGTGCATAGATCAGTCTGTGGGTGCAGAGATCAGTCTGGAGGGTGCAGAGATCAGTCTGGGGGGTGCAGAGATCAGTCTGGGGGTGCAGAGATCAGTCTGGAGGGTACAGAGATAAGTCTGGGGGGTGCAGAGATCAGTCTGGAGGGTGCAGAGATCAGTCTGGAGGGTGCAGAGATCAGTCTGGAGGGTACAGAGATAAGTCTGGGGGGTGCAGAGATCAGTCTGGGGGGTGCAGAGATCAGTCTGGAGGGTGCAGAGATCAGTCTGGGGGTGAAGAGATCAGTCTGTGGGTGCAGAGATCAGTCTGGGGGTGCAGAGATCAGTCTGGGGGGTGCAGAGATCAGTCTGGAGGGTGCAGAGATCAGTCTGGGGGGTGCAGAGATCAGTCTGGGGGGTGCAGAGATCAGTCTGGGGGTGCAGAGATCAGTCTGGAGGGTACAGAGATCAGTCTGGGGGGTGAAGAGATCAGTATAGGGGGTGCAGAGATCAGTCTGGGGGTGCAGAGATCAGTATAGGGGGTGCAGAGATCAGTCTGTGGGTGCAGAGATCAGTCTGTGGGTGCAGAGATCAGTCTGGAGGGTGCAGAGATCAGTCTGGGGGGTGCAGAGATCAGTCTGGAGGGTACAGAGATCAGTCTGGGGGTGCAGAGATCAGTCTGGGGGTGCAGAGATCAGTCTGGGGGTGCAGAGATCAGTCTGGGGGGTGCAAAGATCAGTCTGGAGGGTGCAGAGATCAGTCTGGGGGGTGCAGAGATCAGTCTGTGGGGGTGCAGAGATCAGTCTGGGGGGTGCAGAGATCAGTCTGGGGGTGCAGAGATCAGTCTGGAGGGTGCAGAGATCAGTCTGGGGGGTGCAGAGATCAGTCTGGGGGGTGCAAAGATCAGTCTGGGGGGTGCAGAGATCAGTCTGGGGGGTGCAGAGATCAGTCTGGGGGGTGCAGAGATCAGTCTGGAGGGTGCAGAGATCAGTCTGGAGGGTACAGAGATCAGTCTGGGGGGTGCAGAGATCAGTCTGGGGGTGCAGAGATCAGTCTGGGGGTGCAGAGATCAGTCTGTGGGGTGCAGAGATCAGTCTGGAGGGTGCAGAGATCAGTGGGGGGGCCTTGCACAGATCAGTATGGGGGGCTGCACCAATCAGTATGGTGGGCTGCACAGATCAGTCTGGGGGGCTGCACAGATCAGTCTTGAGGGTGCAGAGATCGGGGGGGGGGAGCTGCACAGATCAATCTGGGGGGCTGCACAGATCAGTCTGGAGGGTGCAGAGATCGGGGGGGAGGGGGAGCTGCACAGATCAGTCTGGGGGCCTGCACAGATCAATCTGGGGGGCTGCACAAATCAGTATGGGGGGGCTGCACAGATCAGTATGGGGGGGCTGCACAGATCAGTATGGAGGGGTGCAAAGATCAGTATGGAGGGGTGCACAGATCAGTCTGGGGGGGTGCAGAGATCAGTCTGGAGGGTGCCCGAGATCGGGGGGGGGGGGGCGAAAAGATCAAACGGGGGCTGCACGTCAGTCTGGAGGGTGCCCGAGATCGGGGGGGGGGGGGGAGCTGGGACAGATCAGTTGGGGGCCTGCAC
>JARQOD010000010.1:44643210-44681098 GCA_033576555.1 Oophaga sylvatica | reverse complement strand
GAGGACCCCACTGCTAAAGTACATCTAAGGACACGCAAGACTCCCTACAGGAAGAGAGACCCCCTGACCATAAGAGCTACACTCTACAGGAAGAGGACCCACTGACCTAAGGCTTAATTACAGAGGAAGGCCCCACTGCATAAGCTCCTTACAGGAGAGAAGGACCCGACCAAAATACACTCAAGAGAGAGAGGCCACTGACAAAGTTACACACAGAGAAGAGGACCCAGCCAAAGAGTTCCTTCAGAAGAGCCAGACAATTACACACGAAGAGAGGACCAACCTAAGAGCTTCACCTACAGGAGGCCCACTGCCTAGAGCTACACAGAGGAACCATGACCATAAAGCTTCAACGAAGAAGGACCTGACCATAACTTAACACAGAAGAGACCAGACCATAAAGCTTACTTAAGAGAGGACCTGACATAGAGCTTACACTAAGGAGAGAACCATGCAATTACACTCAGGAGAGAGACCCTGCATAACTCCCACGAGAAGAGGACCACGACCTAAGCTTACCTCTAAGGAGAGACCCCCTAAATCATTAAGGAGAGAGGACCACTGACAAAGTTACACTTAAGAGAGAGGCCACCAGAGCTCACTCTACAGGGAGAAGGACCATACATAAGGCTTACACTTACGGAGGAGGACCATGACAAAGTACATTACAGGAAGAGGACCCCCTGCATAAATTAACTCTACAGGAGAGAACCATGCAAGGTTACACACAGGAGAGCCATACTAAACTTCATCAAGGAAAGAGACCACGACAAAAGCTTCACTCCGGAGACCATGACAAAGATTCACCTAAGAAGGAGCCATGCCATAAAGTACTCTACAGGGGAGGACCCACGACCTAAGGCTACACTCAGAAGGAGGACCCCGACCAAACTTACATCTCAGGAAGAGGGACCATGACATAGATACATCTAGGAGGAGGACCGACAAAGATTCACTTCGAGAGGGCCACTGACATAGGTTCATGAGAGAGAGACCACTGACCTAGACTTACATCTCAGGAGAGGACCCAGACCAAATACACTCTACAGGAGAGAGGCCCACCATAGACTTCACACAGAGAGAGAGACCCTGACATAGTTATCTACAGAGAGGACCCACTGACCATAAAGCTACACTCTACAGGGAGAGATACCACTGACCATAAGGCTTACACTCTACAGGAGAGAGGGACCCCACTGCCATAAGACTTACACTCTACAGGAGAGAGAGGACCCACTGACCATAAGAGCTTTACCTACAGGAAGAG
The DNA here is from genome assembly GCA_033576555.1 of Oophaga sylvatica. Taxonomy (NCBI): domain Eukaryota; kingdom Metazoa; phylum Chordata; class Amphibia; order Anura; family Dendrobatidae; genus Oophaga; species Oophaga sylvatica. The sequence continues at coordinate 44,679,831 of JARQOD010000010.1, read as the reverse complement.
AGAGCCCCACTGATCATAAGAGCTTACACTCTACAGGAGAGAGAGGACCCCACTGACATAAGAGTTACACTCTACAGGAGAGAGGACCCACTGACCATAAGAGCTTACACTCACAGGAGAGAGGACCCACTGACCATAAGAGCTTACACTCTACAGGAGAGAGAGGACCCACTGACCATAAGAGATTACACTCTACAGGAGAGAGACCCCACTGACCATAAGAGCTTACACTCTACAGGAGAGAGAGGACCCCCTGACCATAAGAGCTTACACTTACAGGAGAGAGGGACCCACTGACCATAAGAGCTTACACTCTACAGGAGAGAGAGGACCCACTGACCATAAGAGTTTACACTCTACAGGAGAGAGAGGACCCCACTGACCATAAGAGCTTACACTCTACAGGAGAGAGAGACCCCACTGACCATAAGAGCTTACACTTACAGGAGAGAGAGGACCCCACTGACCATAAGAGCTTACACTCACAGGAGAGAGAGGACCCCACTGACATAAGAGCTTACACTCTACAGGAGAGAGGACCCCACTGACATAAGAGCTTACACTCTACAAAAGAGAGGACCCACTGACCATAAGAGCTTACACTCTACAGGGAGAGATTACCCCACTGACCATAAGACTTACCTCTACAGGGAGAGAGAGGACCCCACTGACCATAAGAGCTTACACTCTACAGGAGAGAGAGGACCCCACGACATAAGAGCTTACACTCTACAGGGAGAGGACCCCACTGACATAAGAGTTACACTCTACGAGAGAGGACCCCACTGACCATAAGAGCTACACTCACAGGAGAGAGAGGATCCCACTGACCATAAGAGCTTACACTCTACAGGAGAGAGACCCCACTGACCATAAGAGCTTACACTCTACAGGAGAGAGAGGACCCCACTGACCATAAGAGCTTACACTCTACAGGAGAGAGAGGACCCCGCTGACCATAAGAGCTTACACTCTACAGGAGAGAGAGGACCCCACTGACCATAAGACTTACACTCTACAGGAGAGAGAGGACCCCACTGACCATAAGAGCTTACACTCTACAGGAGAGAGGACCCCACTGACCATAAGAGCTTACACTCTACAGGAGAGAGAGGACCCCACTGACCATAAGAGCTTACACTCTACAGGAGAGAGAGGACCCCACTGACCATAAGAGCTTACACTCTACAGGAGAGAGAGGACCCCACTGACCATAAGAGCTTACACTCTACAGGAGAGAGAGGACCCACTGACCATAAGAGCTTACACTCTACAGGAGAGAGGACCCCCACTGACCATAAGAGCTTACACTCTACAGGAGAGAGAGACCCCACTGACCATAAGAGCTTACACTCTACAGGAGAGGACCCCACTGACCATAAGAGCTTACACTCTACAGGAGAGAGAGGACCCCACTGACCATAAGAGCTTACACTCTACAGGAGAGAGGACCCCACTGACCATAAGAGCTTACACTCTACAGGAGAGAGAGGACCCACTGACCATAAGAGCTTACACTACAGGAGAGAGAGGACCCCACTGACCATAAGAGCTTACACTCTACAGGAGAGAGAGACCCCACTGACCATAAGAGCTTACACTCTACAGGAGAGAGAGGACCCCACTGACCATAAGAGCTTACACTCTACAGGAGAGAGAGGACCCCACTGACCATAAGAGCTTACACTCTACAGGGGAGAGAGGACCCCACTGACCATAAGAGCTTACACTCTACAGAGAGAGAGAGGACCCCACTGATCATAAGAGTTACACTCTACAGGAGAGAGGACCCCACTGACCATAAGAGCTTACACTCTACAGGAGAAGAGGACCCCACTGACCATAAGAGCTTACACTCTACAGGAGGGGAGGACCCCACTGACCATAAGAGATTACACTCTACAGGAGAGAGAGGACCCCACTGACCATAAGAGATTACACTCTACAGGAGAGAGAGGACCCCACTGACCATAAGAGATTACACTCTACAGGAGAGAGGACCCCACTGACCATAAGAGCTTACACTCTACAGGAGAGAGAGGACCCACTGACCATAAGAGCTTACACTCTACAGGAGAGAGAGGACCCCACTGACCATAAGAGTTACACTCTACAGGAGAGAGAGGACCCCACTGACCATAAGAGTTACACTCTACAGGAGAGAGAGGACCCCACTGACCATAAGAGCTTACACTCTACAGGAGAGAGAGGACCCCACTGACCATAAGAGCTTACACTCTACAGGAGAGAGAGGACCCCACTGACCATAAGAGCTTACACTCTACAGGAGAGAGAGATGACCCCACTGACCATAAGAGCTTACACTCTACAGGAGAGAGAGGACCCCACTGACCATAAGAGCTTACACTCCACAGGAGAGAGAGGACCCCACTGATCATAAGAGCTTACACTCTACAGGAGAGAGGACCCCACTGATCATAAGAGCTTACACTCTACAGGAGAGATGACCCCACTGACCATAAGAGCTTACACTCTACAGGAGAGGACCCCACTGACCATAAGAGTTTACACTCTACAGGAGAGAGAGAGAGGACCCCACTGACCATAAGAGCTTACACTCTACAGGAGAGATGACCCCACTGACCATAAGAGCTTACACTCTACAGGAGAGAGAGAGGATCCCACTGACCATAAGAGCTTACACTGTACAGGAGAAGAGAGAGGACCCCACTGACCATAAGAGCTTACACTCTACAGGAGAGAGAGGACCCCACTGACCATAAGAGCTTACACTCTACAGGAGAGAGGACCCCACTGACCATAAGAGTTTACACTCTACAGGAGAGAGAGAGAGGACCCCACTGACCATAAGAGCTTACACTCTACAGGAAGATGACCCCACTGACCATAAGAGCTTACACTCTACAGGAGAGAGAGAGGATCCCACTGACCATAAGAGCTTACACTGTACAGGAGAGAGAGAGGACCCCACTGACCATAAGAGCTTACACTCTACAGGAGAGAGAGGACCCCACTGACCATAAGAGCTTACACTCTACAGGAGAGAGGACCCCACTGACCATAAGAGCTTACACTCTACAGGAGAGGACCCCACTGACCATAAGAGTTTACACTCTACAGGAGAGAGAGAGAGGACCCCACTGACCATAAGAGCTTACACTCTACAGGAGAGATGACCCCACTGACCATAAGAGCTTACACTCTACAGGAGAGAGAGAGGATCCCACTGACCATAAGAGCTTACACTGTACAGGAGAGAGAGAGGACCCCACTGACCATAAGAGTTTACACTCTACAGGAGAGAGGACCCCACTGACCATAAGAGCTTACACTCTACAGGAGAGAGGACCCCGCTGACCATAAGAGCTTCACTCTACAGGAGAGAGGACCCCGCTGACCATAAGAGCTTACACTCTACAGGAGAGAGGACCCCACTGACCTTAAGAGCTTACACTCTACAGGAGAGAGAGAGGACCCCACTGACCATTAGAGATTACACTCTACAGGAGAGAGAGGACCCCGCTGACCATAAGAGCTTACACTCTACAGGAGAGAGAGGACCCCACTGACCTTAAGAGCTTACACTCTACAGGAGAGAGGACCCCACTGACCTTAAGAGCTTACACTCTACAGGAGAGAGGACCCCACTGACCATAAGAGCTTACACTCTACAGGAGAGAGGACCCCACTGACCATAAGAGCTTACACTCTACAGGAGAGAGGACCCCACTGACCATAAGAGCTTACACTCTACAGGAGAGAGGACCCCACTGACCATAAGAGCTTACACTCTACAGGAGAGAGGACCCCACTGACCATAAGAGCTTACACTCTACAGGAGAGAGGACCCCACTGACCATAAGAGCTTACACTCTACAGGAGAGAGGACCCCACTGATCATAATCGCTCTCCGTTATCTGCCATTTCTGGTTGTGTTCTGGTTCTACCTCGCTACGGTGTGATCGGCTCCCAGGACACGTGCCGTATTGTGCAGGTCACCTGTGAGTAGTCCATACACTTCAGATGGTTGGCAGCTGACCGATCTTTGGCCAGCGGTCATCTCGCCCGTCGTTCTCATAGACAGGACGCTCTCTCTGCCGCACACCCCTGCTTTCTCTGAGCCTCTGCCAGCGATTTATCCCCAGATCCTCATCTGTCACCATACACAGTAGAAGGTGGGCTATGTTATGGATATCGGTGGTTTTGGCGGCTGCCAGTCTCAGGTCTATGGTGACCTTACTCCGGGCAGCATCATCTGCGGTGACTTCTCGGTCATCCCTATAATCAGATGCAGATAACAGCGAGCTGCGGCCAAGACACTGAACTCGGCCAAAACACGGAGGTTGAGAGATCAGAGGGAGCGCAGTGATAAATGGCGAGCACCATTCACCGGAAGCGCAGCGTCACAGCGTTACGCAACCCTGCGCCGAACCCGTGCCACGAAGAGTGTTATTAATTAGAGGAGTGTCCTCGGGGTCCAGACAGAAGGAAAAATTACAGAATTACAACATTTCAGAAGAAACATCAGAGAATTTGAAGGAAAAAAGGTGCCGGTAAATAAAGGCGAAAATGGAGCGGAAAAGATGAAGGGAACGAAAAAAAGCGAACAACCCTGGTGCAATAAAAGACACCGGCCCCCACAAAGAAGTGACCGGCTTAATTACCCACACTGTGATCCAGCTAACGAGCAAGACCCACTGGGAGCAGGGAATGGGCAGATGGCCGCAACATGTCCTGACCACCGCGCATGCGTTCAAGCTCACACATGCGCAGGGAGAAAAGAGAACTTTGTTTAAAAAAAGGCAGTTCTTCAAGGAACCACGGAAGGCGGCCACGACAAAACCAGGCAATACCCAATCTTATTGCTCAGGTGACAATGACTTACTACTCTGTGTTAAGCACCTGTCTGGGGAGGGCCGAGCTACACTTCCTTGCCTTTTGGCAGCCACAATTCGCCATGCTCCCCGTTTCTCAGGGCAAAATCTCCTTTGAGTGACAAGTCCATACTGTGTTCAGCTGCCGTTTATTTGGACTCCAGCTCCTTCTGTTGCTACTATCTGCTCAGACTTCTGTGATATTGCATCTAGCACCTAGAGCTCCTCAGAACCTGTTGGTTATCCCATCATTTGCTGTAAGCATTACGAACGGGCATTGACTTAATCACTTTGCTGCACTTACCTTTTCCAAACAATAATCTGGAATATCATTTATCAGCCTTGATTCCCCACCAATCTTGATGGTCCCTTTTCTCCTCATGGTTTGACTTGCCATCAAACGTCCTGGGGCAAACCCCTAAGTTCTGACTCCCTATCCAGTTCCTTTGACCCATTTGATGCCTCTGAAGATGCACCTGAACGTACCCTTACTAAGATGCCATAAATTTGACTGAAAAGTAATTTGCCGGAGATTCTCATCTCGGATTTGCTGATTCTGCTCCCACTTCAATCCCTCACATTCACCATTGAGTCCAAGACAGCCTCTTTCTATTCCACCTGAACCCTGGTCCAACACTTTCACGGCCATTGTTGGATATTCTTGAGGTGCAAGGATTCACTACTTGCTTAACACAATTCATGCTAAGCATTCTTTCTTCTACTGCCCACTATTCTGGGACCATAAAAGGTACTGCTATGCACCTCTCAGCTCTGCTCCCTACCACTATGGCTACTGCCCTTTGCTGTCCTCCACGCAAGGATTTACAAGGCTCCCTGGATCTCTTAAACCAAGATAGACACAAGCCTGTGAGTGGTAACACAATACTGTATTCAGCTGTTTGTTTGGAACCAGCTTCTTCTGCCATCTGTCTAGACGTCTGTGATTCTGCTTCTATCACCTACAGCTCCACAAGGACAACTGGTTAATCCATCACTTGCTGTAAGCATTATGAACTAAACTAACATCTAGAGACTAATCACTACACTATATTTTCAAAAACATATGAATCCTCAGACCTGCTTGTTAACCCATCATTTGCTGTAAATATCACACACTATTAGAGAATCACAGTAAGCTCTGCCTCCTTCTGTGGCTTTTGAGTGTGTCCTGCATCACCTTTCTATATGCCAACCAGCATAGTTGTCCTTTCCTTCTCTTCCATCTAGTGACGGACAGGCGGCATTCTCAGTGATGTCACCTCTGATCTCTGGTGATGGATAGGAGGCATTCTCAGTGATGTCACCGCTGATCTCTAGTGATGGATAGGAGGCATTCTCAGTGATGTCACCTCTGATCTCTGGTGATGGATAGGAGGCATTCTCAGTGATGTCACCGCTGATCTCTAGTGATGGATAGGAGGCATTCTCAGTGATGTCACCGCTGATCTATAGTGATGGATAGGAGGCATTCTCAGTGATGTCACCTCTGATCTCTGGTGATGGATAGGAGGCATTCTCAGTGATGTCACCTCTGATCTCTGGTGATGGATAGGAGACATTCTCAGTGATGTCACCTCTGATCTCTGGTGATGGATAGGAGACATTCTCAGTGATGTCACCTCTGATCTCTAGTGATGGATAGGAGGCATTCTCAGTGATGTCACCTCTGATCTCTGGTGATGGATAGGAGGCATTCTCAGTGATGTCACCGCTGATCTCTAGTGATGGATAGGAGGCATTCTCAGTGATGTCACCGCTGATCTCTGGTGATGGATAGGAGACATTCTCAGTGATGTCACCTCTGATCTCTGGTGATGGATAGGAGGCATTCTCAGTGCTGTCACCGCTGATCTCTGGTGATGGATTGGTGGCATTCTAAGTGATGTCACCACTGATCTCTGGTGATGGATAGGAGACATTCTCAGTGATGTCACCTCTGATCTCTAGTGATGGATAGGAGGCATTCTCAGTGATGTCACCGCTGATCTCTAGTGATGGATAGGAGGCATTCTCAGTGATGTCACCTCTGATCTCTAGTGATGGATAGGAGGCATTCTCAGTGATGTCACCTCTGATCTCTGGTGATGGATAGGAGGCATTCTCAGTGATGTCACCGCTGATCTCTAGTGATGGATAGGAGGCATTCTCAGTGATGTCACCGCTGATCTCTGGTGATGGATAGGAGGCATTCTCAGTGATGTCACCGCTGATCTCTGGTGATGGATAGGAGACATTCTCAGTGATGTCACCTCTGATCTCTGGTGATGGATAGGAGGCATTCTCAGTGATGTCACTGCTGATCTCTAGTGATGGATAGGAGACATTCTCAGTGATGTCACCGCTGATCTCTAGTGATGGATAGGAGGCATTCTCAGTGATGTCACCGCTGATCTCTAGTGATGGATAGGAGGCATTCTCAGTGATGTCACCTCTGATCTCTGGTGATGGATAGGAGGCATTCTCAGTGATGTCACCGCTGATCTCTAGTGATGGATAGGAGGCATTCTCAGTGATGTCACCGCTGATCTCTGGTGATGGATAGGAGGCATTCTCAGTGATGTCACCGCTGATCTCTGGTGATGGATAGGAGACATTCTCAGTGATGTCACCTCTGATCTCTGGTGATGGATAAGAGGCATTCTCAGTGATGTCACCGCTGATCTCTGGTGATGGATTGGTGGTATTCTCAGTGATGTCACCGCTGATCTCTAGTTTGCTTATTTCCTAGCACAGAATCTGGTCTGGACACTAGTGATGCGTTCGGCTTGGTGATTATCGCAGCATCGGTGCCAGGGTGCCGCCTCTGCCCATCTTACAGTAAGTGGGATTAGCTTCATATTTGGCAGCGCCATTCTGTGGTCAGAGTCGGAAACAAAGCAAGTTCAGCAGTAAAGTGTCAGAAAATCAGGATTTTTCCGTTAATCTTCAGATCTGGCACCTCATGACAACCCCCGGACACAACTGTGGATGTGTCCGGCTGCGCAGCTCCAATGAATGAATACAATGAAACAAGTCCAGGACGCGAGAGGTTAAACCAACATGGTGATTTTATTGATGGCGAAGACTTTGTACTCCAAGATATCAGTAAAGTGTGTACAATGAGTAACCGCAGGCGGAGGAGAGGACGTGCCGCGCATCGCCAGCGCCTCTCCCCTCCGCCGTGCACAGATCAGCGTCATTATTCCGGCCACTCGTACAGGCACTCCGCACACTTGGGGGGGTCACTTATTTACGTCTCTAACCCCCCGACCAGTTTTAAAACCTTCCATCTGCCAGACAGGAGGGCGCTCGCTGCACTTCTCCGGCAGGGAAGGGGTTAAAACGCTCTAATACTTCAGATTACTGAATAAAAGCCTTCTGCATTTTTTTTTTTCAGATTTTTGCTACTTTTAACTTTTTTTTTTATTCTTTTTATTATTATTAACTTTTTTTCCCCCCTCTGATTTATGCAAGAAATAATCTAGAGAAACGTGCCGTCTGGTCGTGATCTCTAGACTCGGTGATCCGGGGAGAGCGGCGACGGCGGGTTTCTTTGCGAGGAGTGGAGGGTGACGCCTTACAGGCCGGGCTGTTTTCACATGTGGATCGATTAATGCTGGTGCGTTGAGTCTTTGGCGAAGCGCGTGGGTGCCGAGGGACGACTCAGCCGCTTCTATCCGAGACGCTAAAAAAATAATAAAAATCTATTTCTGTGTAGTAAGAGCCATCCCCCTCCCCCGTCAGCTTCTGCCCCGGTCCCAACGTCAACCACTACGGCGCGGCTTCGGTTATTTTCGGGGTAAGGGTTGAACAGCGGCTCAGAGGGGCTTTAATCTCGTGATTCCTGTCGCCTCCAGGAGGGGCGCTCCGAGCCGCACAAGGCCATCGGTAATAGACATCTTACGAGGCGGAGCACAGCATCGTCTCAGGCGCTACGACTTCAACCTTTGCAGGTCACGTGGTCGCTCAGAGGCGTCTGCATCCCAAAAAAGGGGAGCAGCACAATCCGCCTACTCCGGACCCCTCAGTCATAGCGGTCTGGGGGTCCCCAAAGCAAAGTGAAATAGTTTTTAAACATTTCCTCTTAATCTGATCTATAAAATGTACTGGGAAGAAAAGAAAAACTGGAGGAACAATGGGGACAGCAAAACAAAAGGGGGCACTCAAGAAAAGAAAAACAAAAAGAGTAAAAGGTGAAAACTGTAGATTTGTGTCCTATGACGCAGGAATCTCGCGCCGGTCCACACGCAGGCGGCGCGGTCACAGCAGGTCGACGCGGCGGTAGTACAGGAGGTAGGCCGTGCGCTCCACCGTCTGCTTCACCACCTGATACTGATTGATCACTTTCACAGTCTGGTCATCGATGCGTAACCAGCCATTGAGACCGATCTGGAAGACATCTGTAGTGTAGTGCCCACCCGTGGCGCTGTTACCATGGTGATAGACCACTGCCGGAGAGAAGACGACAACATAATGGTCAGTCGGCGCGGACACGGAGCGCTGCTCACACAACACATAGATCGGCGGCAGTCTCGTCCTGGTGGGTGATGTCTGCACGGTGGCAGGATCTCTGCTTGCTGGGAGACCGTAACCGCCGATTAATAAGCTGTTTTCTCACACTGGCAGCAAGCAGAGATCTTACAAAGGAGCAGAACGGAGACACAGATGATCGCAGAGATTTGCAGGACCCAGGAGTAGCGGAGCGGTCACGTAGTCTGTGGTCTCCGGGCCAGAGTCCTATGAACTGGGCGTGCCGCACGCAGGACTTAACCGGTCCTAGAGGAGAAGGCCAGGGAGGCTCGCAGCACTCGAGTCCAGGGGCCATAAACTACATACGTGACAGCTCCACTGCCTCGGGGTCCTGCAAGTGTTTGTGATCATCTCTAGACATGAAATATTAGACAGCCGCACAAAGTCTTCCTACAAAGCGGTCTCTGCATTCTCGGCATCGTGTCCCCGCATGTCAAGAGAGCTGATGTGTCAGAGCCCACAAGATCCGGTCCTGCAGCTGGATGAGAGGCACTCACCTGCAAAGAGCCTGTAGGTTTTCTGGCCCTTAATCTTACTTCGCACGCCAGGAGAAAACAAATCTGCAGAGAAAAAGACAGGAGGTTAGGGGCGCGTTCACACCTATCTGATGAGAACAGAACAGATCCCACTGCATCTCATAGAACCGTTTCTAACATCCGCAGGAGTTTGAAATCTGATACTTATCAAATGCAGCAAACGTCCGGCCTCCCTCCCCGTCCAGCCGGCCTCACTCCCTCCACATCCGGCCGGCCTTCCTCCCTCCACATCCGGCCGACCTTCCTCCCTCCCTGTCCAGCCGGCCTCACTCCCCTCCACGTCCAGCCGGCCTCACTCCCCTCCACATCCGGCCGGCCTTCCTCCCTCCACATCCAGCCGGCCTTCCTTCCTCCACATCCGGCCGGCCTTCCTCCCTCCACTTCCGGCCGGCCTTCCTTCCTTCCTCCACATCCGGCCGGCCTTCCTCCCTTCCTCCACATCCGGCCGGCCTTCCTCCCTCCACATCCGGCCGGCCTTCCTCCCTCCCTCCACATCCGGCCGGCCGGCCTTCCTCCCTCCACATCCAGCCGGCCTTCCTCCCTCCACATCCGGCCGGCCTTCCTCCCTCCACTTCCGGCCGGCCTTCCTTCCTTCCTCCACATCCGGCCGGCCGGCCTTCCTCCCTCCACATCCGGCCGGCCTTCCTCCCTCCACATCCGGCCGGCCGGCCTTCCTCCCTCCACATCCGGCCGGCCGGCCTTCCTCCCTCCACATCCGGCCGGCCGGCCTTCCTCCCTCCACATCCGGCCGGCCGGCCTTCCTCCCTCCACATCCGGCCGGCCGGCCTTCCTCCCTCCACATCCGGCCGGCCTTCCTCCCTCCACATTCGGCCGGCCTCAATCCCTCCACATTCGGCCGGCCTTCCTCCCTCCACACTGGAGGTGCACAGCAGCCATAACGTAAGGACCCCACACACCTGTTGAGGCACATTAAGATACCTGATAGCTTATGCTTAGCGGGAGGTGTACGAGGTTATGACGTCAATGGCACCACGCACAATTGCTGTGAGCAGCCAATGTCCTCAGGTCTCGTGCTGTGCACACAGGCGTCATGTTAGTATTTGGCAGCAGCAGCTCCCTGCGCAGGACCAGATTTCATTGCCTTTATTATTTTTATTTCTATATACCAGCAGTCCCCATGGACAAGTCTGGGAGGGACATGGGACGCAGGACCCCGGGACACGTCTGTAGTGTAGCCAGAGCCCCGATATCACCCCTAGTTGTGGGGGTCCTGTGCCGCCACGACGTCTCACTGTCTCCTCTCACCTTTGCTGATTTCCAGGTCCACTGGGTACTCGATGTTCTTCACCAGCTTCTGGCAGCCTCCGGTCTTTTCGAACACAAATCGTTTAAGGTGCAGAACGAGGACGGGCGGCAGCTCCTCCAGCGTCACTCTGCGGCTGACCTCCACCTGGAAGAAGAGGAGCAGCGGTCAGTCAGGACCAGGGGATCGGGCACAATGGTGGCAGAGTCCTGCGTTGATCGAGGCCGGCACGCAACTTCTATCAGCGTGTGACCCGGATATACTCGGACCGGTGATGAAGTGGTTAAACATTCTGCGTCTACTGTGGGTGTGCAATGACCTGCGCTCTGCTGATCCGGGGCTCTGCTGATCCGGGAGAGACCGGCCGCAGACACCAGGAATGTGCAGGGATGAGCGCCAAGTCTCACTAATCTGCGGAGCCGGCGGCTGCAGATCCACAGAGCAACACCGGGACTGCTGCACACAGGAACACCGCCATCATCTCCCCCACAGGGGGCAGTAGTAGCTGTGGTGCAGCCTGTGCGGCTCCGATACATTGTACCAGAGCTGTGACAAGCACCGTGTCAGATGGACCCCAGTCTGTGAAGTGTTCACATTCAGTGACAGCAAGCAGTGAACAGGCATATGGCGAGGAGCTGTAGCGCAGGTCAGCAGTCGGGGGGCAGACACCTAGTACAGAGGCGCCATCACCACGGGTAATGACGGGACGCTCGGTCTGCACAGCTGCACGCTTATCTCACCCGCAGCAGAGTAACAGCGTGATCTGCAGACGAGGGGCACACGGCGTGGGCAGGGTACGGCAGGACACCCAGTGCCAAGAAGCCGCTAATCTGCCCCCCGCTCCTGCAGAGGAGCAACATCACCGGCAAGAGCAGGGGGAGGCATCACTGGGGGGTGGGGGCGGCCGATCATCACCGGGGGGGGGAAGGGAGCAGGGGGCGACATCACGGGAGGGGGAGGGAAAGCCGGCCGATCATCACCGGGGGGTAAGGGAGCAGGGGGCGACATCACCAGAGGGGCAGTCATTAGGGAGTGACGAAGCCTTTGGGGGTGGAATAAATTCCTCCCCGTGCGTCAGTTTCTCCCCCATTTGACATCACTGCTTGCTGTAAGTGAATGGAGGCATTTCCTATCTGGAGACTTGATCCTACACACAGCTGAGGGTTTGTACTCATGTGTCCTCTGTGATCTGCACATATCAGCCTGTGCCGCGGCCGTCTCTCTGCTGCTGATATTTCGGTGGCATTGCTTTCGCCATCCAATACTCTGCAATGTCTGATAATCCGGCATGTGGTGGGCGCTGCTGTTCAGTCTAAAGCATTGGATGTTTGCTCAGGGTCACTATGTGTGTAGACCCCCGCACAGTCGACGGCCGCCCTGGGGAGCGTGTATATATTCCAGCAAATACTGAATTCCGCGCTGGTGACCGTCGCACTCCTGTGATAATCCCCCCGTGACAGCGTCTTGTACACCCGTCCACACCTGTGAGAACCCCCGTAGACAGTGACGTCTCTTCGCGGCTGCGCTCTGCCTCGGGCTAATTATTGTGCAGGAATTTTATTTCCGGCCCAGACATCAAAATAAAAACTCAGACGAAGCCACCGGGATGTAAACTGAGCAGCCGGCCCTCCCAAACCCGTAATTGAGCAGTGGTCGCCCTGTGAAGACCAGAAATGAAGGGTTACCCACCAAAACCTCCAGCTAAAATCACACGGGCGCTGCTCCCACATCAGCAATGACCTTCATACCCGGAAAGCTGGACCGCGGCGGAGCGTGGAGCGCACTGATTAACCCCATCACTGCCCAGGAGGTCACACATTCAGGCCAGGGCTGGAGGGATACATGGAGCTGCACACAACCACCGCCGCTCATCGTGTCCGGGCGGTTCCCCCATGTCTAATGATCCCGTCACCTGCAGAGCAAAACTCACCATTCTCCTAGCTGAAAAATTATCTACATAGCTACCGAAGAGGCTGCAGCTCTGGATGTGACTGGAGTCAGGAGACGTTACAAGGTCTGTATGGAGAAAATACTGGAACACTGTTATATCTCCAGTCCCACTAACCCAGGCGTATAATGTCCGTCCTCCTCGCCCCCCCCCCCCCCCCGCTGTATAACCTTTGCCCCCAGTCAGTGTATAACGTCAGGCCCCTCGTTTATAACCTCCATCCCCGATCCCCGGTGTATAACCTCCATCCCCGGTATATAACCTCCAGCCCCGGTCCTCGGTATATAACCTCTAGCTTCCCACCATGCCGTCTGCCTTTACTAACATGTGGCTGGTGGTGCAGATCTCGCTGACACCATCTTTATGTTTCAGCACCTGACTGCACTGAGCGGTGACTGTGGCAGCGCCGGCACATGTGTGACTGACCGCAGATGGCTCTGGGAAGAATGAAGCTCCTTCTCTCTGGGAGCCGTGCACCTTCTACTTGCAGATTAGCCCCATAGCCTGATCTGAGGCGACCATGGAAGACCTGCGGTCATCTTGTAGCCGGCCAGACGCACCTCTTGCTTGGTTTTGGTGGTGTAACCCTGGACGGACTCTCTGGCAACGAGACTCTCCAGGGCGTCTTGGACGGTGCGGATCTTCTCAGACTGAATGTCCAGCTGGAGGGTGAAGAACGGCTGCAGGGTCGCCGACTCCTTGGAGCTGTGCTGATAAACGACAGATCTGCAAAAGAAAAAAGCGATCTGAGCGGACGGCACTGCGCGCCGCACGCTACACGGGGCAACGGCACCACAGACGGCACTGCGCGCCGCACGCTACACGGGGCAACGGCACCACAGACGGCACTGCGCGCCGCACACTACACGGGGCAACGGCACCACAGATGGCACTGTGCACCGCACACTACACGGGGCAACGGCACTGCGCGCCGCACACTACACCGGGCAACGGCACTGAGAGCCGTACACTACACGGGACAACGGCACCACAGACAGCACTGCGCGCCGCACATTACACGGGACAACGGCACCACAGACAGCACTGCGCGCCGCGCACGACATGGGGCAACAGCGGCGGCACCATCCTGTACGAGGCTTACTTCATGTCTTGGGTCACTCAGTGATGAGAAATTCTTCCCAGAGTCACAATCTGTCTCCCCAAAAGCCTTCACATGGCGGCACGTTACGGATGATGGGGAACATGGTGTCCACACCAACCACATGGCACAGACAGCAAACACTTGTGGTGAGGAAGTGTGTTACATTACATCCTCGCACCGCACCCATCCTCCGCAGACAGATGTGCGAGGTCCGCCGACTCTGCAGAAACTGCAGCGAGAACCGCGGCTCGTCCAGAGGAGCGCCCGGAGGGGCAGAGACATCCCCTGCCTACATCAGTGGCCCGGGCCAGGAGGAAAGTGGTACCAGCGTCACTACACTGTAGTACTACACCGCGTTCTGTCGCCTGTCAGTCATTACATTTCAGGGGGTATAACGCACGGCACTGATAATGGACTCGCACCTCATGTGTCCTCCGAAGATCTCCGTAATGGGTGTTTGGATGAAGTCCGCCTGCCGGGTGACCGAGGACTTGTTTCTGGGTCCCACTTGCTCCCACTCCTCGTCGCTGCCCTCCCCGGGGTCTCCTGGCTGGTTGTTCTCGTCTTCGTCGGTCGCCGGCTGAAGTTCGGGTCCATTTGAGATTTCTTTAAAAGAAAATATTGTTAGTGCGGCCTGACAATCGGCAGCTGTCCGGGCATGCTGGGAGTTGTGGTTTCTGCACACCAGCTCCTCCAGTAAATACAATCGGCGCCCGAATCGTGGGGCACAGAGCCGGGTCGGACTGGGGGGCACGGAGCCGGGTCAGACTGGGGGGCACGGAGCCGGGTCAGACTGGGGGGCACGGAGCCGGGTCAGACTGGGGGGCACGGAGCCGGGTCAGACTGGGGGGCACGGAGCCGGGTCAGACTGGGGGGCACGGAGCCGGGTCAGACTGGGGGGCACGGAGCCGGGTCAGACTGGGGGGCACGGAGCCGGGTCAGACTGGGGGGCACGGAGCCGGGTCAGACTGGGGGGCACGGAGCCGGGTCAGACTGGGGGGCACGGAGCCGGGTCAGACTGGGGGGCACGGAGCCGGGTCAGACTGGGGGGCACGGAGCCGGGTCAGACTGGGGGGCACGGAGCCGGGTCAGACTGGGGGGCACGGAGCCGGGTCAGACTGGGGGGCACGGAGCCGGGTCAGACTGGGGGGCACGGAGCCGGGTCAGACTGGGGGGCACGGAGCCGGGTCAGACTGGGGGGCACGGAGCCGGGTCAGACTGGGGGGCACGGAGCCGGGTCAGACTGGGGGGCACGGAGCCGGGTCAGACTGGGGGGCACGGAGCCGGGTCAGACTGGGGGGGCACGGAGCCGGGTCAGACTGGGGGGCACGGAGCCGGGTCAGACTGGGGGGGCACGGAGCCGGGTCAGACTGGGGGGGCACGGAGCCGGGTCAGACTGGGGGGGCACGGAGCCGGGTCAGACTGGGGGGGCACGGAGCCGGGTCAGACTGGGGGGGCACGGAGCCGGGTCAGACTGGGGGGGCACGGAGCCGGGTCAGACTGGGGGGGCACGGAGCCGGGTCAGACTGGGGGGCACGGAGCCGGGTCAGACTGGGGGGGCACGGAGCCGGGTCAGACTGGGGGGGCACGGAGCCGGGTCAGACTGGGGGGGCACGGAGCCGGGTCAGACTGGGGGGGCACGGAGCCGGGTCAGACTGGGGGGGCACGGAGCCGGGTCAGACTGGGGGGGCACGGAGCCGGGTCAGACTGGGGGGGCACGGAGCCGGGTCAGACTGGGGGGGCACGGAGCCGGGTCAGACTGGGGGGGCACGGAGCCGGGTCAGACTGGGGGGGCACGGAGCCGGGTCAGACTGGGGGGGCACGGAGCCGGGTCAGACTGGGGGGGCACGGAGCCGGGTCAGACTGGGGGGGCACGGAGCCGGGTCAGACTGGGGGGGCACGGAGCCGGGTCAGACTGGGGGGGCACGGAGCCGGGTCAGACTGGGGGGGCACGGAGCCGGGTCAGACTGGGGGGGCACGGAGCCGGGTCAGACTGGGGGGCACGGAGCCGGGTCAGACTGGGGGGGCACGGAGCCGGGTCAGACTGGGGGGGCACGGAGCCGGGTCAGACTGGGGGGGCACGGAGCCGGGTCAGACTGGGGGGCACGGAGCCGGGTCAGACTGGGGGGCACGGAGCCGGGTCAGACTGGGGGGGCACGGAGCCGGGTCAGACTGGGGGCACGAGCCGGGTCACTGGGGCACGGAGCCGGGTCAGACTGGGGGGGCACGGAGCCGGGTCAGACTGGGGGGGCACGGAGCCGGGTCAGACTGGGGGGGCACGGAGCCGGGTCAGACTGGGGGGGCACGAGCCGGGTCAGACTGGGGGGGCACGGAGCCGGGTCAGACTGGGGGGGCACGGAGCCGGGTCAGACTGGGGGGGGCACGGAGCCGGGTCAGACTGGGGGGGCACGGAGCCGGGTCAGACTGGGGGGCACGAGCCGGGTCAGACTGGGGGGGGCACGGAGCCGGGTCAGACTGGGGGGCACGGAGCCGGGTCAGACTGGGGGGGCACGGAGCCGGGTCAGACTGGGGGGGCACAGAGCCGGGTCGGACTGGGGGGGCACGAGCCGGGTCAGTGACAGCCGGGTCGGACTGGGGGGCACAGAGCCGGGTCGGACTGGGGGGCACAGAGCCGGGTCGGACTGGGGCGGGGCACGAGCCGGGTCGGACTGGGGGGGCACAGAGCCGGGTCGGACTGGGGCCGGGGGGCACAGAGCCGGGTCGGACTGGGGCCGGGGGGCACAGAGCCGGGTCGGACTGGGGGCCGGGGGGGCACAGAGCCGGGTCGGACTGGGGCCGGGGGGCACAGAGCCGGGTCGGACTGGGGCCGGGGGGCACAGAGCCGGGTCGGACTGGGGCCGGGGGCACAGAGCCGGGTCGGACTGGGGCCGGGGGGCACAGAGCCGGTCGGACTGGGGCCGGGGGGCACAGAGCCGGGTCGGACTGGGGGCCGGGGGGCACAGAGCCGGGTCGGACTGGGGCCGGGGGGCACAGAGCCGGTCGGACTGGGGCCGGGGGGCCAGAGCCGGGTCGGACTGGGCCGGGGGCACAGAGCCGGGTCGGACTGGGGCCGGGGGGCACAGAGCCGGGTCGGACTGGGGCCGGGGGGCACAGAGCCGGGTCGGACTGGGGCCGGGGGGCACAGAGCCGGGTCGGACTGGGGCCGGGGGGCACAAGGTGGAGGCCGGGGCACAGAGCGGGTCGGACTGGGGCCGGGGGCACAGAGCCGGGCGGACTGGGGCCGGGGGCACAGAGCCGGTCGGATGGGCCGGGGCACAGGCCGGGTCGGACTGGGGCCGGGGCACAGAGCCGGGTCGGACTGGGGCCGGGGGCACAGAGCCGGTCGACTGGGGCCGGGGACAGAGCCGGTCGGACTGGGGCCGGGGGGCACAGAGCCGGGTCGGACTGGGGCCGGGGGGCACAGAGCCGGGTCGGACTGGGGCGGGGGGCACAGAGCCGGGTCGGACTGGGGCCGGGGGGCACAGAGCCGGGTCGGACTGGGGCCGGGGGGCACAGAGCCGGGTCGGACTGGGGCCGGGGGGCACAGAGCCGGGTCGGACTGGGGCCGGGGGGCACAGAGCCGGGTCGGACTGGGCGGGGGGCACAGAGCCGGGTCGGACTGGGGCCGGGGGGCACAGAGCCGGGTCGGACTGGGGCCGGGGGGCACAGAGCCGGGTCGGACTGGGGCCGGGGGGCACAGAGCCGGGTCGGACTGGGGCCGGGGGGCACAGAGCCGGCACTGGGGCCGGGGCCTACCGTCGGACTGGGCCGGGGGGCACAGAGCCGGGTCGGACTGGGGCCGGTGGGCACAGAGCCGGGTCGGACTGCGACAGCGGTCCTGGGGCGGGGCACAGAGCCGGGTCGGACTGGGGCCGGGGGCACGACGTCATGCGCACAGAGCCGGTCGGACTGGGGCCGGGGGGCACAGAGCCGGGTCGACTGGGCCGGGGGCACAGAGCCGGGTCGACTGGGGCCTCGGCGGGGCACAGAGCCGGTCGGACTGGGCCGGGGGCACAGAGCCGGTCGGACTGGCGGGCAACCGTGGGCCCAAGCGGGTCGACTGGGCCGGGGGCACAGAGCCGGGTCGGACTGGCCGGGGGCACAGAGCGGTCGACTGGGGGCGGCTTCCTCTATATACAGTGTCGGCTCTGGGGAACATCAGACACAATCCTACAATGGTAGAGCGACTGCTGGACAGAAAGAGACAAGGCCCACAGGCTGCAGATAATCTCATCCACCACTGCAGACAGTCACTATGACATCCATCAAAAAAAGCCAAAACTTCAGGCAGAAACATTGACTTTTCCAGCTGCCCCCTCCTGCGGCTGAAAACCCATTAATAAGAGATTATCGCAGTTGAGGATTTGCTACAATGTTCATTTCCTTAATGCCTGCCTGCACTGACACACTGCAGCGATCCCTCAGCAGAGCTGCGGTGGCAGGCCTTTTGTTCTGGTCACGAGACCTGCGAAACCGACCTAGAAGTACGAACTACACTGACACACTGTGACGAAGCTGCTGCGCCTCCTCTCAGCGACTTCGGCTCGCGGCACAGATAACGAGCAGCACATGGCGATTCTCTAATTGGGAATTACAAGGAGATGGAGGACGCACAACGCCAAGGCCGCGGTGACGCCACGGGGCAGATAACGCGGTGCTGAGCGCGGGGGACGTACTGTCATTGTGTGGGGACATACTGTCATTGTGCGGGGACAGCAGCTTCTTCAGAGATAACATTTCTTCATGGAGTCCGTTCAGCACGAAGCCCAGGTACTCCTCCGCGTCCTCCTGCCGCCCCTGCAGGGACACAATACACGAGTTATACGGCTGCGTAAAATACAGGGGGCGCCAACATCCAACATGGAAGACACCGCAGACAGCAGCCAACCAGACAGGTGATGACTCCCCGCCAATCAGGATGCTCCGATAACCCTCCGCCCCTCCACCGTATACGGGCACGAGGCTAGAACCCCCCGGGGCCCGGGTGGCACCCCCATTAGGCTCCAAACCCCCTCATATTGGGCTGGGCCCTCTGACACTCCCCGATATTGGGCCCGAGCCATGTGACTGTCCCCTTGGTCTCCGGCTGCCACCCCCATTAAGTACTAGACCCCTTTACAGTCCCTATATTATGACCGGACCCCCAGACAGCCCCACATATCAAGTCCCAGCCCCCCGTAGCCTCTTTTTACCTTCTCAGACAGGCTGGACTTGGAGAGGGTCAGCAACTGGTAGATGTACGTGGGCTCGAACGCTGCTCCGGGCCGAATGTCGCGAACAACCTTCTCACCGGCCGCCACTGCCGAAAGTGAAGAACATCAGAACCAAACGCCCAAATACTGTCCCCCGTATAGTGGTCATATCCCGAGAAGTCCGAGGACCCCCAGTTACTCCACAGACAGGGGGTCATACCGGTGGTCAGTCCATCACTCTACAGAGTGTCACACCGATGGTCAGTCCATCACTCCACAGACAGGGGGTCACACAGGTGGTCAGTCCACCACTCCACAGACAGAGGGTCACACCGGTGGTCAGACCATCACTCCACAGAGGGTCACACCGGTGGTCAGACCATTACTCCACAGACAGAGGGTCACACCGGTGGTCAGTCCACCACTCCACAGACAGAGGGTCACACCGGTGGTCAGACCATCACTCCACAGACAGAGGGTCACACCGGTGGTCAGTCCACCACTCCACACACAGGGGGTTACACCGGTGGTCAGTCCATCACTCCACAGACGGGGTCACACCAGTGGTCAGTCCACCACTCCACAGACAGGGGGTTACACCAGTGGTCAGTCCATCACTCCACAGACGGGGTCACACCAGTGGTCAGTCCACCACTCCACAGACAGGGGGTTACACCGGTGGTCAGTCCACCACTCCAGACAGGGGGTCACACCGGTGGTCAGTCCATCACTCCACAGAGAGGGTCACACTGATGGTCAGTCCATCAATCTACAGACGGGGTCACACCGATGGTCAGTCCATCACTCTACAGACGGGGTCACACCAGTGATCAGTCCACCACTCCACAGACAGGGGGTTACAACGGTGGTCAGTCCATCACTCCACAGACAAGGGGTCACACTGGTGGTCAAGTCCACCACTCCACAGACAATGGGTCACACTGGTGGTCAGTCCATCACTCCACAGACAGAGGGTCACACCGGTGGTCAGACCATTACTCCACAGACAGAGGGTCACACCGGTGGTCAGTCCACCACTCCACAGACAGAGGGTCACACCGGTGGTCAGACCATCACTCCACAGACAGAGGGTCACACCGGTGGTCAGTCCACCACTCCACACACAGGGGGTTACACCGGTGGTCAGTCCATCACTCCACAGACGGGGTCACACCAGTGGTCAGTCCACCACTCCACAGACAGGGGGTTACACCAGTGGTCAGTCCATCACTCCACAGACGGGGTCACACCAGTGGTCAGTCCACCACTCCACAGACAGGGGGTTACACCGGTGGTCAGTCCACCACTCCAGACAGGGGGTCACACCGGTGGTCAGTCCATCACTCCACAAGAGGGTCACACTGATGGTCAGTCCATCAATCTACAGACGGGGTCACACCGATGGTCAGTCCATCACTCTACAGACGGGGTCACACCAGTGATCAGTCCACCACTCCACAGACAGGGGGTTACAACGGTGGTCAGTCCATCACTCCACAGACAAGGGGTCACACTGGTGGTCAGTCCACCACTCCACAGACAATGGGTCACACTGGTGGTCAGTCCATCACTCCAGACAAGGGGTCACACCGGTGGTCAGTCCACCACTCCACAGACAGGGGGTCACACCAGTGGTCAGTCCACCACTCCACAGACAGGGGGTCACACCAGTGGTCAGTCCACCACTCCACAGACAGGGGGTCACACCAGTGGTCAGTCCACCACTCCACAGACAGGGGGTTACACCGGTGGTCAGTCCATCACTCCACAGACAAGGGGTCACACTGGTGGTCAGTGGCGTCCGGAGATGTGGAGGGCTTCCTGTGGAGACCCCCGGTGGCTGATTTACGCCCTTACCTTGCTTTGCCTTCGCAATGACCGGCATGTTTGTGAATTCATTCATCAGTTGAACGCTGAAAGAAGAGGAAAAACCTGAGAAACCAGAACCAGCGACAGTCAGAGCTGCACCGAAGCCACTAGCGGCCATGAGCAGCCCCTCGCAGGGGCCGACATCAGCCGCCAAACTCCGGTCCCATCACAAAACATTCTGGAACTTTCCATCATTCGCGTCTACTTACAAGCTGTCGATCATGGGTGTGGAGGTGCACGCTCGCTGCAGTTTGCTGTACACGGGAATGTACTTCATCAGATGGTACATGGGCGGACAGGCCACCAGAGCTTGGAGGGTCTGCGGGACGGGTCAGGGAATAAACGACACACAAACAGCCCACGGGCCGAGGCCGACAAGACCTCCAGCAGATTAATGATGGTCTACACTGGATACAACAGTAACAAACCCTCAGCTGTTTTCTCATCACATATTGTACTTTATGATAGCGGTAAAATTCGGTATGACTTGCGTTTATTTGTGAAAAAAAAACCCCAGAAATTTGGCAAAAAATTTGGAAAATTTCGCAATTTTCAAAATTATAATTTTTGTGCCCTTAAATCAGAAAGTTATGTCACACAAAATAGTTAATAAATAACATTTCCCACATGTCTACTTTACATCAGAACAGTTTTGGAAACAATTTTTTTTTGTTAGGAAGTTATAAGGGTTAAAAGTTGAGCAGCGATTTCTCATTTTTCCAACAAAATTTACAAAACCATTTTTTTTTAAGAACCACCTCACATTTGAAGTCACTTTAGGGGTCTACATGGCAGAAAAAACCCAAAAGTGACACCATTCTAAAAACTGCACCCCTCAAGGTACTCAAAACCACATTCAAGAAGTCTATTAACCCTTCAGGTGCTTCACAGGAAATGAAGCAACGTGGAAGGAAAAAATGAACATTTTGATTTCTTAAAAAAATAAACAAAAATACTTTAGACCCAAGCTTTTTTTTAGTTTCACAAGGGTATTAGGAGAAAATGGACCCTAAAATTTGTTATGCAATTTCTCCATAGTACGCTGATACCCCAAATGTGGGGGAAAGCCACTGATTGGGCGCATGGCAGGGCTCAGAAGGGAGGGAGCGCCGTTTGACTTTTTGAACGCAAAATTGGCTGGAATCAATGGTGGCGCCATGTCGCGTTTGGAGAGCCCCTGATGTACCTAAACAGTGGAAACCCCCCAATTCTAACACAGCCCTATCCCTAATCCCAACTCTAACACCAACAGCCCAACCCTAACCCCAAGACAACCCTAACCCCAACCCTAGCTCAACCTTAACCCCAAGACAACCCTAACCCCAACCCTAGCTCAACCTTAACCCCAAGACAACCCTAACCCCAACAGAAACCCAAAGACAACCCTAACCCCAACCCTAGCTCAACCTTAACCCCAAGACAACCCTAACCCCAACAGAAACCCCAAGACAACCCAAACCCCAACCCTAGCTCAACCATAACCCCAAGACAACCCTAAACCTAGCCCCAATGCCCCCGCCATTTTCTTCCAGGAAGAAGACGCAGAGGACGGGAGGATGGAGCAGGGGGGTCCGGGAGACCCCATTTCTCTCTCCTATTGTATGCAAGATCATATCAGAAGAAAGAGAAATGAATAGGCAATCGGACCTTTTTTTTGCGATCATCATTATTCGGTGAATCACAGCAATCACAAGACAGGGGACGGTGAAAACCCACACGGATTATGTTCTCTGGGGTCTTAGCTACCCCTGGGTAGCTGAAACCCCAGAGATTTTCTGACGCTGGGGGGCGCTATACACCTATTTCTCAGTGCCGTTAAAATAAAGGCGCTCAGGAGTAAGTCCCCTTAACTGCCGCCGTTAAAAGGCGTATTGGCGGTTGTTAAGGGGTTGAGGCCTATAATGGCGGCTGCTAGACGCCAGCATTCGGCTGGAGACGCCACCATGAAGGATACAGCGTTGATGTAGCACCAGTTTCCCTTGTTGAGGAGTCCTCGCGGCTGTAACGACACGGGTTTGTGGATGAGCTTCACCCCGTCCAGGATCTCTGCGGAGAGGAGAAAGCAGCGTCAGTACACAGGTCACACCTCACAGACGGTAGGTGCAGATTACTGGGGCCAGCGACTCCCGCTCCGGTGGTACATGGGGGGATCGGAGGCGGCCGCAGCATGGAGTGCTTCCACCTGAACCCCAATCATCCACCATAATCATCCTACATAGGCTCCGGCAGCCGCGTTCCCCATTGCTCCCTGAATATTAGGGAAAAGGAACATTTTAAAATAATTAGAAAGCTATTAAAACACACAGGACCTTCAGCGCTGACGACCCAGGGGGTCCACAGCGGTCTTCACTTTCTAGTGCTGCCCTTAAAAGTGATGCAAGCAGATATAGTATGTCATAACTCCGGGAAAACAGCGATGCAGACCGCCGGGGGGATACAGGTGTGTGTACCTATACAACAAAAAACCTAAGCAGATATTAGTCACCTGGTGAATTGTCTTCTGCTGAAGCGCCAGACCCGGTGGTCCCCACATCCCAGTTAGTGATGTCCCGTGCAACAACCTCAGTATTTAACACGGCCGCTATGCCCGCAAACCACAAGCTTGGAGCGCCACCTGGTGGCTAATACTGGTGGGGAAATAAGTCGTCCCAGGTAATGGACGATCGTCTTCCCACACTGCCTCTGTGCAGCTCCGTATCTGGAGGACGGCAGCGTCTGACCTTCGCACAGGAGCAGCACCTCAGCCCTGAGCCGGCGACCCCAGCCCGTTACACACAAGGTCTCAATTGGAAGTCACACGGGGTGAGCTGTCGGTCCAGAATACTGGGAGGGATACACGGCTGAGCACCAAGGTCCACATGTGTCATGTTTTACTGCAGCGCCTCTTCCTGGTGACCGCCCTTTGCTCTCATGTGCCTACAGTTTACTTTCAGGTTCCTGCAGAATTTTGGACTGACTACCAGTTGGAGACCACCGAGCGCCCATTGTCCCTCTAATTCGTAGCATTCACTATGGCTTGGACAGAGTCACGATATATAGTGCACACACACCCTGCACTGTGGACACCGTCTGTGGCACCCCCTTGTGGTAATCAAGGCCTACACTGTAGCAGTGCTATAATGTGGCCTCATAAACATGTGCCCAGCCTGCACTGCTGACACCGTCTGTGGCGCCCCCTTGTGGTAACCACGGCCTACAATGTAGCAGTGCTATAATGCCTCATACACATGTGCCCAGCCTGCACTGCGGACACCGTCTGTGGCGCCCCCCTTGTGGTAACCACGGCCTACAATGTAGCAGTGCTATAATGCGGCCTCATACCTGTGGCACACTCCGAAGATGAACACAACATACCTGCAATTTTTATGGCTACTGGTCCTCCGTAACAGGAACAGGGCCCTCCTTAATGTCAGCCTGTTTTTCGGGGGCCGGAGGGGCAGCAGAGGGGCGGCAGGCTTAGTTTCAACGTAAGCCACCAGTGGGGTCGGGGAGGGCTTGGAATTGTGAAAGAGACTTGCCCAGGACTTCGCTGGGGGATTCCCGGGGCCGAGGAAGACGCCTGGGCCACGGCCTGAGACAAGGACGTGTCCTCCGGCTTCACTTGCTCGGCCTCGGGATGTAAATCCAGCCCATTGGGGGCATCAGCGTCCTCTGTGGCTTCGAGTGTCTGTCCATTGGCTACCCCCAGCGTTTCAGTAGTATCAGAGTCAGCCGGCGGCTGCTCCTCAGCTGTCCTTAGCGGGCTCTCCCGCCCGGTGTCTGAGGCCGTGCCGTCCTCAGGCTGCCCTGCAGTCCTGCCATCATCTAGTGCATTGGGTACAGAGGAGCCGTCGTCACTGACAGCCTCTATGCTAAAGTCCACGGCGGCCTCCGGGCTATAACAAGATCTAGGGGATACAGACGATGCCCGAGTGTCATCTCCAAGCTCAGGCTCGTCTGTGCCGATACTGCCAAGTCCTGCGGAGGTGGCGTGCCCATTCACAAGGGTCTCCGCAGGGACATCGCCAACACCTTCCATGTAACTGTAATATCCCGGGGGCCTTTTTTTCTTCTTCTTCCGCTCTCTCTGCGCGGATGTACCGTCGCTGTCTGCGTTGCCGCTGCTGTCGGGAAGAGTAGCGTCGGGATATTGACCGTCAATGGCGTCGCAGTTGTTTGCGAGGAGGTCATCAGGGCTCTTCTGGTCGGGCTGCAGGACAGGATGAACTCCGGAGCCTGCGGGTTTAGGGTGCTGGAAATACTGTAATCCGAGTTCCCGAGCAGAGCGGCGTCCACGTCGATCACTTCACTCACCCCAAACTCGATTCTCTGGAAGTCATCACCTTACACAAGGAAAAAAACAAAACATCAGGAGCTGCGCAAATCTGAGATGGTGCCGCAAACGCGACCCCCACAGCCATCCTCTTACCTGCAGACACTGACAGCGTATAACGCGACCCCCCACTCGTCCCCTTCCCTGCAGACACTGACTGCGTACAACGTGACCCCCGCACCCATCCCCTTACCTGCAGACACTGACAGCGTACAACGCGACCCCAGCACCCATCCCCTTACCTGCAGACACTGACTGCATACTACGTGACCCCCGCACCCAACCCCCTTACCTGCAGACACTGACAGCGTACAACGCGACCCCCACAACCATCCCCTTACCTGCAGACACTGACTGCATACAACGCGACCCCCGCACCCATCCCCTTACCTGAAGACACTGACTGCATACAATGTTACCCCCGCACCCATCCCCTTACCTGCAGACACTAACTGCATACAACGTGACCCCCGCACCCGTCCCCTTACCTGCAGACACTGACAGCGTACAACGCGACCCCCGCACCCGTCCCCTTACCTGCAGACACTGACTGCATACGTGACCCCCGCACCCATCCCCTTACATGCAGACACTGACTGCGTACAACGTGACCCCCGCACCCATCCCCTTACCTGAAGACACTGACTGCGTACAATGTTACCCCCGCACCCATCCCCTTACCTGCAGACACTGACAGCGTACAACGCGACCCCTGCACCCATTCCCTTACCTGCAGACACTGCATACAACGCGACCCCCCACTCGTCCCCTTCCCTGCAGACACTGACTGCGTACAATGTTACCCCCGCACCCATCCCCTTACCTGCAGACAGCGACAGCAAACAACGTGACCCCCGCACCCATTCCCTTACCTGCAGACACTGCATACAACGCGACCCCCCACTCGTCCCCTTCCCTGCAGACACTGACTGCGTACAACGTGACCCCAGCACCCATCCCCTTACCTGCAGACACTGACAGCGTACAACGCGACCCCAGCACCCATCCCCTTACCTGCAGACACTGACTGCATACTACGTGACCCCCGCACCCAACCCCCTTACCTGCAGACACTGACAGCGTACAACGCGACCCCCACAACCATCCCCTTACCTGCAGACACTGACTGCATACAACGCGACCCCCGCACCCATCCCCTTACCTGAAGACACTGACTGCATACAATGTTACCCCCGCACCCATCCCCTTACCTGCAGACACTGACTGCATACAACGTGACCCCTGCAACCATCCCCTTACCTGCAGACACTGACTGCGTACGTGACCCCCGCACCCATCCCCTTACCTGAAGACACTGACTGCATACAATGTTACCCCCGCACCCATCCCCTTACCTGCAGACACTAACTGCATACAACGTGACCCCCGCACCCGTCCCCTTACCTGCAGACACTGACAGCGTACAACGCGACCCCCGCACCCGTCCCCTTACCTGCAGACACTGACTGCATACAACGTGACCCCCGCACCCATCCCCTTACATGCAGACACTGACTGCGTACAACGTGACCCCCGCACCCATCCCCTTACCTGAAGACACTGACTGCGTACAATGTTACCCCCGCACCCATCCCCTTACCTGCAGACACTGACAGCGTACAACGCGACCCCTGCACCCGTCCCCTTACCTGCAGACACGGACAGCGTACGTGACCCCTGAACCCATCCCCTTACTTGCAGACAGTGACAGCGTACAACGTGACCCCCGCACCCATTCCCTTACCTGCAGACACTGACTGCATACAACGCGACCCCCGTACCCATCCTCTTACCTGCAGACACTGACTGCATACAACGCGACCCCCACAGCCATCCCCTTACCTGCAGACACTGACTGCATATAATGTGACGCCCGCACCCATCCCCTTACCTGCAGACACTGACTGCGTACATTGTGAACCCCGCACCCATCCCCTTACCTGCAGACACTGACTGCATACAACGTGACCCCCGCACCCATCCCCTTACCTGCAGACACTGACAGCGTACAACGCGACCCCCGCACCCGTCCCCTTACCTGCAAACACTGACTGCGTACAATGTGAACCCCACACCCATCCCCTTACCGGCAGACACTGACTGCATGTGACCCCCGCACCCATCCCCTTACCTGCAGACACTGACAGCATACAACGTGACCCCCACAGCCATCCCCTTACCTGCAGACACTGACAGCGTACAACGCGACCCCCGCACACCATCCCCTTACCTGCAGACATTGACTGCATACAATGTGACCCCCGCACCCATCCCCTTACCTGAAGACACTGACTAAGTCCAATGTTACCCCCGCACCCATCCCCTTACCTGCAGACACTGACAAGCATACAATGTGACCCCCACACCCATCCCCTTACCTGCAGACACTGACAAGCATACAATGTGACCCCCACACCCATCCCCTTACCTGAAGACACTGACTAAGTCCAATGTTACCCCCGCACCCATCCCCTTACCTGCAGACACTGACAGCATACAATGTGACCCCCGCACCCATCCCCTTACCTGCAGACACTGACAGCGTACAATGTGAACCCCGCACCCATCCCCTTACCTGCAGACACTGACTGCATACAACGTGACCCCCGCACCCATCCCCTTACCTGCAGACACTGACTGCATACAATGTGACCCCCGCACCCATCCTCTTACCTGCAGACACTGACAGCGTACAACGCGACCCCCGCACCCGTCCCCTTACCTGCAGACACTGACAGCATACAACGCGACCCCCGCACACGTCCCCTTACCTGCAGACACTGACAGCGTACAAAGCGACCCCAGCACCCGTCCCCTTACCTTTAGACACTGACTGTATACAACGTGACCCCCACAGCAATCCCCTTACCTGCAGACACTGACTGCATATAATGTGACCACTGCACCCGTCCCCTTACCGTCAGACACTGACTGCATATAATGTGACCCCCGCACCCATCCCCTTACCTGCAGACACTGACTGCGTACAATGTGAACCCCGCACCCATCCCCTTACCTGCAGACACTGACAGCGTACAATGTGACCCCCGCACCCGTCCTCTTACCTGCAGACACTGACTGCATACTTTCTGACCCCCGCACCCGTCCCCTTACCTGCAGACACTGACTGCATACAACGTGACCCCCACAGTCATCCCCTTACCTGCAGACACTGACTGCATACTACCTGACCCCCGCACCCTTACCTGCAGACACTGACTGCATACAACGTGACCCCCACACCCATCCCCTTACCTGCAGACACTGACTGCATACAACGTGACCCCCACACCCATCCCCTTACCTGCAGACACTGACTGCATACAACGCAACCCCTGCACCTAACCCCTTACCTGCAGACACTGACTGCATACTACCTGACCCCCCCACCATCCCATTACCGGCAGACACTGACTGCATACAACGCAACCCCCGCACCCATCCCCTTACCTGCAGACACTGACTGCGTACAACCTGATCCCTGCACCCATCCCCTTACCTGCAGACACTGCATACTACGTAACCCCCCCACACCCATCCCCTTGCCTGCAGACACTGACTGTGTACTACGCAACCCCCACACCCATCCCTTACCTGCAGACACTGACTGCATACAACGTGACCCCCACAGCCATCCCCTTTACCTGCAGACACTGACTGCATACTACCTGACCCCCGCACCCATCCCCTTACCTGCAGACACTGAGCGGCACAGGGTTAAGGGGTCAGACCCAGTTAACGCACCGACACACGATATCACAGGTACTTACCATCCTGGAGATCACATGAAGACAGCGGGCCACAGAACACCGGCTCATTGAAAGGGGGCAACTGCGGAGAGAACAAGAAAATGTGAATCAGAGACAAAAACACAAGAAAAACTTCTCAGAATCTAAGGGCGTCTTGTCCTGTGTCCGCACAAGGCTCAGGACAATCCAAAAATACGCACGAGATCGGTCACTGCCAGCACACATGGCCCTGAGGAAAGTGCTACACCCCGCAGCCCTCGCGAGTATCCACAGCGGGAAGCAGAGACTCTGTCTCAGAAAACGTCCCACACCCAGACACTGTGGAGGATGACGATCTCTGCGACCCGATGTCCCCACAGGTGTATACGGGAACGTCCTAGGGTTCTGCAGATTTCTTCTGTGGTCGCTGAGGCCCGAGATCAAAGCTTCTTCACCCCATATTTTGCTAGGACACCAATACAACAGCCACCACGACATCACCTGGACGCTCACATCGGCCACCACCACAGCACCTCCCGACCAACACACCAGCCACGACAAACCGTGAGGAAGCAAACACGCAGGCCACCACAACACCACCAAGATGCCATTCACCACAACAGCCGGACACAATGCCAGGACGTCAATACACCAGTCACCACTATGACAATGCCAGCCACCAAGACCCTGGCCACCACCACAACGCCAACTACCACCATGACGCAACTCTGGCCACAAAGCCATTACTCAAGCACACCAGCCACCACTACAACACCAGAACGCCAACACTCCGGCCACCACCACGACAATGACAGGTAGCCAAAACATCATTCATCCCGACAAGGCCAGGTAGCCAAAACATCATTCATCCCGACAAGGCCAGGATGCCAACACGCCGGACACCTCAACACAATGTCAAGGCACTGTTCATCACAACACAGAATCATTATGCCGGCAACCACAACACAATGCCCAGTCACCAGTGACCATGACACAACGCTGGGACAGCACAACATCAACACACCACCACGCCGGCCAACGTGACGATTTGATATCCACGTTATCACAACGCCTCTCCTGCCTGGATTTCAGAGCGTGCCGTCAAGCAAGAATTAATTCTGGGTGTGAAGTTCTGGTGCAAGATTCATGAGCAGCGAAACCCCCAAAAGTTTAGCACGTGGCGAGGGACAGATCCTTACCTCTACTGTACAACGAGTGCTGGTGAAGAACTGGCGGAATTCATCGTCACTGAACTCCCCAAAAATGTACTGAAAAAAAGAAGAAACACAAGTCAGACCACATACAGCAGGCGACCCGAGCACCCCTCACCCCCGACAGAACGTCCGCTCTCCCCGACACTGCGGGTTATCACCTCAACATTTGATATTCAGGGTCACTCCCTGGCTCCACCGGAAAGAAATCTACCAGGATCATTCCCCCTTCCCCAGAATCACCGCCATCCTCCTCAGGGCCACTACTAAACCCATCTCCCCCACCCCCCGGGATCATTCCCCCCTTCCACTCAGGATCACCGCCCTCTTCCCCAGGATAACTCCCCCCTTCCCCAGGATTACTCCCTCATCCCCTCTCCCCCCAAAATCACAGCCCCCTTCCCCAGGATCACTGCCCCATCCTCTATCCCCCGAGGAACACAGCCCCCTTCCCCAGGATCACTGCCCCATCCCCTCTCCCCCAAGGATCACTGCCCTCTTCCCCAGGATTACTCCCTCATCCCCTCTCCCCCCAGAATCACAGCCCCCTTCCCCAGGATTACTCCCTCATCCCCTCCCCCCAGAATCACAGCCCCCTTCCCCAGGATCACTGCCCCATCCCCTATCCCCCCAAGATCACAGCCCCCTTCCCCAGGATCACTGCCCCATCCCCTATCCCCCCAGGATCACAGCCCCCTTCCCCAGGATCACTGCCCCATCCCCTATCCCCCCAGGATCACAGCCCCCTTCCCCAGGATCACTGCCCCATCCCCCCAGGATCACAGCCCCCTTCCCCAGGATCACTGCCCCATCCCCTATCCCCCCAGGATCACAGCCCCCTTCCCCAGGATCACTGCCCATCCCCTCTCTCCCAAGGATCACTGCCCCCTTCCCCAGGATTACTCCCTCATCCCCTCCCCCCAGAATCACAGCCCCCTTCCCCAGGATCACTGCCCCATCCCCTCAGGATCACAGCCCCCTTCCCCAGGATCACTGCCCCATCCCCTATCCCCCCAAGATCACAGCCCCCTTCCCCAGGATCACTGCCCCATCCCCTATCCCCCCAGGATCACAGCCCCCTTCCCCAGGATCACTGCCCCATCCCCTATCCCCCCAGGATCACAGCCCCCTTCCCCAGGATCACTGCCCCATCCCCCCAGGATCACAGCCCCCTTCCCCAGGATCACTGCCCCATCCCCTATCCCCCCAGGATCACAGCCCCCTTCCCCAGGATCACTGCCCCATCCCCTCTCCCCCAAGGATCACTGCCCCCTTCCCCAGGATTACTCCCTCATCCCCTCCCCCCAGAATCACAGCCCCCTTCCCCAGGATCACTGCCCCATCCCCTCAGGATCACAGCCCCCTTCCCCAGGATCACTGCCCCATCCCCTATCCCCCCAAGATCACAGCCCCCTTCCCCAGGATCACTGCCCCATCCCCTATCCCCCCAGGATCACTGCCCCATCCCCTATCCCCCCAGGATCACTGCCCCATCCCCTCTCCCCCAAGGATCACTGCCCCCTTCCCCAGGATTACTCCCCCCATCCCCTCAGGATTACTCCCCCATCCCCTCTCCCCCCAGGATTCCTGCCCCCTTCCCCAGGATTACTCCCCTATCCCCTCTCCCCCCAGTATCACAGCCCCCTTCCCCAGGATTACTCCCCCATCCCCTCTCCCCCCAGAATCACAGCACCCTTCCCCAGGATCACTGCCCCATCCCCTCTCCCCAAGGATCACTGCCCCCTTCCCCAGGATCACTGCCCCATCCCCTATCCCCCCAGGATCACAGTCCCCTTCCCCAGGATCACTGCCCCATCCCCTATCCCCCCCAGGATCACAGCCCCCTTCCCCAGGATCACTGCCCCATCCCCTATCCCCCCAGGATCACAGCCCCCTTCCCCAGGATCACTGCCCCATCCCCTCTCCCCCAAGGATCACTGCCCCCTTCCCCAGGATTACTCCCCCATCCCTCTCCCCCCAGAATCACAGCACCCTTCCCCAGGATCACTGCCCCATCCCCTCTCCCCAAGGATCACTGCCCCTTCCCCAGGATTACTCCCTCATCCCCTCTCCCCCCAGAATCACAGCCCCCTTCCCCAGGATTACTCCCAATCCCTCCTCCCCCCAGAATCACAGCCCCCTTCCCCAGAATCACAGCCCCCTTCCCCAGGATCACTGCCCCATCCCCTATCCCCCCAGGATCACTGCCCATCCCTATCCCCCAGGATCACAGCCCCCTTCCCCAGGTTCACTGCCCCATCCCCTCTCCCCCCAGGATTACTCCCCCATCCCCTCTCCCCCAGTATCACAGCCCCCTTCCCCAGGATTACTCCCCCATCCCCTCTCCCCCGGGAATCACAGCCCCCTTCCCCAGGATCACTGCCCCATCCCCCGAGGATCACAGCCCCCTTCCCCAGGATCACTGCCCCATCCTCTCTCCCCAAGGATCACTGCCCCCTTCCCAGGATCACTGCCCCATCCCTCTCCCCCAAGGATCACTGCCCCCTTCCCCAGGATTACTCCTCCCATCCCCTCTCCCCAAGAATCACAGCCCCCTTCCCCAGGATCACAGCCTTCCCCAGGATCACAGCCCCCTTTCCCAGGATCACAGCCCCATCCCCTCTCCCCCCAGTATCACAGCCCCCTTCCCCAGGATCACTGCCCCATCCCCTATCCCCCAGGATCACCGCTAGGATACAGCGTGGCTTTGTCCTGTACAATATGACAATCCCAAGACGGTAACGAGCCGCGACCATCCAGAAAAAAGTGCGAGCACAGCAGGAGTGTCATTGTCACCGTCCTGCAGCTTCAGCAATAGACAGGTTCACACAGCGCCCAGCATAATCCGCGGGCCCCGCGCCAGCAAATCCCAGGACTGCAGCGGGTACAGTGGGTGCTCCGAGCAAAGGTCCAAACCACAGCACATCACCCCTCCCCTGGAGCAAAGCTCAGGACAGGAGGGAGCCGATGTATCAGGACGCTTGCTGATTTTGAGTGGAAACATCCAAGAACTGCTACAATGTATCAGTCCGGAGTCAAACCCTCAGAAATAAATCTATTGTTCCCTGTTATCAGCCATTCCGGGCTGCACGATTACCTTCCTGTCACACATCTGCAGTGCCGAGAACCTATAAAAATCATATCCATCACCACTAATGGCAGATCTGCAACATCAGCTCTGGGAAACAATGTTACCGGCCCTTTAAGAAGCACAATCCTAGAAGAGATCATGGATTTTGGATCGTCTGACCCCTGATCGCCACCTGATCACAATCCATGGCGGATGTCACTAATTACACCAACCCCCCCACACACTATCTGCCGCTCTCTGTACGCAGGCGCAATCACCAACATGGGTGGGGACGGGTTAAGCACGTGGCTGGGCCGATGCCAGCAGGAGGCAGTGCCAGGACGCGCACGGTGGAGAAAGGTGTAACAGGCAAGAAGAGCAACTGTATGTGGGGGCAGGGCGCTGCCGGGAGGTCTCAACCTGGCGGACCACCCGAAGGACCAGCACAGTCCCCATCACAACGAGTAAGGACCAGTACAGTCCCCATCACAACGAGTAAGGACCAGCACAGTCCCCATCTCAACCAGTAAGGACCAGCACAGTCCCCATCCCAACCAGTAAGGACCAGCACAGTCCCCATCCCAACCAGTAAGGACCAGCACAGTCCCCATCCCAACCAGTAAGGACCAGCACAGTCCCCATCACAACGAGTAAGGACCAGTACAGTCCCCATCACAACGAGTAAGGACCAGCACAGTCCCCATCTCAACCAGTAAGGACCAGCACAGTCCCCATCACAACCAGTAAGGACCAGCACAGTCCCCATCCCAACCAGTAAGGACCAGCACAGTCCCCATCCCAACCAGTAAGGACCAGCACAGTCCCCATCCCAACCAGTAAGGACCAGCACAGTCCCCATCTCAACCAGTAAGGACCAGCACAGACCCCATCACAACCAGAAAGGACAAGCACAGTCCCCATCACAACCAGTAAGGACCAGCACAGTCCCCATCACAACGAGTAAGTACCAGCACAGTCCCCATCCCAACCAGTAAGGAAAAGCACAGTCCCCATCCCAACCAGTAAGGACCAGCACAGTCCCCATCCCAACCAGTAAGGACCAGCACAGTCCCCATCTCAACCAGTAAGGACCAGCACAGTCCCCATCACAACCAGTAAGGACCAGCACAGTCCCCATCCCAACTAGTAAGGACCAGCACAGTCCCCATCCCAACCAGTGAGGACAAGCACAGTCCCCATCCCAACTAGTAAGCAAGTAAGGACCAGCACAGTCCCCATCCCAACCAGAGAGGACAACCACAGTCCCCATAACAACTAGTAAGCAAGTAAGGACCAGCACAGTCCCCATCCCAACCAGTAAGGACCAGCACAGTCCCCATCCCAACTAGTAAGGACCAGCACAGTCCCCATCCCAACCAGTGAGGACAAGCACAGTCCCCATCCCAACTAGTAAGCAAGTAAGGACCAGCACAGTCCCCATCCCAACCAGAGAGGACAACCACAGTCCCCATCCCAACTAGTGAGCCAGTAAGGACCAGCACAGTCCCCATCCCAACCAGTGAGGACAAGCACAGTCCCCATCACAACCAGCAAGGACAATCACAGTCCTCATCATAACCAGCAAGGACAAGCACAGTCCCCATCACAACCAGCAAGGACAAGCACAGCCCCCATCCCAACAAGTAAGGACCAGCACAGTCCCCATCACAACCAGTAAGGACAAGCACAGACCCCATCCTAACCAGTAAGGACAAGCACAGTTCCCATCCCAACCAGTAAGGACCAGCACAGTCCCCATCCCAACCAGTGAGGACAAGCACAGTCCCCATTCCAACTAGTAAGCCAGTAAGGACCAGCACAGTCCCCATCTCAACCAGAGAGGACAAGCACAGTCCCCATCCCAGACAGTAAAGACAAGCACAGTCCCCATCACAACCAGTAAGGACCAGCACAGTCCCCATCACAACCAGTAAGGACCAGCACAGTCCCCATCCCAACTAGTAAGCCAGTAAGGACCAGCACAGTCCCCATCACAACCAGCAAGTACCAGCACAGTCCCCATCCCAACCAGTAAGGACAAGCACAGTCCCCATCACAACCAGTAAGGACAAGCACAGTCCCCATCACAACCAGTAAGGACAAGCACAGTCCCCATCACAACCAGTAAGGACAAGCACAGTCCCCATCACAACCAGTAAGGACAAGCACAGCCCCCATCACAACCAGTAAGGACAAGCACAGCCCCCATCACAACCAGTAAGGACCAGCACAGTCCCCATCACAACCAGTAAGGACAAGCACAGTCCCCATCACAACCAGTAAGGACAAGCACAGTCCCCATCACAACCAGTAAGGACAAGCACAGTCCCCATCACAACCAGTAAGGACAAGCACAGCCCCCATCACAACCAGTAAGGACAAGCACAGCCCCCATCCCAACCAGTAAGGATCAGCACAGTCCCCATCCCAACCAGTAAGGACCAGAACAATCCCACCCCAATCAGTAAGGAGTCAGGACCAGCACAGTCCCCATCACAACCAGCAAGTACAAGCACAGTCCCCATCCCAACTAGTAAGCCAGTAAGGACCAGCACAGTCCCCATCACAACCAGTAAGGACAAGCACAGTCCCCATCACAACCAGTAAGGACAAGCACAGCCCCCATCACAACCAGTAAGGACAAGCACAGCCCCCATCACAACCAGTAAGGACAAGCACAGCCCCCATCACAACCAGTAAGGACAAGCACAGCCCCCATCCCAACCAGTAAGGATCAGCACAGTCCCCATCCCAACCAGTAAGGACCAGAACAATCCCCACCCCAATCAGTAAGGACCAGCACAGTCCCCATCACAACCAGCAAGTACAAGCACAGTCCCCATCCCAACTAGTAAGCCAGTAAGGACCAGCACAGTCCCCATCCCAACCAGCAAGTACCAGCACAGTCCCCATCCCAACTAGTAAGCCAGTAAGGACAAGCACAGTCCCCATCACAACCAGCAAGTACAAGCACAGTCCCCATCCCAACTAGCAAGCCAGTAAGGACCAGCACAGTCCACATCA
>JARQOD010000010.1:44604296-44643110 GCA_033576555.1 Oophaga sylvatica | reverse complement strand
TGCTGCAGTCACTGTGTACTACATTACATTACTGATCCTGAGTTACATCCTGTATTATACTCCAGAGCTGCACTCACTATTCTGCTGGTGCAGTCACTGTGTACATACATTACATTACTGATCCTGAGTTACATCCTGTATTATACCCCAGAGCTGCACTCACTATTCTGCTGGTGCAGTCACTGTCTACATACATTACATTACTGATCCTGAGTTACCTCCTGTATTATACCCAGAGCTGCACTCACTTTCTGCTGGTGCAGTCACTGTGTACATACATTACATTACTGATCCTGAGTTACATCCTGTATTATACCCCAGAGCTGCACTCACTATTCTGCTGGTGCAGTCACTGTGTACATACATTACTTACGATCCTGAGTTACATCTGTATTATACCCAGAGCTGCACTCACTATTCTGTGGTGCAGTCACTGTGTACATACATTACATTACTGATCCTGAGTTACATCCTGTATTATACCCCAGAGCTGCACTCACTATTCTGCTGGTGCAGTCACTGTGTACATTACATTACTATCCTGAGTACATCCTGTATTATACCCAGAGCTGCACTCACTATTCTGCTGGTGCAGTCACTGTGTACATACATTACATTACTGATCCTGAGTTACATCCTGTATTATACCCCAGAGCTGCACTCACTATTCTGCTGGTGCAGTCACTGTGTACATAATTACTGATCCTGAGTTACATCCTGTATTATACCCCAGAGCTGCACTCACTATTCTGCTGGTGCAGTCAC
Source organism: Oophaga sylvatica (assembly GCA_033576555.1). Taxonomy (NCBI): domain Eukaryota; kingdom Metazoa; phylum Chordata; class Amphibia; order Anura; family Dendrobatidae; genus Oophaga; species Oophaga sylvatica. Next base: position 44,642,345 of record JARQOD010000010.1, on the reverse strand, counting down.
TGTGTACATACATTACATTACTGATCCTGAGTTACCTCTGTATTATACCCCAGAGCTGCACTCACTATTCTGCTGGTGCAGTCACTGTGTACATACTTACATTACTGATCCTGAGTTACATCCTGTATTATACCCAGAGCTGCACTCACTATTCTGCTGGTGCAGTCACTGTGTACATACATTACATTACTGATCCTGAGTTACATCCTGTATTATACCCAGAGCTGCACTCACTATTCTGCTGGTGCAGTCACTGTGTACATACATTACATTACTGATCCTGAGTTACATCCTGTATTATACCCCAGAGCTGCACTCACTATTCTGCTGGTGCAGTCACTGTGTACATACATTACATTACTGATCCTGAGTTACATCCTGTATTATACCCCAGAGCTGCACTCACTATTCTGCTGGTGCAGTCACTGTGTACATACATTACATTACTGATCCTGAGTTACATCCTGTATTATACCCCAGAGCTGCACTCACTATTCTGCTGGTGCAGTCACTGTGTACATACATTACATTACTGATCCTGAGTTACATCCTGTATTATACCCAGAGCTGCACTCACTATTCTGCTGGTGCAGTCACTGTGTACATACATTACATTACTGATCCTGAGTTACATCCTGTATTATACTCCAGAGCTGCACTCCTATTCTGCTGGTGCAGTCACTGTGTACATACATTACATTACTGATCCTGAGTTACATCCTGTATTATACCCCAGAGCTGCACTCACTATTCTGCTGGTGCAGTTACTGTGTACTTTATATTACTGATCCTGAGTCACATCCTGTATTATACCCCAGAGCTGCACTCACTATTCTGCTGGTGCAGTCACTGTGTACATACATTACATTACTGATCCTGAGTTACATTCTGTATTATACCCAGAGCTGCACTTATTATTCTGCTGGTGCAGTCACTGTGTACATACATTACTGATCCTGAGTCACATCCTGTATTATACCCAGAGCTGCACTCACTATTCTGCTGGTGCAGTCACTGTGTACATACATTACATTACTGATCCTGAGTTACATCCTGTATTATACTCCAGAGCTGCACTCACTATTCTGCTGGTTCAGTCACTGTGTACATACATTACATTACTGATCCTGAGTTACATCCTGTATTATACCCAGAGCTGCACTCACTATTCTACTGGTGCAGTCACTGTGTACATATATTACATTACTAATCCTGAGTTACATCCTGTATTATACTCCAGAGCTGCACTCACTATTCTGCTGGTGCAGTCACTGTGTACATACATTACATTACTGATCCTGAGTTACATCCTGTATTATACTCCAGAGCTGCACTCACTATTCTGCTGGTGCAGTGACTGTGTACATACATTACATTACTGATCCTGAGTTACATCCTGTATTATACACCAGAGCTGCACTCACTATTCTGCTTGTGCAGTCACTGTGTACATACATTACACTACTGATCCTGAGTTACATCCTGTATTTTACTCCAGAGCTGCACTCACTATTCTGCTGGTGCAGTCACTGTGTACATACATTACATTACTGATCCTGAGTTACATCCTGTAATATACTCCAGAGCTGCACTCACTATTCTGCTGGTGCAGTCACTGTGTACATACATTACATTACTGATCCTGAGTTACATCCTGTATTATACTCCAGAGCTGCACTCACTATTCTGCTGGTGCAGTCACTGTGTACATACATTACATTACTGATCCTGAGTTACATCCTGTATTATACTCCAGAGCTGCACTCACTATTCTGCTGGTGCAGTCACTGTGTACATACATTACATTACTGATCCTGAGTTACATCCTGTATTATACTCCAGAGCTGCACTCACTATTCTGCTGGTGCAGTCACTGTCTACATACATTACATTACTGATCCTGAGTTACCTCCTGTATTATACCCCAGAGCTGCACTCACTATTCTGCTGGTGCAGTCACTGTGTACATACATTACATTACTGATCCTGAGTTACCTCCTGTATTATACCCAGAGCTGCACTCACTATTCTGCTGGTGCAGTCACTGTGTACATACATTACATTACATGATCCTGAGTTTACATCCTGTATTATACTCCAGAGCTGCACTCACTATTCTGCTGGTGCAGTCACTGTGTACATACATTACATTACTGATCCTGAGTTACATCCTGTATTATACTCCAGAGCTGCACTCACTATTCTGCTGGTGCAGTCACTGTGTACATACATTACATTACTGATCCTGAGTTACATCCTGTATTATACCCCAGAGCTGCACTCACTATTTGCTGGTGCAGTCACTGTGTACATACATTACATTTACTGATCCTGAGTTACATCCTGTATTATACTCCAGAGCTGCACTCACTATTCTGCTGGTGCAGTCACTGTGTACATACATTACATTACTGATCCTGAGTTACATCCTGTATTATACCCCAGAGCTGCACTCACTATTCTGCTGGTGCAGTCACTGTGTACATACATTACTGATCCTGATTTACATCTGTATTATACCCCAGAGCTGCACTCACTATTTCTGGTGCAGTCACTGTGTACATACATTACATTACTGATCCTGAGTTACATCCTGTATTATACCCAGAGCTGCACTCACTATTCTGCTGGTGCAGTCACTGTGTACATACATTACTTACATCCTGAGTTCACATCCTGTATTATACCCCAGAGCTGCACTCACTATTCTGCTGGTGCAGTCACTGTGTACATACATTACATTACTGATCCTGAGTTACATCCTGTATTATACTCCAGAGCTGCACTCACTATTCTGCTGGTGCAGTCACTGTGTACATACATTACTGATCCTGAGTTACATCCTGTATTATACCCAGAGCTGCACTCACTATTCTGCTGGTGCAGTCACTGTGTACATACATTACATTACTGATCCTGAGTTACCTCCTGTACTATACTCCAGAGCTGCACTCACTATTCTGCTGTGCAGTCACTGTGTACATACATTACATTACTGATCCTGAGTTACATCCTGTATTATACTCCAGAGCTGCACTCACTATTCTGCTGGTGCAGTCACTGTGTACATACATTACATTACTGATCCTGAGTTACATCCTGTATTATACCCCAGAGCTGCACTCACTATTCTGCTGGTGCAGTCACTGTGTACATACATTACATTACTGATCCTGAGTTACATCCTGTATTATACCCAGAGCTGCACTCACTATTCTGCTGGTGCAGTCACTGTGTACATACATTACATTACTGATCCTGAGTTACATCCTGTATTATACCCAGAGCTGCACTCACTATTCTGCTGGTGCAGTCACTGTGTACATACATTACATTACTGATCCTGAGTTACAATCCTGTATTATACCCCAGAGCTGCACTCACTATTCTGCTGGTGCAGTCACTGTGTACATACATTACATTACTGATCCTGAGTTACTCCTGTATTATACCCAGAGCTGCACTCACTATTCTGCTGGTGCAGTCACTGTGTACATACATTACATTACTGATCCTGAGTTACATCCTGTATTATACCCCAGAGCTGCACTCACTATTCTGCTGGTGCAGTCACTGTGTACATACATTACATTACTGATCCTGAGTTACCTCCTGTATTATACTCCAGAGCTGCACTCACTATTCTGCTGGTGCAGTCACTGTGTACATACATTACATTACTGATCCTGAGTTACTCCTGTATTATACTCCAGAGCTGCACTCACTATTCTGCTGGTGCAGTCACTGTGTACATACATTACATTACTGATCCTGAGTTACATCCTGTATTATACTCCAGAGCTGCACTCACTATTCTGCTGGTGCAGTCACTGTGTACATACATTACATTACTGATCCTGAGTTACATCCTGTATTATACTCCAGAGCTGCACTCACTATTCTGCTGGTGCAGTCACTGTGTACATACATTACATTACTGATCTTGAGTTACATCCTGTATTATACTCCAGAGCTGCACTCACTATTCTGCTGGTGCAGTCACTGTGTACATACATTACATTACTGATCCTGAGTTACATCCTGTTATACTCCAGAGCTGCACTCACTATTCTTCTGGTGCAGTCACTGTGTATCATTACATACTGATCCTGAGTTACTGTCACGCTGTATAGCAGATATATATATGAGATGTCTGTAATCTATATCAAAAGGGCAACATACTATATAACATGCGCATAGATATATGATAACATAGATTTACCTGATAGAATGTCCAGTGGGTCAATACGGAATCCGTTATACGCTGTCTCCGGCTAGAGGGTGACCGGGGTCTAAGCTGACCCTGAAACTGGGGTCCTAACTAATCCCTCAACCTGGAGGTACTGTTAAAGGTACAGAGGTCCAGGCCACCAGCGTAAACCCTGTCTCCTATCAATCCCTGCCAACTGTATTCTAGTCCTAAGAAGGACCCTGAATACCACCAAAGGGAATGAACAGGTAACGGATAATGAACAGAAAGACATACAAGAAAGAGAAGGAATAAAGTAAATAAAGTCTTACATACAACACTCACACACAGTAGGAACACCTAAGGTCTCAGAGAAAACTATAAGCTGTAAGAGTAAAAACAACTAAGGAGCTCTTAGCTTAAGTATTCCAGAACCGATCCAGACTGCTGAACTACATGAATGCTTTCACCGGCTCTAACACCCAGACTGGCAGAAATATAAAGGAAACTAATTAGAACATAATCAAAAGCAGCCGGGCGAGGCTGCACCTAGCCTTAGCAAAGAGCTAGGAAAAATTAACTCTCCATTACCAAAAAACAAAGAAACAGAAGCTCAGCTGTGAGAAGTCAGAATGTGCAATCGCGACGATCTTTGTGGCGATGCACCCATGACAGTACCCCCCCTTCTACGAGGGGCCTCCGGACCCTCATGACCAGGTCTGTCCGGGTGAGTTGTGTGAAAGTGTCACTGCGTTACCACGTATATCAATATGACCACACAACTGAATGAGAAGAGTAGAGGTGACGGTATGACTGGTGCCACATACTTTTTAAGTAATGACTTGTGAAACACATTATGAATTTTTAAACGTAGGAGGGAGGTCCAGACGAAATGCCACAGGATTAATTATGGAACTGATCCTGTACGGCCCGATGAATCTGGGACCCAACCTCCAGGAGGAATTTAAGTTTTATATTCCTGGTAGACAACCACACCAGATCATTCACCTTCAGATCTCGACCAGAAACTCTCCCCCTATCAGCCATCCGTTTGTAACGGTTCTCCGTAACCTTCAGTCTTAACTGATCTGGAACTATCAGTCTCCCTGGAAGTCCCACAGGGGCGTCCCCCTGAGCCCCCAATACCTCCCCCTCAAGCTCAGAGCATACAGCTGACACTACAACTCCCTCCTGAGGAATAGGAACCGGATCATCCATCCTCCCGGCCCTGGGAAAGTACGAGATAAGGCATCAGGAAGCAACTTTATTGAGCAGTCATATGCGCGATGAGGAGGTAACTCTTTACACCCCTTCTCTGAGAACATCTCCCCAAAGTCCTCCAGAAAAGGAGGCAAAGTCCTAGGCACAACTGCACCGATGACCGTGCTCATGCAGTTATTCTTGCAAAATTCACCCCACTGGCTTATCTTTCTGGATTGCCAATCAATCACTGGGTTATGTTTAGCCAACCAAGGAAGTCCCAACACAATAGGAGTAGGTAGACCCTCCAACACATAACAAGACAATTGCTCTTTATGTATTGCCCCTACTCGAAGATCTATGTTATGAACAGCTTGTACCAAGCTACCTTGACCGAGAGGTCTAGAATCAATAGAGAGTATAGGGACCGGTTTGGCCAATACACTCAGTTGCATACCATGCACCTGGGCAAACCGAGCGTCCACAAGATTAGCCCCGGACCCACTATCAAGAAAAACAGAAATCCTCTCAGTTCTAGTACCAATCACCACCTCCGCAGGCACGAAAACTGAGAGGGATTTGGGGACGAAATACAGACTCCCAGGTTAACTCCTTGGGTCAAAGAGGTCCGGGATGGACAACCCCCAACAAAATGTCCCTCTCTCCCGCAAAAGAAACACCTTCTAGTCTTGCGGCGCACCGCCGATTCCCTCCTACAAAATGATGTCCCTCCCAACTGCATGGGTTCCTCAGAACAGACCAGGGGAACCTCAGTATAAGGGACTTTAGTAGTAGGTGGAGTCATCATGGGGGGCGGAGTTACCTCGCGTCTTCCCCGAAGTCGTCTATCAATGCGAATAGCGAGGGCCATAGCAGCCTCCAGTGATGGAGGAGAATCATACTGAGCCAACACATCTTTTAATTTGTCAGACAACCCTTGACAAAACTGGCTCCTAAGAGCTGGGTCATTCCACTGAGTATCTGTTGCCCATCTACGGAACTCAGAAGAATATTCCTCCGCTGGACGATTTCCTTGCCGTATTTTACGTAACTTTGTTTCAGCAAGGGAAACTCGATCCGGATCATCATATACCAGACCCAGGGCAGTAAAAAATCGATCCACTGACTGGAGATCTGGGGAGCCTGGAGGAATAGAGAACGCCCAAGATTGAGGGTCCCCTTGTAAGAGCGAGATAACAATTCCCACCCTCTGCTCTTCACTCCCAGATGACCGAGGCCGCAGCCGAAAGTACAATTTACATGCCTCCCGGAAAGTAAAAAATTTGTCCCGCCCACCAGTGAACCTGTCCGGGAGAGCAACCTTAGGTTCAGATCTGGTTTGCTCGGGAGGGACAAAACCTTGGACTTAATGTCTGCAAATTCCATGGACAACCCCTGCAACTGTCCGGGCCAGCTGGGCTACTGGATCCATGACAGCTGGGGAGAATCTTTTTAGGCCGGTGAAAATGTCACGCTGTATAGCAGATATATATATGAGATGTCAGTAATCTATATCAAAAGGGCAACATACTATATAACATGCGCATAGATATATTATAACATAGAATTACCTGACAGAATGTCCAGTGGGTCAATACGGAATCCGTTATACGCTGTCTCCGGCTAGAGGGTGACCGGGGTCTAAGCTGACCCTGAACTGGGGTCCTAACTAATCCCTCAACCTGGAGGTACTGTTAAAGGTACAGAGGTCCAGGCCACCAGCGTAAACCCTGTCTCCTATCAATCCCTGCCAACTGTAATCTAGTCCTAAGAAGGACCCTGAATACCACCAAAGGGAATGAACAGGTAACGGATAATGAACAGAAAGACATACAAGAAAGAAAGAATAAAGTAAATAAAGTCTTACATACAACACTCACACACAGTAGGAACACCTAAGGTCTCAGAGATAAACTATAAGCTGTAAGAGTAAAAACAACTAAGGAGCTCTTAGCTTAAATATTCTCAGAACCGATCCAGTCTGCTGAACTACATGAATGCTTTCACCGGCGTCTAACACCCAGACTGGCAGAAATATAAAGGAAACTAATTAGAACATAATCAAAAGCAGCCGGGCGAGGCTGCACCTAGCCTTAGCAAAGAGCTAGGAAAAATTAACTCTCACATTACCAAAAAACAAAGAAACAGAAGCTCAGCTGTGAGAAGTCAGAATGTGCAATCGCGACGATCTTCATGGCGATGCACCCATGCAGTACGTACATAATTACTGATCCTGAGTATCCTGTATTATACCCCAGAGCTGCACTCACTATTCTGCTGGTGCAGTCACTGTGTACATACTTACATTACTGATCCTGAGTCTACATCCTGTATTATACCCCAGAGCTGCACTCACTATTCTGCTGGTGCAGTCACTGTGTACATACATTACATTACTGATCCTGAGTTACCTCCTGTATTATACTCCAGAGCTGCACTCACTATTCTGCTGGTGCAGTCACTGTGTACATACATTACATTACTGATCTTGAGTTACATCCTGTATTATACTCCAGAGCTGCACTCACTATTCTGCTGGTGCAGTCACTGTGTACATACATTACATTACTGATCCTGAGTTACATCCTGTATTATACCCCAGAGCTGCACTCACTATTCTGCTGGTGCAGTCACTGTGTACATTACATTACTGATCCTGAGTTACATCCTGTATTATACTCCAGAGCTGCACTCACTATTCTGCTGGTGCAGTCACTGTGTACATACATTACATTACTGATCCTGAATTACATCCTGTATTATACCCCAGAGCTGCACTCACTATTCTGCTGGTGCAGTCACTGTGTACATACATTACTGATCCTGAGTTACATCCTGTATTATACCCCAGAGCTGCACTCACTATTCTGCTGGTGCAGTCACTGTGTACATACATTACATTACTGATCCTGAGTTACATCCTGTATTATACCCCAGAGCTGCACTCACTATTCTGCTGGTGCAGTCACTGTGTACATACATTACATTACTGATCCGGAGTTACATCCTGTATTATACTCCAGAGCTGCACTCACTATTCTGCTGGTGCAGTCACTGTGTACATACATTACATTACTGATCCTGAGTTACATCCTGTATTATACCCCAGAGCTGCACTCACTATTCTGCTGGTGCAGTCACTGCATACACAAGTACTTCTCCCAAAATTAGAATATCATTAAAAAGTGAATTTATTTCAGTTCTTTAACACAAAAAGTGACTCTCGTATATTCTAGAGACATTACACACAGAGTGATCCATTTCACGTGTTTATTTCTGTTGATGATTATTGGTTACCAGAAGTCATTATCTCAGTAAATTAGAATAATTAACAAAAAACACCTGCAAAAGGTTTTTTGCTCTAAAGTTGTTTTCCAATAAATCTATTGTATGTTCTATGTAAATGGCTGATTATTGTATCATAATAATGATTAAAAGCCGGATGTCACCATTTTACTACAGTAAATTTATCACTTACACATGAGCCATGTATGAGGGCGTCGGAGTCGTGGAGATTGAGGGCGTCGGAGTCGTGGAGATTGAGGGCGTCGGAGTCGTGGAGATTGAGGAGTCGGAGTCGTGGAGATTGAGGAGTCGGAGTCGTGGAGATTGAGGAGTCGGAGTCGTGGAGATTGAGGAGTCGGAGTCGTGGAGATTGAGGAGTCGGAGTCGTGGAGATTGAGGAGTCGGAGTCGTGGAGATTGAGGAGTCGGAGGTTTGGCTTCCCGGCTCCACAGCCCTGATTTTGGGTGACTGTGGGTTTCCTCCCATGTTCTGCAGACAGACCTGTAGGAGATGTCACCCCTGATGGGTGCAGTGATGTCTGTAAAGTGCTGTACAATCCACATGCTTATTTATTATGCTTCATAAGAACGGTCTCGCTTTGCAGACATTATTGCCCCGTCAGGACTCGCATCCTATCACTATGTCTATGGAAGTGGAGACATTCATTGTTTATGGGACCGTCTGAGAATGCAGAACTCCGTTATTTCCAGACAGTCCTGTACACAATGAATGCAGTGGAGGATAAGCCTGTGCACCTCTGCTCCATTCATTGTTTATGGGACCGTCTGAGAACGCAGAGCTCTGTTATTTCCAGACAGTCCTGTAGACAATGAATACAGTGGAGGATAAGCCCGCGCACCTATGCTCCATTCATTGTTTATGGGACCGTCTGAGAACACAGAGCTCCGTTATTTCCAGACAGTCCTGTAGACAATGAATGCAGTGGAGGATAAGCCCGCGCACCTCTTCTCCATTCATTGTTTATGGGACCGTCTGAGAACGCAGAGCTCCGTTATTTCCAGACAGTCCTGTAGACAATGAATGCAGTGGAGGATAAGCCCGCGCACCTCTTCTCCATTCATTGTTTATGGGACCGTCTGAGAACGCAGAGCTCCGTTATTTCCAGACAGTCCTGTATACAATGAATGCAGTGGAGGATAAGCCCGCTCACCTCTGCTCCATTCATTGTTTATGGGACTGTCTGAGAACGCAGAGCTCCGTTATTTCCAGACAGTCCCATAGACAATGAATGCAGTGGAGGATAAGCCTGTGCACCTCTGCTCCATTCATTGTTTATGAGACCGTCTGAGAACGCAGAGCTCCGTTATTTCCAGACAGTCCCATAGACAATGAATGCAGTGGAGGATAAGCCTGTGCACCTCTGCTCCATTCATTGTTTATGAGACCGTCTGAGAACGCAGAGCTCCGTTATTTCCAGACAGTCCCATAGACAATGAATGCAGTGGAGGATAAGGCCGCGCACCTCTGCTACATTCTAGAATGGGATGGATCTATGACACTGGTGCTCCGAGCTCTGGAGACCGTGTCATGGAGATTATTACGTGATGTTTTCTAGTACGTGGACATGTCAGAAATGTCCCACAGTGGACGGCCGCCCTCGCCGGTCTCTTCTCTGAGAACACAGAGACTACAAGCCTTTTGTTCCCCTCTGATAGATGGCGGCACAGCTGCTGTTGCTGGTGGTGAAGCCCCCATGGGGCAGCATGGGAACACTGGTGATTTCTTTTTCTTGTTGCTGATTTCATTGGTTCAGCTCTGACCAAGATCAATGAGATTCCTCCTCTCAGCCAATGAAATCAGTGACCACAAGGGACCCGGCTCTTCCTTCTCATGACCTGTCTGTGGACACTGATAGACATATTGATGACCTAGCCATCAGGTCATTCTCAGGCAGCACGGTGGCTCAGCGGTTAGCTCCTTCACCTTACAACACTTGGGTCCTGAGTTCGATTCTGGCTGAGGTTGGAGTAATTCTACCTCTCAGTCGCTCTTAGTTTTTCCTGATCTTTCTTTGGTGCTGGTAGTAATATCAATGACTTCCGAGCAGTTCTCTTCCAAGCAGCACGGTGGCTCAGTGGAAAGCGCTGGTGCTTTGCAGCATGGAAGTCCAGGGTTCAAATCCCACTATGGACGACATCTGCAAGGCCCTTGTGTGTTCTCCCTGGGATCATGTGTGCTGCCATCCATGCTCTTAACACATACAGTGGTGGCTTTCCCTGTGCAGCATCCAGGAGGGCTGCTTGCCTGCCCTCTTCATTGGGCAAGTAGTCTGAGTGGTGTTGGTCCTTATTGGACAAATGATTCAAGTAGCAAAAAAAAAATGGTTTTAGGGACTTGGTAAAATTTTGGCCCCCTCATGTCTTCAGATGGAAATGTTCTTCCACCCCTCAGAAACACAGGATGATAGCCCTCCTTCACACAGGTAAGACCACCACTGTATGTCATTGGAGCATGGATGTCAGCCCACCTGATCCCAGGGAGAACACACAAGGGCCTTGCAGATGTCATCCATAGTGGGATTTGAACCCTGGACTTCCATGCTGCAAAGCACCAGCGCTTTCCACTGAGCCACCGTGCTGCTTGGAAGAGAACTGCTCGGAAGTCATTGATATTACTACCAGCACCAAAGAAAGATCAGGAAAAACTAAGAGCGACTGAGAGGTAGAATTACTCCAACCTCAGTCAGAATCGAACTCAGGACCCAAGCGTTGAATGGTAATGGAGGTAACCGCTGAGCCACCGTGCTGCCTGAGAATGACCTGATGGCCAGGTCATCAATATGTCTATCAGTGTCCACCGACAGGTCATGAAAAACTAGAGCAACTGAGAGGTAGAATTACTCCAACCTTAGCCGGAATCGAACCAAGGACCCAAATGTTAAAAGGTGAGTGAGCTAACCACTGAGCCACCATAGAATTACGTGATGACAGGGTCATCACAAGGGAACCTGCTCTTCATTTTCATGACCCGTCAGTGGACACTGAGAGACATATTGATGATCCACTCATCCAGCAATTCTATGGGTCATCAATATGTTTCTCAGTGTCCACTGACGGGTCATGGAAATGAAGAGCAGGTTCCCTTGTGATGACCCAGTCATCACATAATTCTATGGTAGCTCAGTGGTTAGCTCACTCACCTTTTAACGTTTGGGTCCTTGGTTCGATTCCGGCTAAGGTTGGAGTAATTCTACCTCTCAGTTGCTCTAGTTTTTCATGACCTGTTGGTGGACACTGATAGACATATTGATGACCTGGCCATCAGGTCATTCTCAGGCAGCACGGTGGCTCAGCGGTTAGCTCCTTCACCTTCCAACACTTGGGTCCTTGGTTCGATTCTGACAGCGGTTGGAGTAATTCTACCTCTCAGTCGCTCTTAGTTTTTCCTGATCTTCCTTTGGTGCTGGTAGTAATATCAATGACTTCCGAGCAGTTCTCTTCCAAGCAGCACGGTGGCTCAGTGGAAAGTGCTGGTGCTTTGTAGCATGGAAGTCCAGGGTTCAAATCCCACTATGGATGACATCTGCAAGGCCCTTGTGTGTTCTCCCTGGGATCTGGTGGGCTGCCATCCATGCTCCTAACACATACAGTGGTGGTCTTACCTGTATGAAGGAGGGCTATCCTGTGTTTCTGAGGGTTGGAAGAATATTTCCATGTGATGATGCTAAAATTTTACTTAGTCCCTAAAAACACTTTTCACAGCTCAGCAGCAACTGAGCTGTTTTTTTTTTTTGCTACTTGAATCATTTGTCCAATAAGGACCCACACCACTCACCCAATGAAGGGGGCAGGCAAGCAGCCCTCCTGGATGCTGCATGGGAATGCCACCACTGTATGTGTTAGGAGCATGGATGGCAGCACACCTGATCCCAGGGAGAACACACAAGGGCCTTGCAGATGTCATCCATAGTGGGATTTTAACCCTGGACTTCCATGCTGCAAAGCACCAGCGCTTTCCACTGAGCCACCGTGCTGCTTGGAAAAGAAGTGCTCGGAAGTCATTGATATTACTACCAGCACCAAAGGAAGATGAGGAAAAACTAAGAGCAACTGAGAGGTAGAATTACTCCAACCTCAGCCAGAATCTAACTCAGGACCCAAGTGTTGGAAGGTGAAGGAGCTAACCGCTGAACCACCGTGCTGCCTGAGAATGACCTGATGGCTAGGTCATCAATATGTCTATCAGTGTCCACCGACAGGTCATGAAAAACTAGAGCAGGTCCATTTGCAAGTTTTAAAGTACAACTGAGAGGCAGAATTACTCTAATAGCTAGAATTGAACTAAGGACCCAAGCGTTGAAAAGCAATAAAGCTAACCACTGAGCCACCATAGCATTACCTGATGGCTATGTCATCAACATGTCTATCAGTGCCCACCGACAGGTCATGAGAAGGAAGAGCCGGGTCCCTTGTGGTCTCTGATTTCATTTTCTGAGATGAGTCTGAGAGGAGGAATCTCATTGACCTCAGTCAGAGTTGAACTATGGACCCAAGTGTAGAATGGCAATGGAGATAACCACTGAGCCACGGTGCTGCCTGAGAGTTTATTTCTGGCCTGATCATCAATAGGACTCAGAATTTATGGAAAGGTCAGAAAAAAACTAGATCAGATCCCATTACAATCACTGACTACAATTTCTAAAACACACCTAAGAGGAGGAATCTCATCGTCCTCAGGCAGAGTAGACCCCAGGACCACAGCACTGGGCAAGCAGCAGCACTAACCACTGGGCCACCACGCTGCCTGAGAACTAGCCTCTGGGTAACTCATCAATATGACTCCCGGCAGCTATGGGAAGGTCAGGAGAAATAGACATCACTGCTGAATACATCTAACAATCTGCTCATGGATTTCCATTTCTGAAGTGAGGTGAGCTGCAGCCCACGTCCTGGATCCGTCTGTGTGTGGTGGCTCTTGAAGCAATGACTCCAGCAGCAGTCCTCCTGTATCTATACAAAAACACCTGACCAGCACCTCCCAAGTGTGAACAGGTGCGAGCTGTAGTGGCTGCACGTCTCTCCTGCTGCTGTGCTTTTTACATGTTTTGCAGTCACTACAGCTTGCACCTGTTCACACTTGGGAGGTGCTGGTCAGGTTTATTTGTATCGCTAATTTGGAGGGTGCGCCTCCCTCTGCTCTGACACTTGCACTCCTCCCATTCACCTGCAGATGTTCTCAACCAGTTCTACTTGCCCATTCATATTGTAGGGTTGCAGCCCAGGAGAGACGCGTGTCCATTGTTGTAGGCTTTTTAGCCCGAAAGTGTCATGTACAGTAGGATAGGGAAGGGTTAGGGCAGGATCCATCAGAGAAGAGTCACCTTGCTGTGGTTGATGGGCACACATGAAAAGGCCAATTTATGTGCCAGGAATCTTGGCTTTTTTGTAAGTACATCTTGCTGAGGGACAATGTGGTTGTGGTGTTTCCAGTGACATTACACATCTTGGCATTCACAGAGGGCTGCTGAGCTTTGTTATACATATCTAGTTTCTCTGTGCTGTAGATAATCCTCTGTGAGCTGCACGTCTCGGCAGCACAGACCTCCCTCCTGTCCTGGAGGCTGCACTGTAACATTGCTGATAAATGTAGTAGAATGTTTCTTAAATATTTATCTGGATTGGATACAGTTGTAACAAGCTCTGAACTGTCGGAAGCTTTGATCTAAAGCTGTATTCAGCCTCTTTTACCCATTCACTGACAGCAAGCAAAGATCTTAGAAAAAGGGAATTGAGGCAGGAAATATTTACAGAGTTTTCATTATTTACACAGAGGGCCAGCTCGTCCTCTCCATCCTCTTTCCTGGGGTCTGGCTGATCATGGAGGGGTCCCTGATATCCCCTGCAAGGTCTGTACGGATTGTCTTTACTACAGGAGTTTTCAGCCATTGCAGAAGTTTCTGTGATAATGAAGATGCTCAATCTCACGATGAGCAAGTAGTGCTGGCGACAATGTGTCAGTCAGTGTGACGACGCCTCACACAGGACAACGTCCGGTCACTTAGATGACTGTGCGGACATGGTGGCGGCTCCCAGATACAGTAATGTCAGCTTCACGGAGCTCAAAATGGTAATTTATAACTAAATATGTCCTGTAATAACAGAGAAGCCGTAAAAAGCCACATCATTACCCCTTCTGTGCAGGAACTCCTGAGTTCATCCTGCACCTTCTGGTTCATGACTAAAATCCTAAAACCAACAAGAGAAAGCAAAGCAGCACTCTGATGTACTTAGCACATAAATTGGCCAATTCATGTACGTCCATCAACCACAGCACCATTAGGTTTATGGTCCCATCAAAGAAAGCTCCCCCTAGTGGTGACTGCAGACAGGATCTTATCATGTATCTCTGTATACAGGGAGCTCCCCCTAGTGGTGGCTGCAGACAGGATCTTATCATGTATCTCTGTATACAGGGAGCTCCCCCTAGTGGTGACTGCAGACAGGATCTTATCATGTATCTCTGTATACAGGGAGCTCCCCCTAGTGGTGGCTGCATACAGGATCTTATCATGTATCTCTGTATACAGAGAGCTCCCCCTAGTGGTGGCTGCAGACAGGATCTTATCATGTATCTCTGTATACAGGGAGCTCCCCCTAGTGGTGGCTGCAGACAGGATCTTATCATGTATCTCTGTATACAGGGAGCTCCCCCTAGTGGTGGCTGCAGACAGAATCTTATCATGTATCTCTGTATACAGGGAGCTCCCCCTAGTGGTGACTACAGACAGGATCTTATCATGTATCTCTGTATACAGGGAGCTCCCCCTAGTGGTGACTGCAGACAGAATCTTATCATGTATCTCTGTATACAGGGAGCTCCCCCTAGTGGTGGCTGCAGACAGGATCTTATGTATCGCTGTATACAGGGAGCTCCCCCTGGTGGTGACTGCAGACAGGATCTTATCATGTATATCTGTATACAGGGAGCTCCCCCTAGTGGTGGCTGCAGACAGGATCTTATAATGTATCTCTGTATACAGGGAGCTCCCCCTAGTGGTGGCTGCAGACAGGATCTTATCATGTATCTCTGTATACAGGGAGCTCCCTCTAGTGGTAGCTGCAGACAGGATCTTATCATGTATCTCTGTATACAGGGAGCTCCCCCTAGTGGTGACTGCAGACAGAATCTTATGTATCTCTGTATACAGGGAGCACCCCTAGTGGTGGCTGCAGACAGGATCTTATCATGTATCTCTGTATACAGGTAGCTCCCCTAGTGGTGACTGCAGACAGAATCTTATCATGTATCTCTGTATACAGGGAGCTCCCCCTAGTGGTGGCTGCAGACAGGATCTTATGTATCGCTGTATACAGGGAGCTCCCCCTAGTGGTGGCTGCAGACAGGATCTTATCATGTATCTCTGTATACAGGGAGCTCCCCCTAGTGGTGGCTGCAGACAGGATCTTATCATATATCTCTGTATCCAGGGAGCTCCCCCTAGTGGTGGCTGCAGACAGGATCTTATCATGTATCTCTGTATACAGGGAGCTCCCCCTAGTGGTGGCTGCAGACAGGATCTTATGTATCGCTGTATACAGGGAGCTCCCCCTAGTGGTGACTGCAGACAGAATCGTATCATGTACAGTGGGTACAGAAAGTATTCAGACCCCTTTAAATTTTTCACTCTTTCTTTCATTACAGTCATTTGATAAATTCAAAAAAGTTCATTTTTTTCTCATTAATGTACATTCTGCACTAGTGATGAGCGAGCACTAAAACGCTTGGGTGCTCGTTGCTTGTGTGGAGCAAATTGTAATACTCGGGTGCTCGACCTGAGCAACGAGCCCAATGTAAGTCTATGGGAAAACTGAGCATTTTTGCTGCGATCGCCCCGGGGGTCCTTGTAGGGTCTAAAAATGTCTGAAATCGATGGGAACATTGCTCAAATTACATCATGGGGAAGACCCCTGGAAGCATTTCTGACTCCCAGGTCACAGCTGTGAACAATGTTGTCAGAGTCTTAAGCCATTTTTACAGGCGCACCAAAAAACATACAAAAACGAAACGAAAATGGATTATCCTGGGAAATACGTTAAGGAGCATCCTTTCCAGGGTTATAACTTGTATGTAAGACAAAATAACTAACCCAAAACAAAAATCTTCCTCCACCACTTTGTCTATGTTCACACGTAGCGTTTTAGATGCGTTTTTCAACGTTACCAATGCATTCACCGTGAAATGTCATTTTAACATTTAACAACCTTACCTGGCCATGTGGTGTGTGACACATCAGACACATCCTGTTTCATTTAGGAAGGAGGGACTCTGAAAGTCACAAAGCCTATTTTTATGGGGTCATCAGGCGGCGTTAATCTTCTAAAAGAGCCAGCAGCCGGCTATGCTTTGTTGTTCCCATTATTAAACAGTGGGTCTCCTATACTGTTATTGCCTATGCAGTGAGTGATAGGGCTGGTAAAAATTTGGACGCACCCTAACAACTCTTTGAACAGATGTCATGGATGATCACATGCAACCAAAGTTGCAAATACTTATTTGGTACTCCCATACTTTTTGCCTATGCATTGAATACAAGGCCTGCCCTGCCACAAAGTTACACGCACCCCTATAAGGCTTGGAACAGAAGTCCTGGATGACCACATGAAACCAAAGTTCCCATTATACTTATTTTGTTTACTCCCATACAGTTTGCCCATGAAGTGAATGCAAGGCCTGCCCTGTCCCAAAGTTACCCACACCCCAATCAGCCTTTGAACCCACGTACTGGATGGCCACTTGAAAGCATTGTTCCTAGCAATTTGGTACTCCCATATTGTTTGGAAGCACCTGCATTGGAGAATGTCAGTGTTGAGGATGGAGACCCTGCAGTGGATAATTTCAGTGTTGAGGCTGAAGAACCTTTATTGTAGCATTGCAGTATTGATGAAAAACATCCGGCAGTGGAACATTTCAGTGTTGAGCCAGAAGGACCTGCAGTGGACAATTGCAGTGTTGAGGCTGAAGAACTGGCAGTGAAGAATTACATTGATGAAGATGAACAACCAACAAAGATCACATTAGTAGGAAGTGGGTCTTCCATACTATTTGCCTATGCAGTGAATGCAAGGCCTGCCCCAAATTTTGACATACCCAAATACCACTTGGAAGAGACGTGGAGGTCCTCCTAAAAATCTGTTCCCATTACAATGTAGTGGGTTTCCTATACTTATAGTGCCCATACAGTAAGTGTATGGGCTAATTCCCCCTCCGGGGTATACAACATACTGTCACAACATTTTTGTTACGAGCATCAAACACCCTTCAAAAATATTACTTGGCTGTTGCATCACAGAACGTGTTCTAGCAGTGGTGTCTGAAGAGACGTGGAGGATGGCCTACGAAAAGATCTTCCCAGTTTAAAGGAGCGGGTCTTCTATACTTGCAATCCCCATACCCTAAGTGTATGAGCTGACAAACATTTCTGCCCCAATCCAGCCCTTCTTCATTTTTATAAGAGTCAGCCTGTCAGCATTCTCTGTTGACAGGTGGATGCGCTTATCAGTTATTATTCCACCAGCGGCACTAAAAACCCGCTGACAAAATGCTTGCCGCAGGGCAGGCCAGGACCTCCAAGGCATAGAAAGCCAGTTCTTGCCACATGTCCAGCTTGGATACCCAATAATTAAATGGCACAGAGGAATCACAGAGGATGTTGGTACGATCAGCAAGGTACTCCTTCAGCATCTTCCCAAACTTTCCAGTCCTTGTGACAGTACCCCGCGACTCTGGGCCAGAGCGATGGGAGGGTCTGAGAAAAGTGTCCCAGAACTTTGCCAGCGTTCCCCTGCCTCTGCTGGATTGGAGTTGTGTTTCTCGCCTCTACTTCTTGGTTGTCCAACGAACTGTGACCTCTGCCGCCAGCGTTTTCAGATGGGAATTTTTTTAATAATTCCGCAAAAACGGCCCTCTGGTGCTACATTTTAGTACACCTATCTGCCTCTGGAAGAAGAGACTGAAAGTTCTCCTTGTAGCATGGGTCTGTCATCAACCAGTACTGAGTGTCAGCGCAAATTTTGATAATGCGAGGGTCATGGGAAAGGCAGCGCAACATAAAGACTGCCATGCATGCCAGACTGCTAACTGGCAAGCCTTCCGTGTCCTCACCAACAGGACTGACCATGCTCTCCTTCTCCCTGTCCTCAGGCCATCCACGCTGAACAGACGGTATGACAGTTGGACTTGTAGTACCGTCTATAGTGCAGGAAAGTAGCACGTGTTCTTCCTCATCCTGGTATATATGTCCCCCATCCGGTTATATACAGTATATCCCTCTATCCTGGTAAACATGTCCCTCATCCTGGTATATATCACTCATCCTGGTATATATGTCCTCTATCCCAGTATATATCCCCCATCCCGGTATATATGTCCCCCATCCCGGTATGTATATCACTCATCCCGGTGTATATATCCCTCATCCTGGTATATATGTCCTCTATCCTGGTATATATGTCCCCCATCCGGGTATATACAGTATGTCCCTCTCCTGGTAAACATATACCTCATCCTGATATACATCTCCCATCCCGTTTGATATGTCCTCTATCCCGGTATATATATGTCCCCCATCCCTGTATATGTCCTCCATCCCGGTATATATGTCCTCCATCCCGGTATATATGTCCTCCATCCCGGTATATTTGTCCCCCATCCCGGTATATTTGTCCCCCATCCTGGTATATTTGTCCCCCATTCTGGTATATTTGTCCCCCATCCTGGTATATATGTCCCCAATCCTGGTATATAACCGCCATCCCTGTATACATGTCCCCCATCCCGGTATATATCCCTCATCCTGGTATGTCCCCCACCCGTTTATATACAGTACGTCCCTCTATCCTGGTAAACATGTCCCTCATCCTGATATGTATCTCCCTCATCCTGGTATATATGTCCCCCATCCCGGTATATATGTCCCCCATCCCGGTATATATGTCCCCCATTCCGGTGGTTTCTCCAGCTATGGGGCTCACTGACGTACCTCTCCTGCCCCTCGTCTACCATCTTCCTGATTCTGGCTTTTGTCAGGCTGCCTTGGTTGACGGTTTGGTCAGGTTGAGTTTGGGTGAGCTCTTCCAGCGGTCCTGATTTGTAGGGACCACCTATATGTAGCATGGCTTTATGGTGATGGGAGATTGGGTTGCTACTCTGTAGGTGACCCTGGAAGGACAGCGCACCTTTTTAGGACTGCTAAGTGTAGTGAGAATCTGCCCAACTCAGCCCGTCCGGCACTGTTAGTGGTGCTACGATGGCACAGGAGAAGGTGTTTACAGAATTCCAGGTGGAATATTTCTGTTGGGCTGGAATCCCACTTTGACCAGTCTGGGTAGGTGTGAGGGCTCCAGACTTCACTGCCGTACAGGAGGACTGGGGCAATGATGGCATCGAAGATTTTTAGCCAGACCCTCACTGGCGGCTTCTGATGGTAGAGTTTCCTTCGGATGGCATAGGTTTTGTAGGCCTTGTTCTTTAGGGTCTCTATAGCTTGTTTGAAGCTCCCTGACTGGTGAATTTCCAGGCCTACGTCGGAATGTTTGTCCGTTTCTGTAAAAATGCAGTTGTTTAACACAAATGGACGGTGCTGGTTCAGTCTTGGCTTTCTCCTCTGTTACACTGTGATGCAGGTTTTTCTTTGTGTTGATCAGTAGTGCCCATGTGGAGCCGATTTTTCCAAGATTTTCATGTTTTCTTGGAGACCTTTCTCAGCTGGTGACAGCAGCAGTAGGTCCACTGCATATAGCAAAAATTTCACCAGGGCGTCATGGAGTGTGAGACCTGGTGCTGCTGAAGATTTCAGAGTGGTGGCCGCTCGTTAGCGTCATTGATGGTGAGACCTGGTGCCCTGGAAGATTCCAGAGCTGTGGCAGCTCGTTAGCATCACTGATGGCGAGACCTGGTGCCCTGGAAGATTCTAGAGCGGTGGCTGCTTGTAAGCATCACTGATGGTGAGACCTGGTGCCATGAAAGATCTCAGAGCGCTGGCCACTCGCTTGCATCACTGATGGCGAGACCTGGAGCCGTGAGGATTCCAGAGCGGTGGCCGCTTGTTAGCATCACTGATGGCGAGACCTGGTGCCGTGTAAGATTCCAGAGTGGTGGCCGCTCGTTAGCGTCACTGATGGTGAGACCTGGTGCCGTGGAAGATCCCAGAGCGGTGGCCGCTCCTTAGCATTACTGATGGTGAGACCAGGTGCAGTGGAAGATCCCAGAGCGGTGGCCGCTCATTAGCATTACTGATGGTGAGACCAGGTGCAGTGGAAGATCCCAGAGCGGTGGCCACTCGTTAGCGTCACTAATGGTGAGACCTGGTGCCGTGGAAGAACCCAGAGCGGTGACCGCTTGTGTCACTGATGTTGACAGCTGAGGCTGTGGAAGATCACAGAGCAGTGGCTGCTCGTTAGCGTCACTGATGGCGAGACCTAATGCCACGGAAGATTCCAAAGAGGTGGCCGCTCGTTAGCGTCACTGATGGTGAGACCTGGTGCCGTGGAAGATCCTAGGGCGGTGGCCAGCTCATTGATGTAGATATTGAAGAGCGTTGGACTTAGGGTGCAGCCCTGTCTTACTCCACAGCTCTGCTGGAAATAAGCCGTTCTTCTACTACTCACACTCACTCTGCAGCGGTTCTCGGTGTTGGAGCTTTTGATAACATCGTAGGTCTTTCCTCCTATTCCGCTCTCCAGCAGTTTCAGGAATAAGCCCGGGTACCACATTGAGTCAAAAGCCTTTCTAAAATCCACAAAACAAGCGAAAATCTTCTCGTGCTTTGTGTTGTAGACGTGGCTCTGAATGAGTCTGTGCAGGGTATAGATGTGGTCAGTGGTGCGGTGGTTTGGCATGAACCCTGCTTGGCTCTTGCTGAGGACGTTATGTTCGGTGAGGAAACTGAGGATCCTCTTGTTCAGGATGCTGTTGAACAGTTTCCCCAGGTTGCTGCTGACACGTATGCCTCTGTAGTTGGCTGGGTCATACCTGTCCCCATTCTTGTGGATGGGTGTGATGAGGCCTTGGTTCCAGGTACGAGGGAAGTAGCCGGCACTTAGCACAATATTGAAGAGTTTAACCATTGCAGCCTGTATTTCTGGTGGGCTGTGCTTCAGCATTTCTGGTAGGATTCCATCCAGGCCACCGGCTTTTCTACATCTTATGGAAGAGATTCTCTCTGCTACTTCCTGTAATGTAATAGGTGTATCCACGGGGTTTTGGAAATGTTTGACCTTTTCCTCCATTGCTTTTAGTGTTTCCGTTATGTTTTTCTGTTCTTGGTTTAGTTCTTCCTTTGGGATGTCTTTATAGAGGTCTCTGAAGTACTGGAGCCAGATGTTGCCATTTTGGATATGGATGTTGTTTTTCTTGTCTTTTGTGCCCATGTGGTTCCATAGTTCCCAGAAGGAATTGTCTTGAAGAGCATCTTGGAGTTGGTTAAGCTTGGTAGAGATGTAACTCTGCTTCTTCCTCCTGAGGATGGTTTTGTACTGTCTTTGTATGGTTTCATAGGCTTCCCTCAGACCAGGGTGGTTGGGGTCTCTGTGTTTCTTGTTTGAGGCTGTTCTCAGGGTCTTCCGTACGGTTTTACATTCTCTGTCAAACCAACCATTGGTCTGTTTTTCTTTCGGCCTTTTGTAGTTGACTTTTTTTTAAAGGTCGGATGATTCGGCCATGGTGTAGAATATATCATTGAGGTCTTTTGTAGCTCGGTTCACTCCTTCTGGGTTAGGCTGGTACTCGTAGTTGTAGAAGTGGTAAAGCATCTCCTGTATTCTGGGTCTGCTGGGAGCCTCTTGATATTTTATTGCTGACATCTTGGACCATTTATAGGATGGAGGTAGGATGAAGAGGCCGCTCTGCTGAGGCTTTTGTGCCGATGGTTTCTTTGCAGGTTTCATATATAGGAGAAGTTGGCTGTGATCTCACAGGTACGTTTGTGGGGTGACTATGGAGCCGCCGATATTTACCATGTCCATATCTGTAATAGCGTAGTCTTCTACACTCCTCCCTACATGGGAGTTTAATGTATATCTCCCTAGGGAGTCTCCCTTGGTACGGCCATTAAGAATATGAAGTCCTAAACTTCTACATACGTTCAGGAGCTTTTTACCACTTTTGTTGACTGTACTGTCGTAGCTGTTTCTCTCTGTGTGTACCGAGTCTTGGCCGTCATTCTCTGCTCCAAATATGTAGATGTTCCCATCCGTGGTCAGGAAGTCTTTTTCTCTCCAGGTTCTTGCATTGAGGTCTCCAAAGATGAGAACTTTGCCCAGGGCCTGATAACATGTAGTATAATGCACAGACCATAGTCCTCCATACTGTATAATGCACAGCTCATAGTCCTCCATACTGTATAATGCACAGCTTATAGTCCTCCATACTGTATAATGCACAGCTCATAGTCCTCCATACTGTATAATGCACAGCCCGTCCTCCCTACTGTATAATGCACAGCCCTAAGTCCTCCATACTGTATAATGCACAGCTCATAGTCCTCCATACTGTATAATGCACAGCTTATAGTCCTCCATACTGTATAATGCACAGCCCACAGTCCACCATACTATATAATGCACAGCTATAGTCCTCCATACTGTATAATGCACAGCTATAGTCCTCCATACTGTATAATGCACAGCCACAGTCCACCATACTTATAATGCACAGCTCATAGTCCTCCATACTGTATAATGCACAGCCACAGTCCTCCATACTGTATAATGCACAGCTCATAGTCCTCCATACTGTATAATGCACAGCTCATAGTCCTCCATACTATATAATGCACAGCTCATAGTCCTCCATACTGTATAATGCACAGCTCATAGTCCTCCATACTGTATAATGCACAGCTCATAGTCCTCCATACTGTATAATGCACAGCTCATAGTCCCCAATACTGTATATATGCACAGCTCATAGTCCTCCATACTGTATAATGCACAGCTATAGTCCTCCATACTGTATAATGCACAGCTCATAGTCTCACATACTATATAATGCACAGCTCATAGTCCTCCATACTGTATAATGCACAGCTCATAGTCCTCCATACTGTATAATGCACAGCTCATAGTCCTCCATACTTATAATGCACAGCTCATAGTCCTCCATACTGTATAATGCACAGCTCATAGTCCTCCATACTGTATAATGCACAGCTCATAGTCCTCCATACTGTATAATGCACAGCTCATAGTCCTCCATACTGTTATAATGCACAGCTCATAGTCCTCCATACTGTATAATGCACAGCTCACTAGTCCACCATACTGTATAATGCACAGCTCATAGTCCTCCATACTGTATAATGCACAGCTCATAGTCCTCCATACTGTATAATGCACAGCTCAAGTCCTCCATACTGTATAATGCACAGCCATAGTCCTCCATATTGTATAATGCACAGCTCCACTAGTCCACCATACTGTATAATGCACAGCCCACAGTCCTCCATACTGTATAATGCACAGCCAAGTCCTCCATATGTATAATGCACAGCTCATAGTCCTCCATACTGTATAATGCACAGCTCATAGTCCTCCATACTGTATAATGCACAGCTCATAGTCCTCCATACTGTATAATGCACAGCTCATAGTCCTCCATACTGTATAATGCACAGCTCATAGTCCTCCATACTGTATAATGCACAGCCTCATAGTCCTCCATACTGTATAATGCACAGCTTATAGTCCTCCATACTGTATAATGCACAGCCCACAGTCCTCCATACTGTATAGTGCACAGCCCACAGTCCTCCATACTGTATAATGCACAGCCCACAGTCCTCCATACTGTATAATGCACAGCTCATAGTCCTCCATACTGTATAATGCACAGCTCATAGTCCTCCATACTGTATAATGCACAGCTCATAGTCCTCCATACTGTATAATGCACAGCTCATAGTCCTCCATACTGTATAATGCACAGCCCACAGTCCTCCATACTGTATAATGCACAGCCCACAGTCCTCCATATTGTATAATGCACAGCCCATAGTCATCCATACTGTATAATGCACAGCTCATAGTCCTCCATACTGTATAATGCACAGCCCACAGTCCTCCATACTGTATAATGCACAGCCCACAGTCCTCCATACTGTATAATGCACAGCCCATAGTCCTCCATACTGTATAATGCACAGCTCATAGTCCTCCATACTGTATAATGCACAGCTCATAGTCCTCCATACTGTATAATGCACAGCTCATAGTCCTCCATACTGTATAATGCACAGCTCATAGTCCTCCATACTGTATAATGCACAGCTTATAGTCCTCCATACTGTATAATGCACAGCCCACAGTCCTCCATACTGTATAATGCACAGCCCACAGTCCTCCATACTGTATAATGCACAGCCCACAGTCCTCCATACTGTATAATGCACAGCTCATAGTCCTCCATACTGTATAATGCACAGCTCATAGTCCTCCATACTGTATAATGCACAGCCCACAGTCCTCCATACTGTATAATGCACAGCTCAGTCCTCCATACTGTATAATGCACAGCTCATAGTCCTCCATACTGTATAATGCACAGCTCATAGTCCTCCATACTGTATAATGCACAGCTCATAGTCCTCCATACTGTATAATGCACAGCCCATAGTCTTCCATGTAGTATTATGGCCACAGTGTACTGATTAAAAAAATAAATGAATACTCTCCATCCTTTTGTTCCCCCACCGTGCAGCATCCTCTTCTGAAGCTGCTGACTTCAGTGTCCAAGCGATGGGAGCCCATGATGTCAATGCCATGCACCCCCGGTCACGGGCACTGTGACGTCAGCTGCTGGCCCCGGGCTGGCAGAGTGTATTTCTGCACACTGACCCGATGGAAAAACCTACAAGAAGCAAAATAAACAAAAACCGTGTTATAACTAAATAAGTAAAATGCAAAAGTGCATTCAAACAACACAGGGTTCTTAGTAATACTGTTTTTGATCAAAAATAGCATGAAAGCCATCTCACCGTCTACAAGGTGACCCTGATCGAGACGGTCCTACACGGTCTAATATTACAAACCTTACCATGTGTCAAAGTAGACCTCAATGTGTGACTAAGAGCAGATGAAAGGACCAGGTCCCAATCTAAGGACACCAGCCTGGGGAGGGTTTTAAATGTAATTTACAGCTCAAGAGGGTGAGGCCACACCCCGACTTGCACAGGATGCAAAAATACAAAGAAAAAACACAAAAATTGAGCTTTGTTAAAGATGGTATACATGCAGCGGAGGAGTCTGGAAGGCAGCGGAGGAGTCTGGAGGGCAGAAGGAGAGTCTGGAGGGCAGCAGAGGAGTCTGGAGGGCAGCGGAGGAGTCTGGAGGGCAGCGGAGGAGTCTGGAGGGCAGCGGAGGAGTCTGGAGGGCAACAGAGGAGTCTGGAGGGCAACAGTGGAGTCTGGAGGGCAGCGGAGGAGTCTGGAGGGCAGCGGAGGAGTCTGGAGGGCAGCGGAGGAGTCTGGAGGGCAGCGGAGGAGTCTGGAGGGCAGCGGAGGAGTCTGGAGGGCAGGAGAGTCTGGAGGGCAGCGGAGGAGTCTGGAGGGCAGCGGAGGAGTCTGGAGGGCAGCGGAGGAGTCTGGAGGGCAGCGGAGGAGTCTGGAGGGCAGCGGAGGAGTCTGGAGGGCAGCGGAGGAGTCTGGAGGGCAACTGAGGAGTTCGGAGGGCAACAGAGGAGTCTGGAGGGCAACAGAGGCGTCTGGAGGGCAACAGAGGCGTCTGGAGGGCAGAAGAGGAGTCTGGAGGGCAGAAGAGGAGTCTGGAGGGCAGCGGAGGAGTCTGGAGGGCAGCAGAGGAGTCTGGAGGGCAGCAGAGGAGTCTGGAGGGCAGCAGAGGAGTCTGGAGGGCAACAGAGGCGTCTGGAAGGCAGCAGAGGAGTCTGGAGGGCAGCGGAGGAGTCTGGAGGGCAGCGGAGGAGTCTGGAGGGCAGCGGAGGAGTCTGGAGGGCAGCGGAGGAGTCTGGAGGGCAGAAGAGGAGTCTGGAGGGCAGAAGAGGAGTCTGGAGGGCAGCGGAGGAGTCTGGAGGGCAGCGGAGGAGTCTGGAGGGCAGCGGAGGAGTCTGGAGGGCAGAAGAGGAGTCTGGAGGGCAGCGGAGGAGTCTGGAGGGCAGGAGAGTCTGGAGGGCAGCGGAGGAGTCTGGAGGGCAGCGGAGGAGTCTGGAGGGCAGCGGAGGAGTCTGGAGGGCAGCGGAGGAGTCTGGAGGGCAGCGGAGGAGTCTGGAGGGCAGCGGAGGAGTCTGGAGGGCAGGAGAGTCTGGAGGGCAGCGTAGGAGTCTGGAGGGCAGAAGAGGAGTCTGGAGGGCAGAAGAGGAGTCTGGAGGGCAGAAGAGGAGTCTGGAAAGCAGCTGAGGAGTCTGGAGTCTGGAGGGCAACAGAGACGTCTGGAGGATGGAGTCTGGAGGGCAACGGAGGAGTCTGGAGGGTGGAGTCTGGAGGGCAAAAGGAGAGTCTGAAGGGCAGTGGAGGAGTCTGGAGGGCAACAGAGGCGTCTGGAGGGCAGAAGAGGAGTCTGGAAAGCAGCTGAGGAGTCTGGAGGGTGGAGTCTGGAGGGCAAAAAGGAGAGTCTGAAGGGCAGTGGAGGAGTCTGGAGGGCAAC
Source organism: Oophaga sylvatica (assembly GCA_033576555.1). NCBI lineage: Eukaryota > Metazoa > Chordata > Amphibia > Anura > Dendrobatidae > Oophaga > Oophaga sylvatica. The sequence goes on along the minus strand of JARQOD010000010.1, from coordinate 44,615,060 downwards.
AGAGGCGTCTGGAGGGCAGAAGAGGAGTCTGGAAAGCAGCTGAGGAGTCTGGAGGGTGGAGTCTGGAGGGTAACGGAGGAGTCTGGGGGGCAGCGGAGGAGTCTGGAGGGATTGTAGAGGTATTGGTGAAACAAGGCCCTGGCTGACGGCATCTATGATGTCTGTCCGTCCTGTTCTCGCTTTTCCTGGGGCCAGGGCGTTCCCACGGCGATGTCACCTTTAGTGGTTGTCTTCTAGCACAAAGGAGCACTTATCTATAATGATCGTGTATGTGGGTGTTACCTCCGTGGGCGACCTCTGGGTGAGACCTCTGGGTGTTTGCTCTGGGGGTGACCATGGGTGCAGATCTATGTGACTGGTGGGAGTCACTGGTTTGGGATGGACACATGAGGTCCTGGCGCCGCTGATCACGAGGTCAAGCTGGAGATATTTCGTAGTTTATGGGGCTGAGCTCCCCTTTTCCTCGCTTCTGTGTGGTCGCCTCCCCGGCTCCAGTGACCCCTGAATTCGCTGTCGGATGAATTCCTTGTTTCTGTTTTTCTCACTCGGAGCACGGCCGCTACCAATTACCAGCAGATACATCTTGCGCAACAAATCCGAGCGTCTGTTCACCAGGGAGGGAACGTGGCGTCCAGAGCAGACAAAAGGGGAGAAACAATGAGTCAACAATTTGCTTCTCTGTGAGGTGGGGAACGCGGGGACCCTGGAGCTGCTCCTCAGTATTCATCTCCATCGTACAGCGCCACCACTACTCATGGTCGTGTCTGGTATTGAAGGGAATGGAGCCGAGTTGTGATACCGCACACAACCTGCAGACACGGGTGGCGCTGTTGAAGGCTGACTTATGTTTCGGTAGCTGAGGAGTGCAGGTAAAAAGGCAATACACCAGAGCAGTTGGAATCTATGAGATTGCAGTACCCTGACTAACCACCACAACTAGAGGCAGCCGTGGAGCGTTCCTACGTTGGTCCTAGACGCCTCGTCACAGCCTGAGAAACTAACTACACCTGAAGATAGATATAGGAAAGCTATCTGCCCCGGAGCAGAACCCCAAAGATAATAGAAAGCCCCCAAACATGTAATGGCGGTTAGACAAGAAGAAATACTGACACAGACAGAAAATAGTATGAGCAAACGCTGGGGCCCAAACTACCTAAATAGAAAAGGATAGGAAGGGCACTTACTGCAATCCCAGAAAACCCTGAAAAGCACCAACTCTACTAATTTCAAAAACACCTGAGATCACACGACCTCTACCACCTAAATTAGTTCTCTGGTGAAACAAAATCAAAACAGCAGCCACTGAAAAAACTGGAAAAAGCAAAAGCACAAACATCAGTGGCTGAACCAAACTGAGAGGGCAGAAGCCCCCGGAGGGGACCCTGAAGGCCCCCACAGAAGTGCAGGACAAAATGCAAAAATACAGCACAAACAAAAAAGAAGAAAATGTCTTATCTGTTAGCAGGAGATGAAGACACGACACAGCAGGCTACAAGGGAAACTGGAGTAAAGGATTCAGACCAGAACAATTGATCACCGGCAACCCTGATGGGAAGGTAACTCCCTTATATAAGACCAGTCAGTAACACCTGATTCCCATTCCTCACAATCTTCACTGAACAGACCCGTACCGCTTGTAACCACCAGAGGGAGTCTCTGCTCAGAACTCATCTCAAACCCATTCACAACAGTACCCCCCCCTTGAGGAGGGGTCACCGAACCCTCATTTGAGCAACCAGGTCGGTCAGGATGAGTTCTATGATAAGCACGGATGAGTCTCCTAGCATGGATGTCCGAAGCAAACACCCAAGAATTGTCCTCCTGACCATAACCTCTCCACTTAACCAAATACTGGAGTTTCCGTCTAGAAAAACGAGAATCCAATATTTTCTCAACCACATACTCCAGATTGCCCTCAACCAAAACAGGGTCAGGAGGCACAGCAGCAGGAACCACTGGCTCAACAAACCTCTTCAACAAGGACTTGTGGAACACGTTATGGATCTTAAATGTCCTTGGAAGAAGCAAACGAAAAGAAACAGGATTAAGAATCTCAATGATCTTATAAGGTCCAATGAACCTAGGCTTAAATTTAGGAGATGCTACTCTCATAGGAATATTCTTTGAGGACAACCAGACCAAGTCCCCCACTTTAAAACGAGGACCATCAGTCCTATGCCGGTTAGCAAACCGCTGGGCCTTCTCCTGAGAGAGGGACAACCTCTCCACTACCTGGTCCCAAATCTGTTGCATACGCTCCACAACAGAGTCAACACCTGGACAGACAGAAGCCTCCGTCTGTCCCGAAGAAAATCGAGGGTGAAACCCAGAATTACAGAAAAACGGAGACATCAAAGTGGCAGAGCTAGCCCTATTATTAAGAGCAAACTCAGCCAAAGGTAAAAAAGAGACCCAGTCATCCTGATCAGCAGACAAAAAGCATCTAAGATAAGTCTCCAATGTCTGGTTTGTTCTCTCAGTTTGACCATTGGTCTGAGGATGAAATGCCGAGGAGAAAGACAATTGAACACCCAGTTTAGAACAAAAAGTCCTCCAAAATCTGGAAACAAACTGGACTCCTCTGTCAGACACAATGTTCTCAGGAATGCCGTGTAAACGAACCACGTGCTGAAGGAACAACGGCACCAATTCAGAGGAGGAAGGCAACTTAGGTAATGGCACAAGATGTATCATTTTGGAAAACCTATCACAAATTACCCAGATGGTGGTCATTCTCTGAGAAACAGGAAGGTCGGAAATGAAATCCATAGAGATATGGGTCCATGGTCTCTTGGGCACAGGCAATGGCATCAACAAACCACTAGAGCGAGAGCAAGGCTTGGAGCGAGAGCAAGTCCCGCAGGACTGCACAAATTCCCTGACATCACGAGACAAGGTAGGCCACCAAAAGGACCGACTAACCAAGTCTCTGGTACCAAAAATTCCGGGATGCCCAGCCAATGCGGAACAATGAATCTCAGACACCACACTCTTTCTCCACTGGTCCGGGACAAACAATTTTCCAACAGGGCAGCACTCGGGCCTATCCTCCTGACACCCCTCCAGAGCAAGTCTCAAATTGGGTGAGATGGCGGAAAGAACTACACCTTCTTTCAAAATAACAGAAGGATCAGATAACTCAGGAGAGTCCGCAAGAAAACTCCTCGAGAGGGCATCCGCCTTAACATTCTTAGTGCCAGGAAGAAAGGAAACCACAAAATTAAAACGTGTGAAAAACAAGGCCCACCTGGCCTGTCTAGGATTGAGTCGCTTGGCAGATTGCAGATAGACCAGATTCTTATGGTCCGTAAGGACCACCACCTGATGTTTGGCTCCCTCCAGCCAATGTCTCCACTCTTCAAAAGCCCACTTCATGGCCAATAACTCCCGATTACCCACGTCATAATTACGTTCAGTAGGAGAAAATTTTCGAGAGAAAAAGGCACAAGGGTTACTTTTAGAGGTCTCTGGATCTTTTTGGGACAAAACGGCACCTGCCCCAATTTCAGAGGCATCAACCTCCACCTGAAATGGCAGAGAAACATCAGGCTGCCGTAGAACAGGAGCAGAAGTGAATCTCTGCTTAAGTTCCTGAAATGCAGAGACTGCCTCAGGAGGCCAATTCACCACATCAGAACCCTTTCTGGTCAAATCAGTTAATGGTTTAACAATAACCGAGAAATTACCAATAAATTTACGATAAAAATTGGCAAAACCCAAAAATCTCTGAAGAGCCTTTAATGAAGTAGGTTGGACCCAATCACAGATGGCCTGAACCTTGACCGGGTCCATTTCGATAACAGATGGGGACAAAATGAATCCCAGAAATGAGATCCTCTGTACGCCAAAAAGACACTTTGATCCCTTCACATACAGAGCATTCTCTCTCAAAATCTGGAACACAGTTCGAACATGTTTCACATGAGAGTCCCAGTCATTAGAAAAATCAAGATATCATCCAAATAAACAATCAGAAATTTGTCCACAAAATCCCTGAAAATGTCATTCATGAAGGACTGGAAGACGGAAGGAGCATTAGTGAGCCCAAAGGGCATCACAAGGTACTCAAAATGCCCTTCAGGGGTATTGAATGCCGTCTTCCATTCATCCCCGTGCTTAATGCGAATAAGGTTATACGCCCCCCTGAGGTCAAGCTTGGTAAACCAAGTAGCGTTTTTCACCCTGGAAAACAGGTCAGAAATCAAGGGTAACGGGTATTGATATTTCACAGTAATATTGTTCAAGAGACGATAATCAATACACGGCCTTAAAGAACCATCCTTTTTGGCCACAAAGAAAAAACCGGCACCTAAGGGTGAAGAGGATGGTCTGATATGACCCTTCTCCAATGATTCCTTGATATAAGACCGCATAGCGTCATGTTCAGGTACAGACAAGTTAAAAAGGCGACCTTTAGGGAATTTACTACCCGGCACTAATTCAATAGCGCAGTCATAGCTCCTATGGGGAGGCAAGGATGCAGATTTACTTTCGCTAAACACATCAGAAAAATCAATCAAAAAGTCAGGAACATCCTCAGCCTGGGGGGAGGCAGAAAAAACAGGAGTGTTGGTATTAACACATTGGCAGCCCCAACTGGTTACAGACACAGATTTCCAATCCAAAACAGGATTATGAGACTGCAACCAAGGGAAACCCAGCACGATAATGTCATGCAGATTATACAGAACCAAAAATTTGCAGCACTCCTGGTGATCAGGTTCAACCCTCATTATCACCTGAGTAGAAAACTGGGGTTCATTCTCAGCCAAAGGGGTAGAATCGATCCCCAGTAGGGGAATAGACTTCTGTAGGGGTATCAAGGGAAACCCACAACGTTTAGCAAAATCATAATCCATCAGGTTAATAGCTGCTCCAGAATCAACGAAAGCCTGAGCAGAAAATGAGGACAGAGAGCATATCAGAGTGACAGTTAATAAAAACTTAGTCTGAACACTACCCAAGACAACTGAGCGTGCAAAACGTCTTCCCCGCTTAGGGCAGACTGAAATAGCATGAGAGGCATCACCACAGTAGAAACATAACCCATTGCGCTTTCGAAACTCATGACGCTGTGCCCCAGACACCACTCCATCACACTGCATGGGTTCAGAAGCTGGCTCACAAGGCAACACCATTCCACGCATACTTCTCCGCTCACGCAAACGTCTGTCAATTTGAATCGCTAATGACATAGAATCATTGAGACCAGAGGGGACAGGGAATCCCACCATAACATCCTTTACATTATCCGACAGACCCTTCCGGAAAAGGGCTGCCAAAGCGTCGTCATTCCATTTGGTCAGGACTGCCCACCTACGGAATCTCTGACAGTATAACTCAGCGTCATCAAGCCCCTGATTTAATGCCAACAAGGCTTTCTCAGCTTGGTCAGTGACATTAGGCTCATCGTACAATAACCCCAAAGCCTGAAAAAATGCATCAACATCACTCAAAACAGGATCCCCAGGTGTCAGGGAAAAAGCCCAATCCTGAGGATCGCCGCGCAGGAGAGAGATGATAATTTGAACCTGCTGCGCTGCGTTTCCTGAGGACTTAGATTTTAAGGCAAGAAACAATTTACAATTATTTTTGAAATTCTGAAACTTAGCTCGATCCCCTAAAAACAAATCTGGCATGGGGATCCTAGGTTCCACAACAGGCAACCTAGCAAGATATGCAGCAATACTCTGAACCTCAGTGGCAAGCTGATCCACACGGCCAGACAACTGTGGAAACTCCATTGGGAGAAAAGATCCTCCCCAGCACCCAGAGATACAGAGGGAAAAAAAAAAAAATGCAACAAACAGAAAAATATCTCTGACAACTTTTATTCTTTCACAAAATTTTTTCCCTTCTGTGAGTACCATAAAATTTTCAATTTTGAGGCCGGTGATACTGTTATATTTCGGTAGCTGAGGAGAGCAGGTAAAAAAGGCAATACACCAGAGCAGTTGGAATCTATGAGATTGCAGTACCCTGACTAACCACCACAACTAGAGGCAGCCGTGGAGCGTTCCTACGTTGGTCCTAGATGCCTCGTCACAGCCTGAGAAACTAACTACACCTAAAGATAGAAATAGGAAAGCTATCTGCCCCGGAGCAGAACCCCAAAGATAATAGAAAGCCCCCAAACATGTAATGGCGGTTAGACAAGAGGAAATACTGACACAGAAAGAAAATAGTATGAGCAAACGCTGGGGCCCAAACTATCTAAATAGAAAAGGATAGGAAGGGCACTTACTGCAATCCCAGAAAACCCTGAAAAAACACCAACTCTACTAATTCCAAAATCACCTGAGATCACACGACCTCTACCACCTAAATTAGTTCTCTGGTGTAACAAAAACAGCAGCCACTGAAAAAACTGGAAAAAGCAAAAGAACAAAACTCAGTGGCTGAACAAAACTGAGAGGGCAGAAGCCCCCGGAGTGGACCCTGAAGGCCCCCACAGAAGTGCAGGACAAAATGCAAAAATACAGCACAAACAAAAAAGAAGAAATTGTCTTATCTGATAGCAGGAGATGCAGACACGACACAGCAGGCTACAAGGGAAACTGGAAAGAAGGATTCAGACCAGAACAATTGATCACCGGCAACCCTGATGGGAAGGTAACTCCCTTATATAAGACCAGTCAGTAACACCTGATTCCCAGTCCTCACAATCTTCACTGAACAGACCCGTACCGCTTGTAACCACCAGAGGGAGTCTCTGCTCAGAACTTATCTCAAACCCATTCACAACAGCTGACATTTGTCTTCTAATCCAGAAGAACCTAACAATTCTAGCCTGAAACAGTAGAAAACAGATCCCATCATTCCCCACAAGTCCAGTCTTCTCCAAGGAGACCCCCACAAGTCCCGTCTTCTCCAAGGAGACCTCCACAAGTCCCATCTTCCCCAAGGAGACCCCCACAAGTGCCGTCTCCCCCAAGGAGACCCCCACAAGTGCCATCTTTCCCCGTAGACCCCCCACAAGTGCCATCTTCCCCTGGAGACCCCTATGTCATGACCATCACAGGGTCTCACAATCCCTGTTATCTAGGGAATGAATGGTTGTGCTCATCCTCAGCCTCCTGGTTCACGTCTAGATGTGAGCCGTGCTGTTCTCTATGGTGGCTGCGGCTCCAGGAACAAGAAGCCGAGTGCAGATCACAGGCGGAGCGGCCGCAGGAATCCTACATGGAGTCTCCACGGTTTACAAGGATTTAATGGATCTGATCATAAGAGAAACGCAAAACAGCAGCGCAGGGTGGGGGCCATTTTTTCACTTCCCCCAGTGATGCACCACCCCCCCGTACAGGGGCAGGAGGTGAATGAGGGAGGGGCATCTAATCCTGGGAATGTTGCTGAGCCAAAATTTTTTGGGATTTGCGACCTTTAAAAAAATTTTTAAAATGGGGTGTATAAAAATCCTCCTTGTATCTGCTGCTGAGGGTGATCTAATCCATTGTGTGTTGTGACTGTATCTAATCCTTATGTCTCCCAAAAACCTTGTATAAAAATTTTTTCCCTCTTGTCAAAAATGCGGCCCGTTTTAATTCCCTGTGTATACGACGTGACGGTTTAACTTTTTGTGAACACGTGACCCTTTTAATCTTTTTTGGAACATCCGCGGGCCCGTGATCTAATCCTCTGTGTGATCATCCCGGCCCCGTATCTAATCCTCTCGGATACACCACTGGAGTATCTAACCCTTGTGTTTAATCCACTGAGTTTTTCTAACCCCCTTGTGTAATCCACTGAGCCATTTCTTCCCCCTGTGTAATCCAGAGCCTGTTTCCCCTCTCGGGATACATCCAGAGTTACTAACCCCCCTTCAAAATTCCCCCCGGGCCATTTTAAACCCGTTGAAACATCCACTAGCCATGTTCTAATCCTCCGTGTTACATCCATGAGCCATGTACTAATCCTTCGTGTGAAACATCCCTGAGCCAGTATCTAATCCTCCGGATACATCCACTCCCCTGTATCTAATCCTCTCGTGTACTCCATACCATGATAAAATCCTCTCGAGAACCCCCACTGACCATGTATCAATCCTCTCGGAAAACCCCCACTGACCATGTATCAAACCCCTCTGGTGAAACCCCCATGGCCATTATAAATCCCCGTATACATCCCTGAGCCATGTATCTTTCCTCTCGTGATCACCAGGCCATTATTAACCTCGTGTTACCCCCGGGGCCATGTTCTAATCTCTGTGTGATAATCCATGAGCCAATTTTTCTTTTGGGGTTTGATACCCGCGCCCCGTGTATTAACCTCTGTGTGATACCCCCGCTGAGCCGTGTATCTAATCCCGTGTGATAACCACTGCCCCGTGTTAAAACCCTGGAAAACATCATGAGCCATGCAATCCTCCTGTGATAACCACTACCTGTATTAATCCTCTTGTACATCCACTGCCCCATGTATCAATCCTCTCGGGATACACCACTGACCTGTTCTAACCTTGTGTATACACCACTGAGCCATGTAAAATCCCTCGAGAACACCACTGAGCCATGTATCAAACCCCTCTCGAGTACATCCACTGACCATGATCTAACCTTCGGATACATCCACTGAGCCAGTATCAATTCTCGTGGATACATCCAGGGGCCCATGTATAAAATCCTCTCGGATAATCCACTGACCCGTGTATCAACCTCTCGGATACATCCCTGAGCCATTATCTAATCCCTCGTGATACACCACTGAGCCTGTATTAATCTCTCGGATACATCCCTGGCCATTATCTAATCCTCGTGTACATCCATACCATGTTCTAATCCCTCGTGATAATCCACTGACCATGTATCAATCCTCTCTTTAAAAACCCATGACCTTACAATCCCTCTTTCTCCACTGGCCATGTATTACCCTTTGTGATACACCCGCTGAGCCCATGTATCTAACCTTTCCTGTGATCACCGCGGGGTGGGGACTAACCCCCCATTGTGATAACCCCTGAGCCGTATAAATCTCTCGTGATACATCCATGAGCCATTATCAATTCTCGTGGAACTCCCTGACCATGTATCTAATCTTCGTGATACACCACTGAGCCAGTATTTTCCTCCGGTGATACATATGGCCATGATCAACCCCTTTGATAACCCGAGCCATGTATTAATTTTGTGATCACCCGCGCCCCATGTATCTAATCCTCTCGTGTGATCACCGGGGGGTAGGTATCTAACTATTGGGTACCCCGCTGGCGTGTTCAGGATGTTTCCTTTTTCCCGGGGTTTCTGCTATTTCCTGCTTTGATGAGCAAATTTTTGGCGTCCCTCCGGAGCGCGAGGCGGGCCCCCGGGGACCTCGGAAAAAATTGGGGGAATGTATCACACAATATGAGTATCTGTGGGGGGGCTGCGCCCCTAAATTGGTGGGAAACCCCTCTTGGGGCTCTGAAAGGGGTTGTGTATTTCCCTTGAAATTTTCCCCCTTTTTGGGGACGGGGGAAAACCCGGGTGACGAACCGGGGGGGTCAGGCCCCCCTGCCCCCCAGTATGGGGACAGGGCCCCTGGCTCACGCCCCACATGTATTTTTGGCTCCTCGTTTTCCCCTGGGGCAAGGTCAATTCCAAAAGTGATTTTTTCAGCTGATTTTGGAGCTTAATCTTCTGCGCCTGTGCTGGCCTTTGGCCCCCCCCGCTGGGGCCTTGGGCCCCCTGCACCCCCCGTATTTTCATTGGGGTGTATGCTGCAGCTGTGCGGGTTCAGCAGAACCCTTTTCTTTTTTTAAAGGGGGCAGTGATGGCCAAAACAGGCCCCCCGTAAAAAAAAATGTGCCCGAACCGAGATACGCAGGCGCTGTTCCCCCCCAGTCTTCTGTTTACCCATCGGGCCCCAGTGTGGATCGGTGCTGCGATCCCCAAAATTGACCCCATTCAGGCCTCCAGGCTTCTCTGGTGCAGACTTGACACATGGCATCCAGCTGAAAGGAGACAAGAGTTGACTGAGGGGGGAGGTACAGAAACCCGGGGAGCGCTCAGGAATTTCTGCCCTTTTTTTCCAGAAACCTCCTCACTTTGAGCAGAGAAGAAATTAGACAAATTCACTTTTCCCCAAAAAAAAAGTTCATGTTTAAAACCCGAGGAATCCTTTTTTGCAATGATGGCCGAAGTCTGGAGGCCAGGCCCCAACAATCGCTGGTCTCCTCCTATTGAGGTTTGCAGCAAGATGGCCCCAAGTTGGAGGCCGGCCGTTTTCCTGTGGGGTCCTCCTATGGAGGCTTTGCAGCAATGATGGGCCCAAATTTTTAGCCCCAGCCGTCACCAACGTGGTTCCCCTAGTGAGGCTTTGCACAATGATGGCCAATTGGAGGCCTGCCCACCTCGCTGGTCCCTCCATGTAGGCTTTTTGCAAAGATGGCTGAAGCGGAGGCCAGGCCGGGGACACCTGGCTCCTCCATGTGAGGCTTTTTAGCAATGATGGCCTGAATTGGGGCCTGGCCGTCACCATCGCTGGTTCCCCCAAGTGAGGCTTTGCAGCAATGAGGCCTGAAAATTTGGAGGCCATAGCCGTCACCAAAAGCTGGGGTCCCCTTGTGAGGCTTTGCAGCAATGATGGCCGAAGTGGAGGCCCCGACATCACCTGTGTCTCCTCCTATTGGGGGTTCAGCAATTGGGCCTGAAAAAATGGAGGCCAGGGGTTTCCCATTGTGGGGTCCCTGGTGTGAGGCTTTGCAGCATGACAAATGAAGTCTGGGGGCCATGGCCCCATCGTGGGGGTCCTCCCCGGAGGGGTTTTCAGCAAAAATGGCCTGAAGTTGGA
>JARQOD010000010.1:44528487-44604196 GCA_033576555.1 Oophaga sylvatica | reverse complement strand
AGTATATTGGGCAAATCTGAGTCTCCCCTGGGACTGCGATTTCTCGCCAGTGGGCCCCTTTCCCTGTCCACAGTGTGGCGCACTCTCACATTCCTCCTGCGCGCTCTAGGGATGGGGCAAGGGCGTCCCGGGAAAATCTGTCCCCCGGGACCCGTGTGGGGACGTGACCTTCCGAGACATTGGACGGAGGTTGGGGGTCCAGCCTGGGGGCCGCAGCTACGCCCCTTGCTGGGGAAATGGCGGCACACAAGAAAGGCTCCCACCTGGGTGGCTGGGGTTTGGGGATTAGTGCTCCGCTCACAGGGACTGAAATTTTGGGTTTCCCGGGAGTACAAACAAAAATTCATGGACAATAAAAGCCCCGCCCACAACCAGACCCCAAACCAACCCAAAAAACCCTCCACCACCAGGGCCCACAAGCGGGACCCAAAGGGGGGGGGGGCCCCCCCCCCCCCCCCAAAAACCCACAACCACAAAAAACCACCCCCCCCCCCCCCCCAAAACCAAAAAAAGAAGGGAAAAGGGGGAAAAGGGTTTTGGGGGAAAAAAAAAAAAAAAAAAAAAAAAGAAAAAATTAAAATTTTAAAATTTTAAAAATAAATTTTTTTATTTTTATATTAAATTTTTTTATAATAAATAATTTTTTTGTTTTTTATAATAAATTTTAATTTAAAAATTTTAAATTTTAAGGGGAAATGTTTTAAAAATTTGGTTTAAAAAAAGGAAGTGGGGGAAAGGAAATGTTTTAGAGGAGATGAAATTTTATTAAAATTTTTAGTTTATATTTTGGGTTTAAAAAAGGGAAAATTTGGAAGGTAAAATTTTTTGGGGGGGTTTGAATAAAGGTTTTAAAAAGGGTGTTTTTATGGGGGATGTAAAAGATAGTGTTAAAAGCAAAGAAGAAAGGAAAGTTTAGGTTTAAATTTGGTTTTTTTAAATATTTTGGGAAAAAGGCGTGATTAAAGGGTGAAAACCCCCCTTTGGGGGGTTTTAATTTAAGTGGAAAACCCCCCAAGTAAATTTAAAAAGAAAATCAGAAAGGGGAAAAATAATGCGGGATTTACAAAGGCAATTCTCCCAAAATTAAAAGACCCATTAGAGGGAACTTCCCCCGGGGGACATGTTCCTCAGTACGTGACGGGGGTCATAAACCCCTTTCATACATTTTGGGTGAACTTTCGCAGGGATTGAAAAATTTATGCACTTGCGCCCTCCTGTCACTGCACTTTTGAGAAATTTTTTTCTGCGCTTTGCTGGGGCAGGGGGGGGGCACGCTGTTTGGCACGGGCCCTGGGCCAGTACCTCCCTTTTTAACAAGACCCCAATAATAATTTTTGTGGGGGAATTATGACAGAATTACCAATTATCCGGCCCCGGGAACCCCACTACACCATGGAATTCGACATTTCCGGTGCTCCGACTAACCAGGTGAAGCAAAGTCCGAAAGGCGGGGACCGGGCCCACGATGGCCTAGGGGGCGTGCTGGGATTGTAGTCCCCCGTAACCCAAATAAAGTAGTTGTAACTACCATTTATTATCCTGTGTATTTCGCATTCCCGGGTCACGGGCAGAGATTTCCTCACTCCCCGGACTTCATAGGGTGGGGTTTGGCCCAATTCAGGTTTTGGGGGGGGGGTTTCCACCGACCCCCACCCCCTTTAAATTTCTACGGGCCACCGGGGGAAACTTTCTGGTTTTGGGGCGGACAGGGAGTATTGGACTGTTAACCTCCACAAAATGTTCAGGCAGAAGATCTCTCTCTGCATAACTAGTATGACGTGCCGACAAGGGTTAAGGGGGTTATTGAGCACCCCGGGGGTGCTAGCCGGGGCTTCGGCAGCTCTTAAATTGCCCCCCCCCGGCAGCCCCTCTCACCACAACCATCGGACCGGATCCGTTTTCCTGTCCCCGGGGATCCCCAAAGCATCGGGCAGGTTCTCTTTAGTTTTTTTTCCAGCTAGACTCCACATTCTGTCACATAACGACATAAAAACCGTAATACAGATGTTTTTCCCACCCCTGGGGAAGCACAGAGTGAACCCACACAAAAACGAAAGGGGTGGGATCCAGGGGGGGGGGTGATAAACGATCCACCGGGTTCTTTCTTTACTCCCCGACGTCCTCCCCCTATCCCCGGAACATTCTTTTATCCTTATCCATTCTTTTCCCCGCAAAATGTTTTAGATGAAAATTTTCCCCTTTTCTCCGTGCAAACATAGAAGGGGGCCGACGGAATTCAAACCATTTTATGGAGTCTTTTGGTCAAAAACAGGCCCAGCTTATCATCCTTTCCAAACTCTCATTTTTTAGAAATAATTTTGAACCCCTTTAGAAACCCAAAAAATTTTTGGGAATCTCTCCGGGAAAAGGGGGGCCCCCCGGAAAAAATTTTTAAAATTTTTTTTTGCTGCCCAACTTTTTTCTAAAAAGGAAAATAGTTTTTAAAATTTAAAAAGGTTTTAAAGGGGAAAATTTTTTAAAACCCCTTTTTTAACCCACAGCCTAAAATTTTTTCCCAAAAGGGGAAAAAAAAACCCCATGCGGAAAACATAAGCCCCTTTTGGGGAAAAAAAAATTTCCTTCCCAAACCCCCCAAATCCCAAATTTCAAAAAAATCCCGGATAACCCCCCCAAAAGGGAATTTAGTTTTATAACCGTAAAATTTTTTTTTTTCAAGAAAGGATCCCCCCTTTCCTTACTGTTTTGGGAACATCATTCAACATTAGAGGCAGGGGTTCCCTTTTTCCCTTTCCCCTTTTTCAGTAAAAATTGGTCGTGATTATGAAAAAACCCTTTTTTCCTCCAAGAAAAAGGGGTTGCCCCTTTGGTCCCCCGGTTAAAAGGGGTAAAAAGATCTTTTAAAAAAGGTTTTTACCCCCCTCTATATTTATACATTTTATAAAAAATCCCCCCCCAACCTTTTGTTTCTCCAAAAAAAAATTAACCCAATTTTAAAAACCCTTTCCCTTTTTTTCGCCCCCCCATTCTCTAAAAACCCTTTGGGTCGCTTTCCCGCCCCCCCCCCAATTTACTATGTCTTTTTTAACCGGGGACCAAACGCAAAAAATTTTAATTGGCGCCCGTGACTTGTTAGGGAAAAAAATTTGTTTCCTCATGGGCATCTAGCCCTTTTTAAAGCATCCAATTATTTTTTTTTCCCCTTTGCAGCAGTCCCGCATGGCCAAAAAAATTGGTTTGTCTTCCCCCCTCCCCCCCCGGGTTTTTTTCATCCCGTTTTCCCCCTGTTTTAAAATTTTAACCCACAAAATTTACATCTTTTTTTTTTTTTTTTTTCCCCAAAATTGCATGCCTTACATTTATCCCCCAAAGTCTTTTGCCTTTTCACCCAAAAGTTTTTTTTTTTTTCAAAAATTCCTCCTGAAATAAAAATTATCCTCCTCTGTTTTTTTCCCCCTCGGGTTTTTAGTGCTTTGGGAAAATTGAAATCTACCATATCCCCCCACAAGGGCTTTTAATTTAAATATTTTAAAGAGCCCCCCCCCAAATACGACCCCTGTGGTACCCCATGCCCCCGTAAACCAGAAAAAGGTTCCAAAAAAAACCACCCTTTTTTTCCTACCCCGACCCCTTTTACCCCTTAAAAATTTTTTCCCCCCACCCCATTTTTCTTTTTAAATTTTAAAAATTTTTTGGGGGCACTGAATCAAAAGTTTTAAAAACCATTACCCAGCCCTGCTTCCCTTGGCCATTTGGAACTTACCTCTTAAGAACTTTTCAAATTTTCAAAGGGGGGCCCTCAAAAAACCCTGCTAAACGGGCATGGGGTTTTTTCTTTAAAATCCATAATTTCTTTAAAAGAAAAACCCCCCGGGGTTTTCCCCCCCAAGGGGGAAAAAAAGGGGATCGCAATTTGGACCAATTTGGGGAAAAAAATTTGGGCCCGGGGAAATTTTTGGGGGGAGCAACATGCTTTGTTTAATTTTGGATTACAAAGGAGGAAACCACGGGAGCAACTTTTAAGGGTTTTGGGCTTCAAAAGGGGGAAAACTTTTTGGACCAAAAGGGAAGGTGGGGAAAGGGGCCCCAAAAGGCCAATGCCTGGGGGGCAAAATGCCAAAAGGGGGGGAGATTTAGTAAATTAAATTTTCACCGCAAAAAAGGGGAGCAACCAAAAACAAGGAAAAAATTTGGAAGCATTTAAAAAACCCCAAAGGGAAATAACCAGAAAAAAAAAGGGGGTTTTGGGGGTTTTTTGGGGAAAAAGAAAAAATAAATAAAAAATTGTTTGGATTTTTAATGATAAAAGGGTGAAGTGGTCAGAAATGATGCAAAGAACCCGAATTTTTAAAAATTTCCATTTTGCTTTTTTTGTTTCTGGAAAGCAAGAAACAATAACTGTTTTTAGGGGGCCCAGGGAAGGAAAAAAAAAAATTTTCCCACTATCCATAAAAAGGGGATGGGGAAGGAACACTAAAAAAATTTTCATAAATTTTTTCCTCTCCGGGTCCAATGAAAAAACCTGGGGTACTAAATGTTAAGGAAATTCAAACCATGGGCCAAATTTTTAAAAAACCCGGGCGAAGGGAAACCCCAGAACATTAAAAAAGAGAAAATGTTGTACCCATCTTAAAAAAAAGGAAAAAAAGATGGACCCAGGAAATTACGGGCCAGTAACCCTTTTTTCTGCCCCAAAAATTACCCGTGACCCCTTTTTTTTATCCCGGGAAATTACACCCAGTCCCCTTATTTATCCCCGGAAAATTTAAAGGGGGGCCCGTCCTTACTTTTTTCCCAAAAAAAATTTTAAGGGCCCCGGGGCCCTTTTCTTTTTAGGGGGAAAATTTTAAAAAAAATTTTAAACGCTTTTAAAGTAGATATATATATCTCAATTTCAAAAGCATTTGAAAAAAGGTTCTAATTATTCTTACGAAAAATAAAAAGTAGGGATTGAAAAACTTAGTTAGGGAATTCAAAACGGTAAGGTCTACCAAAGAGGGGAAAAAAGTGATAAAATTTTAAAATTTTGGAAAAGGGGTTTTAAAATTTTTGGGGGTAAAAAAGGCCCGGGCCCCTTTTAAAATGGGGTGAAAAAGTTCCCCCCCGGGCCACATTTTTCAAGTGGGGTAACAAAGGCCTGTGGGGGCCCCCTTGTTACAAGGGGGGTACCCCAAAAGGCCTTTTGGGCCAATTTTTGAAAAATTTTTTTTTATAAATGTTTTGAAAAGGGGAAATGAAGGAAATGATCAAATTTACAAAAGGTGCAAAGCTGGGGGGAGGGATAAAATAAAAAGGAAAAAGGGTTTCGAAGATCTAGATAATTTTGAAAAAGGGGGACACTAAAAATTTAATTTTTTAACAGGGAGAAATGAAAGTTCTTTTTTGGGGCAAAAAAAAATAAAAATTATATCATAGAAGGGGAGGAAAAAATTTTAAGAAACGCAGGGTTGAAAAATTTTTGGGGGTTAAATAAAAAGGGACGCAAAAAAGAAACAGTGTGAGCACAAAAAAAGGAAAACAGTTCAATGTTCAACAAACCGTCTAATCAGTGAAAGAAATTTATCCCCCCTATCCTCTTTTTTTGGGCCCTATCTGGATACTGGGTCCAGTTCGGGGGAACCCCATTTTAAATAAGACATTAAAAAACCCGGGGGCAATTTAAAAAAGGGTGCCCCGGGGTGGGGAGGGGGGTGCAAATTTGTTCAAAGAAAAGGTTTTAAAGGGTTTGGGGGAAATGTTTGGTTGTAAAAAGGGAAGGGTAAAGGGACTTTTTACCCCTTACAAATTTAAAAAGGGCTGTAAAGTGAAAGGGGGGTCATCATTCTTTTTTGACTTTGGAAAAAAAAAAACAAGGGGGTGAAAAAAAAAGGGGGAAAGATACAATTAGATTTAAAAAAAAAATTTTTAAATTTGGGGTTTATAAAAGAGGGGAACAGGCGCCCGGAGGTTTTAGTTCTCCTTCGGGGGAAAATTTTTAACAGGGGGTGGCAACTCTGTCGGGAGGGTTTTTTGGGAACCCCCCTTGAAAAGGGGGGGTTAAAAGATGACCCCGGGGCCCCCTTCCCAATTTTTCCCCCCTTTTATGAAATTCCCATTGTTTTTCCTCTTTTTTTTTATAGCCAAAACCCACAGATTTGTATTTAAAACCTTTTGGGGAAGGGGGTAAAAAAAGGGGAAAATGTATTTCTTAAATGTTTTAAATTTTTATAATAGTTTTTCCCCTTTTTACAAGAATTTTAAAAATTTTTAAAATTTTTCCCCCCAATTTTTATTCTTTTAAAATCTTCATTTTTTATATTCGCACTACCCCTTAATATTTTTTTCCGGGTCAGAAAAAAAAATTTTTCATTGAAAAAACCTTCTAATGGGAACGTGGGGGATTTCGGGTTTAAAACCAAATAATTTTTGGGGGTGTAAAATTTGTTTGAAAAAAAAATTTCCCGCACGGGGTAATAATCAAAATCTAAAACGAACATATCACAAAATAAAATTTTAAAAACCCCTTTTTTAGGCCCCAAAAGGGGGGAGCCCCTTTTTAAAAAAAAAGGGTTTAAGATTGTTGCACCCCCACGGGGGGAGCCCTGAAACCCAAGATAAGATAAACCGTTCAGTCCCAAATGGGGGGCTCCCTTTTTTAAAAACGAAAATTTTGGGTAAATGGGGGCCCCCCCCAAAATTAAAATGAAAAAGATCTGTTGCAGCCACCACGGGGGGGGCCCCCTTAACAAAGTCTAAAACCGGCAGCCACCCTGGGGGGAAGCCCCCTTTAAAGGTTACAGATAAGTTTTCCCCTTCCCCTGGGGGAGTCCTTTGGGGCCCCCATAAAGCCCTTTTGAACCCGGGGACTTTGTAAAAGAGAACTTAAAAAATTTCTTCCCATACAAAAGGGGTCCCCTGAACAGAGAAAATTAAATCCTGTCTTTACCCCTAAGCTCCTGTATACAGAGATACATGATAAGATCCTGTCTGCAGCCACCACTAGGGGGAGCTCCCGTATACAGAGATACATGATAAGATCCTGTCTGCAGCCACCACTGGGGGGAGCTCCCTGTATACAGAGTACATGATAAGATCCTGTCTGATCACCACTAGGGGAGCTCCCTGTATACAGAGATACATGATAAGATCCTGTCTGCAGCCACCACTAGGGGGAGCTCCCTGTATACAGACATACATGAAAATCCTGTCTGCAGTCACCACTAGGGGGAGCTCCCTGTATACAGAGATACATGATAAGATCCTGTCTGCAGCACCACTAGGGGAGCTCCTGTATAAGAGATACATGATAAGATCCTGTCTGCACCACCACTAGGGGGAGCTCCCTGTATACAAAGATACATAAGATCCTGTCTGCAGCACCACTAGGGAGCTCCCTGTATACAGAGATACATGATAAGATCCTGTCTGCAGCCCCACTAGGGGGAGCTCCCTGTATACAGAGATACTGATAAGATACTGTCTGCAGTCACCACTAGGGGGAGCTCCTGTATACAGAGATACATGATAAGATCCTGTCTGCATCCCCACTAGGGAGCTCCCTGTATACAGAGATACATGATAAGATCCTGTCTGCAGTCACCACTAGGGGAGCTCCCTGTATACAGAGATACATGATAAGATCCTGTCTGCAGCACCACTAGGGGGAGCTCCCTGAAATACAGAGATACATGATAAGATCCTGCCCTGCACCACCACTAGGGGAGCTCCCTGTATATAGAGATACATGATAAGATCCTGTCTGCAGCCACCACTAGGGGGAGCTCCCTGTATACAGATATATGATAAGATCCTGTCTGCAGCCACCACTAGGGGAGCTCCCTGTATACAGAGATACATAAGATCCTGTCTGCAGTCACACTAGGGGAGCTCCCTGTATACAGAGATACATGATAAGATCCTGTCTGCAGCCACCACTAGGGGAGCTCCCTGCATACAGTGATACATGATAAGATCCTGTCTGCAGTCACCACTAGGGGGAGCTCCCTGTATACAGAGATACATGATAAGATTCTGTCTGCAGCACCACTAGGGGGAGCTCCTGTATACAGCGATACATGATAAGATCCTGTCTGCAGTCACCACTAGGGGGAGCTCCCTGTATACACAGATATATGATAAGATCCTGTCTGCAGTCACCACTAGGGGGAGCTCCCTGTATACAGAGATACATGATAAGATCCTGTCTGCAGTCACCACTAGGGGGAGCTCCCTGTATACAGAGATACATGATAAGATCCTGTCTACAGTCACCACTAGGGGGAGCTCCCTGTATACAGAGATACATGATAAGATCCTGTCTGCAGCCACCACTAGGGGGAGCTCCCTGTATACAGAGATACATGATAAGATTCTGTCTGCAGCCACCACTAGGGGGAGCTCCTGTATACAGGATACATGATAAGATTCTGTCTGCAGCCACCACTAGGGGGAGCTCCTGTATACAGCGATACATGATAAGATTCTGTCTGCAGCACCACTAGGGAGCTCCCTGTATACAGAGATACATGATAAGATTCTGTCTGCAGCCACCACTAGGGGGAGCTCCTTGTATACAGCGATACATGATAAGATTCTGTCTGCAGCCACCACTAGGGGGAGCTCCTTGTATACAGAGATACATGATAAGATCCTGTCTGCAGCCACCACTGGGGGGAGCTCCCTGTATACAAGATACATGATAAGATCCTGTCTGCAGCCACCACTAGGGGGAGCTCCTTGTATACAGGATCATGATAAGATCTGTCTGCAGCCACCACTAGGGGGAGCTCCCTGTATACAGAGATACATCAGTCATTACGAGTCTTTCACAGAAATGGTGAGAAAGTGAAACCCAAAATAAATGATGAAATTGTGGAACTTATTCTAAATTTTCTGACATTAGATAGTAGCGGGGTCACAGGTGATGGGGTCGCTGATCACTGGGGGGGATCTGGTACTCTTATTG
This sequence comes from Oophaga sylvatica, assembly GCA_033576555.1. Taxonomy (NCBI): domain Eukaryota; kingdom Metazoa; phylum Chordata; class Amphibia; order Anura; family Dendrobatidae; genus Oophaga; species Oophaga sylvatica. Next base: position 44,595,294 of record JARQOD010000010.1, on the reverse strand, counting down.
TTTTGGTTATTGGGGTCTCGGCTTGTCTATAACTTTGTATGGGTGGCGCCCCCTATAGATGGCGGACGTGAAGGATAGAAGCGCGTTGTGTAATGTGAGTAAATACCTGACAGATAGCGGCGGCGGAGACGGGTGGTGTATGGGGTCAGGCTCGCCGCTGTGGGGTCACGTTACTTGTATTATTTGAGGTGGGGTTAATCAGTTACGGTTTTTGTGGCCGTCTCGTGCAGAGTATCAGATGTATAGGAGGCGTTACAGGACGGCAGAGACACGAGCAGAAAATGGCGCAAACAAGACCACAAGGCAGATAGACCCTCACGACTGCCATATATATGTTTTGGACATTCTCTGCACAACAGGTCAGAGGTCATCAGCGCCATTCCTCCGAGTGGGGCTCATTCACATGAGAAGTCAGAGTACAGACGGCAGAGGTCCCGCTGGGCTCTGAGTACGGGGGCCCCTTTCTATGGATTGTGTGCACCAGCCTGGGGTCCCTCTCCCCTGTATGGGGTGCACCGGCCCGAGGCCCTTTTCCCCTGTTTGGGGTACACTGCCAGCGGCACCTCTCACCAGCATGCACTGCACCGGCCTTGAGCCCATTTCTTAGCCCCGGGAGGGGTCTTTGGTGCATGGTTGGGACAGACATGGCGGCTTAGGCCCATTTTTCATGCCCTCTCCTCCCATGGGCACCGATGTCTCTGAGATCTGTGACCTTTGATGCCATTAGTTACATTTATGGCGGTCGGATCTTAATGGCGCCATAAAACTGCAGATTTCTCCTCGGAGATCTGAAGGGTCCTGTGCCAGGCGGAGGACGGACCGTTCCCCAGAATGCACTGTGCCCACCATTATCTACAGGGGTTTCTTCTGGTTAAAGCCTGTCCTGTAGATGGGGGGGGGTTGGGGAGTCCGGAGCAGAGGATTTAGGGGAATGGATTGCAGCATTTTCTATTCTTTTCTTGCTATCGCTCTCTGGTGTCTGCCACTTCTTGGTTTTTCAGTGTTCTGCCCCCTGGGGGCGCGGAGTTGTATTACATGGTGGGCGTCTCAGAAGGTAGGACAAGGAATAATATCTTCTCAGTCTCCAACACAACTACAACTCCCATTCTGCACGGTCGGCCTGGAGTGGGTGACTGTGTTGGATTCCGGGGGCAGCGCGGTGAAAACTTACGATCGCCTCCATGATGCCCCCTCAGCATGTAACGCAGTCTGTTCTCGCCTGCAGAGATAACGGTGGAGTCGGGGAGCCCGGGGCCCCTCAGCAACTGTGTCAGCTCCTTGTGCGCCATTTGTGGAGACCGAGCCACGGGGAAGCACTACGGGGCGTCCAGCTGCGATGGCTGCAAAGGGTTTTTCCGAAGAAGCGTCCGCAAGAATCACATGTACGCCTGCAGGTAATGTCCTCACTGACACCATCGCTGAAATACTCTGCAGGAGATGACATTTGTTTTTCATGATCCATGTGAAAAATGGCTGATGAGCAAATGAAAGGCATGTTGGTGTGACCAAAGCCTTAGCGCGTGCGGCAGAGGGCAGCTCATCTATCTCGCTGCACACCGGGACTCCCGCAGTATCCCCTGCACCGGCATCAAGAAGCCATTTTTTTTATATTAACTTTCCCTTGAATTTTTCTATTTCCTTCAATGTTCCAGAATCTGCAGCAGCCAGAACAGGGGAATGTTAGTCATGTCCTGCGGTCACAGCGCCCGTCACCAGCAGCAGAGGTCTGCAGAGTATCTAATTTCATGTGAAACCGCCTGCTGTGCCACTGTACCTAATCCTGCTGTGAGATACAGTATCTAAGCCCCCGGGTGGTGCCCTCTCAGCACCACACCCTCCTTGCAATGCCCTCTCTCAGCACCACACCCCCCTTGCAGTGCCCTCTCTCAGCACCACACCCCTCGGCAATGCCCTCTCCTCAGCACCACACCCACCAGGCGGTGCCCTCTCAGCACGACACCCCACCAGGCAGTGCCCTCTCTCAGCACCACACCCCCCTTGCAGTGCCCTCTCTCAGCACCACACCCCTCGGGTAATGCCCTCTCCTCAGCACCACACCCACCAGGCGGTGCCCTCTCAGCACGACACCCCACCAGGCAGCGCCCTCTCTCAGCACCACACCCACCAGCGGTGCCATCTCTCAGCACCACACCCACCAGGCGGTGCCATCTCTCACCACCACACCCACCAGGCGGTGCCCTCTCAGCACGACACCCCACCAGGCGGTGCCCTCTCTGCCCGACACCCACCAGGTGGTGCCCTCTCTGCCCGACACCACCAGGCAGTGCCCTCTCTCAGCACCACACCCACCAGGCGGTGCCATCTCTCAGCACCACACCCACCAGGCGGTGCCCTCTCAGCACGACACCCCACCAGGCAGTGCCCTCTCTCAGCACCACACCCACCAGGTGGTGCCCTCTCTGCCCGACACCCACCAGGCAGTGCCCTCTCTCAGCACCACACCCACCAGGCGGTGCCCTTTCTCAGCACCACACCCACCAGGCGGTGCCCTCTCAGCACCACATCCACAGGTGGTGCCCTCTCAGCACCACACCCACCAGGCGGTGCGTGCCCTCAGCACCACACCCACCAGGCAGTGCCTTCTCTCAGCACCACACCCACCAGGTGGTGCCCTCTCTCAGCACACCCACCCACCAGGCGGTGCCCTCTCTCAGCACGACACCCACCAGGTGATGCCCTCTCAGCACCACACCCACCAGGCAGTGCCTTCTCTCAGCACCACACCCACCAGGCGGTGCCCTCTCTAGCACCCCACCCACCAGGCGGTGCCCTCTCTCAGCACCCACCCACCAGGCGGTGCCCTCTCTCAGCACGACACCCACCAGGTGATGCCCTCTCAGCACAACACCCACCAGGCGGTGCCCTCTTTGCACGACACCCACCAGGCGGTGTCCTCTCTGCACCACACCCCCCAGGCAGTGCCCTCTCAGTACCACACCCCCCGGGCAGTGCCCTCTCTCAGCACCACACACCCCCGGGCAGTGCCCTCTCTCAGCACCACACACCCCCGGGCAGTGCCCTCTCTCAGCACCACACCCCACACGCAGTGCCCTCTCTCAGCACCACACCCCACATGCAGTGCCTTCTCTCAGCACCACACCCCCCGGGCAATGCCCTCTCAGCCCTCCCCTGAGCGGTGCCATCTCTCAGCACCACACCCCCCGGGCAGTGCCCTCTCTCAGCACCACACCCCCCCGGGCAGTGCCCTCTCTCAGCACCACACCCCACATGCAGTGCCCTCTCTCAGCACCACACCCCCCGGGCAATGCCCTCTCCTCAGCCCTCCCCTGAGCGGTGCCATCTCTCAGCACCACACCCCCGGCAATGCCCTCTCCTCAGCCCTCCCCTGGCGGTGCCATCTCTCAGCACCACACCCCCCAGGCAGTGCCCTCTCTCAGCACCACACACCCCTGGGCAGTGCCCTCTCTCAGCACCACACACCCCCGGGCAGTGCCCTCTCTCAGCACCACACACCCCCGGGCAGTGCTCTCTCTCAGCACCACACACCCCCGGGCAGTGCCCTCTCTCAGCACCACACCCCCCGGGCAATGCCCTCTCAGCCCCTCCCCTGAGCGGTGCCATCTCTCAGCACCACACCCCACACGCAGTGCCCTCTCTCAGCACCACACCCCACATGCAGTGCCCTCTCTCAGCACCACACCCCCCGGGCAATGCCCCTCTCCTCAGCCCTCCCTGAGCGGTGCCATCTCTCAGCACCACACCCCACACGCAGTGCCCTCTCTCAGCACCACAAACCCACATGCAGTGCCCCTCCTCAGCACCACACCCCCCGGGCAATGCCCTCTCCTCAGCCCTCCCCTGACGGTGCCATCTCTCAGCACCACACCCCCAGGCAGTGCCCTCTCTCAGCACCACACACCCCTGGGCAGTGCCCTCTCTCAGCACCACACACCCCCGGGCAGTGCCCTCTCTCAGCACCACACACCCCGGGCAGTGCTCTCTCTCAGCACCACACACCCCCGGGCAGTGCCCTCTCTCAGCACCACACCCCCGGGCAGTGCCCTCTCAGCCTCCCCTGAGCGTGCCTCTCTCAGCACCACACCCCCAGGGCAGTGCCCTCTCTCAGCCCCACACCCCCATGCAGTGCCTCTCTCAGCACCACACCCCCCGGCATGCCCTCTCTCAGCCCACACCCTGGCGTGCCATCTCTCAGCACCACACCCCCCGGCAGTGCCCTCTCTCAGCACCACACCCCCCATGCAGTGCCCTCTCTCAGCACCACACACCCCCGGGCAATGCCCTCTCCTCACCCCCCCTGAGCGTGCCCTCTCTCAGCACCACACCCCCCAGGCAGTGCCTCTCTCAGCACCACACACCCTGGGCAGTGCCCTCTCTCAGCACCACACACCCCCGGGCAGTGCCCTCTCTCAGCACCACACACCCCCGGGCAGTGCTCTCTCTCAGCACCACACACCCCCGGGCAGTGCCCTCTCTCAGCACCACACCCCCCGGGCAATGCCCTCTCAGCCCTCCCCTGAGCGGTGCCATCTCTCAGCACCACACCCCACACGCAGTGCCCTCTCTCAGCACCACACCCCACATGCAGTGCCCTCTCTCAGCACCACACCCCCCGGGCAATGCCCTCTCAGCCCTCCCCTGAGCGGTGCCATCTCTCAGCCGCTGCTTCTCTCCCGCAGGTTCAGCAGACAGTGTGTGGTGGACAAGGATAAGCGGAATCAGTGCCGTTATTGTCGTCTGCGGAAATGTTTCCGAGCCGGAATGAAGAAGGAAGGTTTGTAAGAGTCACACGACCTCACAGACGGATTGTGGCCCCCGGGCAGCTGCAGGCCCTTACATGTCTGACATCAGCTTTTCTAGGAGATGCTCTGACTAAGGAATGATGGGTGACGGGCACGAGATTAGCGGCACTTTCCGTCCACGTCACTTACATGGGGCTGAGCTGCAATTCCCAACACGACCACAGATAAGACGGGGGGAGCTGTCACGAATACCACCATCTACTGCGGAGACTGCGGCTCTACAGGACGCCGCCCACACTGCTACAGCTGAGGGTTTGTGACAAACCTGGAGCATGAGCCGCTAATCTCTGAGCATTGTCTGCACGGGACACAACTGTAACAATCCCTCAGCTGTGAGAAGTAGAAAGGTCGTTCTCTGCCTATGTGTATCCAGAAGATAGAGCATCAATATTAGATTTCTGGGGTCTGTGGCCCTGTGCCGATCAGCGGTGTATAGAAAGGATCCGGTCGCCCAGCCGATCTGACAACCCCATTACGTCAGGACTCGTTACTGGAGGTTTCCATTCACTGACGGCAAGCAGAGGTGCTGAGAAGACTCCTCAGAAGCTGGTGGCCGAGCGCACCCCCTACATTGGATATAGGGGGCCTCCTGACATCACTTATGTTTGTCGTTGCAGCCGTACAGAACGAGCGGGATCGGATCAGTAAGAGGAGGAGCAGCGGCTTCGAGGACAGCGGGTCCTTGTCCATCACGGTGCTGACCCAGGCGGAGGCCATGACGCAGCAGGTGCGGTGGGTGGGGGGTTACACGGTGCCAGTTCATCCCAGTGTGCAGGGGTTAATGGTGGCTTGCCGTTTTGGTGTCAGAATGGCCGCCTTCAATCTTCTTCCAAATTATAAGAGGTGAATGGAAAAGGACCCAAAAGTAAGACATTGCCCGCAGGGAGCGCCACCTGCTGGTCCCTGAGGGATGGGCAGCAGTACACGTGTAGATCTGTACTCGCTCACTGTGACTCGGGGCTGATTAGATGTAGTGATGCCCTGCGTCTCACCCTCTGCCCGTCCTGTCTCCAGCTCTCCTGCCTCAGTCCCGGCTCCACGGGCGACATCTCAATGAAGAAAATCGCCACCATCAGCGACGTGTGCGAATCCATGAAGCAGCAGCTCCTCCTGCTGGTCGAGTGGGCGAAGTACATCCCTGCCTTCTGCGAGCTCCCCCTGGATGACCAGGTAACGTAGGCCGACAGCTGCTGAATGGGGGTGAACTGACGCCTTCTAGTGGCCAAGGAAGTAACTGCACCTAAGATGGCGAAGATCATGAACCGACGAAACAAGAATAAAAAAAAAAATCATCATAGAGAGGAGATATCGTGGTATAATAGACCACATTAATGTCATATGGATATAATATACACATATAACCCAGGGACCAACAGCAACACGTCAATGCAACAAAGTAGGCTCTTTATGAAATGTATAAGACACATTAATGTGTAAGTATCAGGCCTTTTATGTATCTGTCCTCTCTTTATATCTAGCAGGGTCTATTCACAGCGCCAGCAGGATCCGGCCCCTATAACACCACTGATATCTCCTCTCTGTCCTGATCCACACCGACAAGAAGTTACCTAGTCTCTAGTATTCCCTCCACTTAGTCTCTGGTCGGCAGTATTAGGATTAGGTTATGTCTCTGGTCGGCAGTATTAGGATTATGTCTCTGGTCGGCAGTATTAGGATTATGTCTCTGGTCGGCAGTATAGGATTATGTTCTCTGGTCGGCAGTTATTAGGATTATGTCTCTGGTCGGAGTATTTGTTTTGTGTCGGCATATTAGGAATTATGTCTCTGGTCGGCAGTATTAGATTAGGATTATGTCTCATGGTCGGCAGTATTAGGATTATGTCTCTGGTCGGCAGTATTAGGATGTTATGTCTCTGGTCGGCAGTATTAGGATTATGTCTCTGGTCGGCAGTATTAGGATTAGGTTATGTCTCTGGTCGGCAGTATTTGATTAGGTTATGTCTCTGGTCGGCAGTATTAGGATTAGGTGTATGTCTCTGGTCGGCAGTATTAGGATTAGGGATTAGGTGTATGTCTCTGGTCGGCAGTATTAGGATTAGGTGTATGTCTCTGGTCGGCAGTATTAGGATTAGGTGTATGTCTCTGGTCGGCAGTATTAGGATTAGTGTATGTCTCTGGTCGGCAGTATTAGGATTAGGTGTATGTCTCTGGTCGGCAGTATTAGGATTAGGTGTATGTCTCTGGTCGGCAGTATTAGATTAGGTGTATGTCTCTGGTCGGCAGTATTAGATTAGGGTATGTCCTGGTCGGCAGTATTAGGATAGTTAGTCTCTGGTCGGCAGTATTAGGATTAGGTGTATGTCTCTGGTCGGCAGTATTAGGATTAGGTGTATGTCTCTGGTCGGCAGTATTAGGATTAGGTGTATGTCTCTGGTCGGCAGTATTAGGATTAGGTGTATGTCTCTGGTCGGCAGTATTAGGATTAGGTGTATGTCTCTGGTCGGCAGTATTAGGATTAGGTGTATGTCTCTGGTCGGCAGTATTAGGATTAGGTGTATGTCTCTGGTCGGCAGTATTAGGATTAGGTGTATGTCTCTGGTCGCAGTATTAGGATTGGTGTATGTCTCTGTCGGCAGTATAGATTAGTGTATGTCTCTGTCGCAGTATTAGGATTAGGTGTATGTCTCGGTCGCAGTATTAGGATTAGGTGTATGTCTCTGTCGCAGTATAGGATTAGTGTATGTCTCTGGTCGGCAGTATTAGGATTAGGTGTATGTCTCTGGTCGGCAGTATTAGGATTAGGTGTATGTCTCTGGTCGGCAGTATTAGGATTAGGTGTATGTCTCTGGTCGGCAGTATTAGGATTAGGTGTATGTCTCTGGTCGCAGTATTAGGATAGTGTATGTCTCTGGTCGGCAGTATTAGGATTAGGTGTATGTCTCTGGTCGCAGTATTAGGATTAGGTGTATGTCTCGGTCGGCAGTATAGGATTAGGTGTATGTCTCTGGTCGCAGTATTAGGATTAGTGTATGTCTTGGTGGGCAGTATTAGGATTAGGTGTATGTCTCTGGTCGGCAGTATAGGATTAGGTGTATGTCTCTGGTCGGCAGTATTAGATTAGGTGTATGTCTCTGGTCGGCAGTATTAGGATTAGGTGTATGCTCTGTCGGCAGTATTAGGATTAGGTGTATGTCTCTGGTCGCAGTATTAGGATTAGGTGTATGTCTCTGGTCGGCAGTATTAGGATTAGGTGTATGTCCTGGTCGGCAGTATTAGGATTAGGTGTATGCTCTGGTCGGCAGTATTAGGATTAGGTGTAGTCTTGGTCGGCAGTATTAGGATTAGGTGTATGTCTCTGGTCGCAGTATTAGGATTAGGTGTATGTCTTGGTCGGCAGTATTAGGATAGGTGTATGTCTCTGTCGCAGTATAGGATTAGGTGTATGTCTCGGTCGGCAGTATAGGATTAGGTGTATGTCTCTGTCGCAGTATTAGGATTAGTGTATGTCTCTGGTCGCAGTATTAGGATTAGGTGTATGTCTCTGGTCGGCAGTATTAGGATTAGGTTATGTCTCTGTCGCAGTATAGGATTAGGTGTATGTCTCTGTCGGCAGTATTAGGATTAGGTGTATGTCTCTGGTCGGCAGTATTAGGATTAGGTGTATGTCTCTGGTCGGCAGTATTAGGATTAGGTGTATGTCTCTGGTCGGCAGTATTAGGATTAGGTGTATGTCTCTGGTCGGCAGTATTAGGATTAGGTGTATGTCTTCTCTGGTCGGCAGTATTAGGATTAGGTGTATGTCTCTGGTCGGCAGTATTAGGATTAGGTGTATGTCTCTGGTCGGCAGTATTAGGATTAGGTGTATGTCTCTGGTCGGCAGTATTAGGATTAGGTGTATGTCTCTGGTCGGCAGTATTAGGATTAGGTGTATGTCTCTGGTTGGCAGATATTAGGATTAGGTGTATGTCTCTGGTCGGCAGTATTAGGATTAGGTGTATGTCTCTGGTCGGCAGTATTAGGATTAGGTGTATGTCTCTGGTCGGCAGTATTAGGATTAGGTGTATGTCTCTGGTCGGCAGTATTAGGATTAGGTGTATGTCTCTGGTCGGCAGTATAGGATTAGGTGTATGTCCTGTCGGCAGTATTAGGATAGGTGATGTCTCTGGTCGGCAGTATTAGGATTAGGTGTATGTCTCTGGTCGGCAGTATTAGGATTAGGTGTATGTCTCTGGTCGGCAGTATTAGGATTAGGTGTATGTCTCTGGTCGGCAGTATTAGGATTAGGTGTATGTCTCTGGTCGGCAGTATTAGGATTAGGTGTATGTCTCTGGTCGGCAGTATTAGGATTAGGTGTATGTCTCTGGTCGGCAGTATTAGGATTAGGTGTATGTCTGGTCGGCAGTATTAGATTAGGTTATGTTCTGGCGCAGTATTGATAGTGTAGTCTCTGGTCGGCAGTATTAGGATTAGGTGTATGTCTCTGGTCGGCAGTATTAGGATTAGGTGTATGTCTCTGGTCGGCAGTATTAGGATTAGGTTGTAGATATGTCTCTGGTCGGCAGTATTAGGATTAGGTATATGTCTCTGGTCGGCAGTATTAGGATTAGGTGTATGTCTCTGGTCGGCAGTATTAGGATTAGGTGTATGTCTCTGGTCGGCAGTATTAGGATTAGGTGTATGTCTCTGGTCGGCAGTATTAGGATTAGGTGTATGTCTCTGGTCGGCAGTATTAGGATTAGGTGTATGTCTCTGGTCGGCAGTATTAGGATTATATGTCTCTGGTCGGCAGTATTAGGATTAGGTGTATGTCCTGGTCGGCAGTATTAGGATTAGGTGTATGTCTCTGGTCGGCAGTATTAGGATTAGGTGTATGTCTCTGGTCGGCAGTATTAGGATTAGGTGTATGTCTCTTGGTCGGCAGTATTAGGATTAGGTGTATGTCTTGGTCGGCAGTATTAGGATTAGGTGATATGTCTCTGGTCGGCAGTATTAGGATTAGGTGTATGTCTCTGGTCGGCAGTATTAGGATTAGGTTGTTTGTACTCTGGTCGGCAGTATTAGGATTAGGTGTATGTCTCTGGTCGGCAGTATTAGGATTAGGTTATGTCTCTGGTCGGCAGTATTAGGATTAGGTATATGTCTCTGGTCGGCAGTATTAGGATTAGGTGTATGTCTCTGGTCGGCAGTATTAGGATTAGGTGTATGTCTCTGGTCGGCAGTATTAGGATTAGGTGTATGTCTCTGGTCGGCAGTATTAGGATTAGGTGTATGTCTCTGGTCGGCAGTATTAGGATTAGGTGTATGTCTCTGGTCGGCAGTATTAGGATTAGGTGTATGTCTCTGGTCGGCAGTATTAGGATTAGGTGTATGTCTCTGGTCGGCAGTATTAGGATTAGGTGTATGTCTCTGGTCGGCAGTATTAGGATTAGGTGTATGTCTCTGGTCGGCAGTATTAGGATTAGGTGTATGTCTCTGGTCGGCAGTATTAGGATCTGGTGTATTCTTGGGTCTGGCAGTATTAGGATTAGGTGTATGTCTCTGGTCGGCAGTATTAAGATTAGGTGTATGTCTCTGGTCGGCAGTATTAGGATTAGGTGTATGTCTCTGGTCGGCAGTATTAGGATTAGGTGTATGTCTCTGGTCGGCAGTATTAGGATTAGGTATATGTCTCTGGTCGGCAGTATTAGGATTAGGTATATGTCTCTGGTCGGCAGTATTAGGATTAGGTGTATGTCTCTGGTCGGCAGTCCTTTTTGGAATGTGTCTCTATTTTAGAATCATTTGTGAATAAACATTTTTGCATTTTATTTGTCTTCTACTCCTTGTTCTATTTTGTAACGACAAAAAAAGATGTCTGTGGCATCGCACTGCGGCGACTTCTCACCCGCCATCCCCTTCTGCTGTCTCCCCAGGTGGCGCTGCTGAGGGCACACGCCGGCGCTCATCTCCTGCTGGGTGTCGCCAAGCGCTCGCTCCCGTACAAAGATTTCCTGCTTCTGGGTGAGTCTCAGGTTCTGGCTCCTCCGAACAGCTCCCTCACGCTCGGCAGAGCCCTGCTCCCTCACCGCTCGCAGAGCCCTGCTCCCTCACCGCTCGCAGATTCCGCCCGAGCCCTGCGCCTCACTGCTCCGCAGACCCCTGCTCCCTCACCGCTCGGCAGACCCCTGCTCCCTCACCGCTCGGCAGAGCCCCTGCCCCCACCGCTCGCAGAGCCTGCTCCCTCACCGCTCCGCAGAGCCCTGCTCTCCGCTCCGCAGAGCCCTGCTCCTCCGCTCTGCAGAGCCCTGCTCCCTCACAGCTCCGCAGAGCCCTGCTCCTCCCGCTCGGCAGAGCCCTGCTCCCTCACCGCTCGTCAGACCCTGCTCCCTCACCGCTCGGCAGAGCCCTGCTCCCTCACCGCTCGGCAGAGCCCTGCTCCCTCACCGCTCGCAGAGCCCTGCTCCCTCACCGCTCGGCAGAGCCCTGCTCCCTCACCGCTCGGCAGAGCCCTGCTCCCTCACGCTCGGCAGAGCCTGCTCCTCACCGCTCGGCAGAGCCCTGCTCCCTCACCGCTCGGCAGAGCCTGCTCCCTCACCGCTCGGCAGAGCCCTGCTCCCTCATCGCTCGGCACAGCCCTGCTCCCTCACCGCTCGGCACAGCCTGCTCCTCACCGCTCCGCAACCTGCACCTCACGCTCCGCAGACCCCTGCGCCCTCACCGCTCCGCAGACCCCTGCTCCCTCACCTCGCAGCCCTGCTCCCTCACCGCTCGCAGACCCTGCTCCCTCACCGCTCGAGAGCCTGCTCCTCACGCTCGCAGAGCCCTGCTCCCTCACCGCTCGCAGAGCCTGCCTCACGCTCGCACACCCTGCTCCCTCACCGCTCGGCACAGCCCTGCTCCCTCACCGCTCCGCAGACCCCTGCTCCCTCACCGCTCCGCAGACCCCTGCTCCCTCACCGCTCCGCAGACCCCTGCTCCCTCACCGCTCCGCAGACCCCTGCTCCCTCACCGCTCCGCAGACCACACTCTTGTAATCCAAAGAACAGTTTCCAAACGGCAAAAATAATGAAGACAAGCGTGCTTATTATGGAAACTCAGGCGTCAATGCTGAAAACATGAGGCGTCCCCCAACACAAAAAATAATCCCCATCCTTCTTTCCTACATTTCTTTTCCTGCACCGCTGCGTTCATTTCCGTCTTATTTTCTTTTACTACTGGTTTCCTGCACGGGTCCCTACTCCGTTGCTCTTTTTTCTGCACTGCTTTTCCGGCCCCTTTATTGCAGATCTTTATCCTGCGGCTTTAGCAGCATTGCTCTTTCCTGTTCCTGCACCCTGAAACCAGTTTCACTGCTGCCCTTCCCTGCGCAGCATCTCCTCTTCCTTGGAAGCTGCACTGAACTTCCTCTTCATTGGCCGCTGCACACACTTGCCTCTTCCTTGGCCGCTGCACACACTTGCCTCTTCCTTGGCCGCTGCACACACTTGCCTCTTCCTTGGCCGCTTCCTCACACTTGCCTCTTCCTTGGCACTGCACACACTTGCCTCTTCCTTGGCAGCTGCACACACTTGCCTCTTCCTTGGCAGCTGCACACACTTGCCTCTTCCTTGGCCGCAGCACACACTTGCCTCTTCCTTGGCCGCCGCACACACTTGCCTCTTCCTTGGCCGCAGCACACACTTACCTCTTCCTTGGACGCAGCACACACTTGCCTCTTCCTTGGCAGCTGCACACACTTGCTCTTCTTGCAGCTGCACACACTTCCTCTCCTTGGCCGCAGCACACACTTGCCTCTTCCTTGGCCGCTGCACACACTTGCCTCTTCCTTGGCAGCTGCACACACTTGCCTCTTCCTTGGCAGCTGCACACACTTGCCTCTTCCTTGGCAGCTGCACACACTTGCCTCTTCCTTGGCAGCTGCACACACTTGCCTCTTCCTTGGCAGCTCACACACTTGCCTCTTCCTTGGCAGCTGCACACACTTGCCTCTTCCTTGGCCGCAGCACACACTTGCCTCTTCCTTGGCCGCAGCACACACTTGCCTCTTCCTTGGCCGCAGCACACACTTGCCTCTTCCTTGGCGCAGCACACACTTGCCTCTTCCTTGGCCGCCGCACACACTTGCCTCTTCCTTGGCCGCGCACACACTTACCTCTTCCTTGGACGCAGCACACACTTGCCTCTTCCTTGGCCGCTGCACACACTTGCCTCTTCCTTGGCAGCTGCACACACTTGCCTCTTCCTTGGCAGCTGCACACACTTGCCTCTTCCTTGGCAGCTGCACACACTTGCCTCTTCCTTGGCCGCAGCACACACTTGCCTCTTCCTTGGCCGCAGCACACACTTGCCTCTTCCTTGGCCGCAGCACACACTTGCCTCTTCCTTGGCCGCAGCACACACTTGCCTCTTCCTTGGCCGCCGCACACACTTGCCTCTTCCTTGGCCGCAGCACACACTTACCTCTTCCTTGGACGCAGCACACACTTGCCTCTTCCTTGGCCGCTGCACACACTTGCCTCTTCCTTGGCCGCTGCACACACTTGCCTCTTCCTTGGCCGCTGCACACACTTGCCTCTTCCTTGGCAGCTGCATACACTTGCCTCTTCCTTGGCAGCTGCACACACTTGCCTCTTCCTTGGCAGCTGCACACACTTGCTCTTCCTTGGCAGCTGCACACACTTGCCTCTTCCTTGGCCGCAGCACACACTTGCCTCTTCCTTGGCCGCAGCACACACTTGCCTCTTCCTTGGCCGCAGCACACACTTGCCTCTTCCTTGGACGCAGCACACATGCTCTTCTTGACGCAGCACACATGCCTCTTCCTTGCCGCTGCACACACTTGCCTCTTCCTTGGCTTCAGCACACACTTGCCTCTTCTAGGCCGCAGCACACACTTGCCTCTTCCCTGGCCGCTGCACACACTTGCCTCTTCCTTGGCCGCTGCACACACTTTCTCTTCCTTGGCCGCTGCACTTTCCTGGTCTTTTCTGTTCCTATATTGCACAGCATTCCCCGCTCCTGTTTCCTCTTCCTTTATTGCTGCTTTTCCTGGTGCCCCGAGTTTCTCCATGTATAACGGGGTGTAACGATTTCCTGTCACCAGCTCCTCCATGATTCTTCTCCTTCTCTTCCTCCCTGCAGGTAACGACTTCATTATTCCCATGCAGTGTCCAGAGTTGGAAATCGCCCGCGTGGCGGTGAGGATCCTGGACGAGCTGGTGAAGCCTCTGCGGGAGATCCAGATCGATGACAACGAGTACGGCTGCCTCAAGGCCATTATATTTTTTGATCCCGGTAAGTGACCTGAATGGGGGAGGTGCTAAACCTGCGCAAAGGTCACATGACCTGCAGGGACAGATTCCGCGCGTGTGTGCTACTCTGTCTTTGGCGCTGACCGCTGACTCTCACGTAGACTGTAAGGGGCTCAGCGACTCTAGTAAAGTGAAGAACATGCGGTTCCAGGTCCAGGTGAACCTAGAAGATTATATCAACGACAGGCAGTACGACTCCAGGGGGCGCTTCAGCGACCTCCTCCTCCTCCTGCCCCCGCTGCAGAGCATCACCTGGCAGATGATCGAGCAGATGCAATTCGCTAAGTTGTTTGGGATGGCGCGGATCGACAGCCTGCTGCAGGAAATGTTACTGGGAGGTAAAGACTCACCAGAGGCTCCTGACACCGCACCATACTGGGCCGATAATAAATAATAATTTTATTTCTATAGCGCCGACATATTCCGCATCACTTTACATTATAGAGGGGAATTCTACAGGCAATAGACATTACAGCATAACAATAAACACAGATCAAAACAGATACCAAGAGGAATGAGGGCCCTGCTCACAAGCTACAATCTATGAGGAAGAAAGGGAGACATGGAAGGTGGATGGTAACAAGTGCTTTCATTGTTCAGACCAGCCATAGTGTAAGAATCGGGTGTTCCTGTAATGCTGCATGAACCGGTTACCAGCCTAAGTATGAGGGGAGTTGGGAAAATCATGCACTGGGCAAAGCCGGGAGAAGACCAAATCGAGGGAGTTTCAGTCTTCATGCGTAGGAGAGTTAGTAAGTTGTGAAAGGCCAAAGGTAGAGGTTAGAGATAAAAGGTGAGTGGCTGATGGGGAGAGGGGAAAAGCAATGGGGATGTTGAAGTCTGCCATGATGAGGGTGGGGATGTCACAGGAGAGAAAAATGTGGAAGCCAGGTGGGCAAAGTGATCCAGAAACTGATGGGAAAGGCCCGGAGGACGATACACCACCACCACTCGCATGGAGAAGGGGATGTAGAGTCTGACAGCATGGACCTCAAAAGAAGGGAAGACAAGTGAGGTTCATGTGGGATAACCTGAAAGGTACATTTGGGAGATAGGAGCAGACCAACGCCTCCACCTGCTCTGTTGTCCGATCTTGGGGTATGAGAGAAGTGTAGTCCACCATATGAGATGGCAGCAGCAGCGGTGGTCTCTGACTGCTGGATCCAGGTTTCAGTAAGAGCCAGAAGGTTAAGAGAATCAGAAAGGAAGAAGTCATGGATGAAGGAGAATTTATTACACACTGATTGAGAATACCAGAGGGCACAATTAAAAGAGACAGAAGGCACACAGGGAATATTAATAAGATAAGAGGGGTTTCTGAGTGTAGCAGTTGGGAGGTTAGACTTACTATAACATGAAGGGATGGCGTTGGGAGAGATATCTCCTGCAACTAGGAGAAGGAGGATAGAAAGAGTGAGCAGATAGTTAAGTGATTTGTGAGAGCGTCTCTTGCGTTGGATGGTGCGACTGAATGGATCTGTGCAGTTTAGTAATGTGAAAAGAGCGTGGGTGGAAAGGAAAGGACCGAGGGGCCGATATGGATGGAGTGTAAAGGGTTAATGCAAGGACGGTGGATGGCAGTGACTGCAGCAACCAGGATTTAAACTATACAAATGCATAAGGTGAAATTTGTTGCAATCCAAATGTACTGGAAATAGGTTTCTTTAAATGTCTTACCTGTCTCCTGCCCGATCTAACTGCCATGATTATCTGCCAGGCACTGTGAAAAAATGTACATAGAATAAAATGTACATAAATGTATCCCCAAAGCTATGCATGAATATATAGGAGGTTTGCTCTTGGATTTATCACTAATTTGTTATTAATCAATCAACTAAGTTAAAACAGCAGGAGACAATAAATGGAGAGAGACAAATAAACAAGCTTGAAGGTCAACATGGATCATAAACCTCTTTAAAAAAAAGTGACATGACCTTACAACTTAAGGGACAAGCACAGTAAGATCGATGAACTATATACCATTACATATGCTTGCTGAGATGGAATTGAAATGACAGGAGACATGCAGGAAATATGCAGAAGTTGAATGAACTATATAGCTGTACGAAGAGAATAGAGACAAGTGTTAGATTCTGCCATGTTTAACTGCAAGGCACTTTGAAAAAATGTACTTAGAATAAAATGTACATAAATGCCCCCCTACATAAATCAATACATTGTAATGACTACAGGCAGCGCCTGGCACTTGATACAATGCATACCAGACACAGGACAATATCAGTAATGTAAGGGTCGGTGCCTGGAATGTGTGGGAGCTTTCTAAGACGCAGTGTTTAGGAGTGTATTTAGAGTTTAGGCTGTGGTGGAATTTTTTTTTTGCTGTACAACACTGTGACAAAAGAAAAAAAAACGCAATTTGCTGCAAAGTGTGAAAATTGCAGCATAAATGTTGCAATTTTTCAGTGTTTTTCCCCAGTACTGCAGCCTTAGTCCTCACTTTTTGTTGTCGGATATGTAAATATACTATTTACAGATTTCTGCATTCTCCCCCAAAATTCAAGTTTAATGCTCACATAAAGTAAATACAGATATAGTAACCCTCAACTTGTCAGATGGCACAATACTTTACTAACATAGCTATATAACACGCTATATGCCAAATTATGGATTTTTATATATACAGTACATGAATACATCACCAGAACTACCGTCACTATAGAAATACATTACCACAACCACCATCAGTACAGGATTACATCATCAAAACGAACATCAGTGAAGGAATACATTACCAGAACCACCATCAGTACACAACTACAGGTGCAGAACCATGGTCAGAACATGAAAACATCACAAGAGCTAGTGTCAGTATAGGTATACAGTACCAGAACCACCGTCCATACATGACTACAGAACCAGAACCACAGTCAATACATGAATACATCAACAAAACAAACGTCAGTACAGGAATACTACTACATTAAAAGGGAATATAACTACTTTAATTCTGCCCCCTATGTATAAGAACATATCTACTATAATACTGATCCTTATGTACAAGAACCAGAATCACCATCAGTACACAACTACAGAAGCAAAACCACTGTCAGAACATAAATACACCACCAGAAGATGAATACATCGCCACATTTTCTGTTACAGGGTCGGCGGCAGATAGCGGCCATCATTACCTGCATGCAGCCCACTCCAGTCTGAGCCTGGAGCTCCTGCCAGCTCACACCCTAGCCCCCCAGGACCTGACATCAGGTGAGTCGGTATATTGCAGCCCAACATAAATAATTGCAATGTGTTACGCCATACTGTCTTGCTGACCTTTCAGTTTCGGTTCTTCTCTTTATAATATCCTGTTTTATTCCTCCACAGAATCTTCTGATCCGTCGCTGTCATCACCACCCATTACCACGGGGGGCGCCATTTCCGTCCTGCACCGCACCGTCATCGCCAAGAAAGAGATCTTATAGGATGTGGAGCCGTCGTAGCCAGGGAGGGATTGTGTTATTCTGTGTTTTTTAGAAAGGAAAATTGACCTGAATGCCGTAAAGGAGGACGATAAGAGTTGCATCTGATATGTTAACTGTGAATAGATGGGAATCAGCCTGACCCCACCGGAAAATCACCACATTCCTGAACGAAGCCAGAGAGGACGACATACGGTGAGATGGTGGATTTTATTTCTCACCGACTGCAACAAGGACTGGATCAGATAATCCACAACCTGAAGAAAAGCAAAGTGCTGACATCAGGAGCTCAGAAGAGAAGAGAAATGGCATAAAAAAAATTGCAGAAGATCTACAGAACATACAACAGATAAATCATCACTTTCACACATGTATGACCGCAAAATGCGAGCGGCACACAAGCATTAAATACTGACACCTCGAGGTGTGCAACCTGCAAAACGGAAGTCTGTCTGCATTAAATATATCTACCCAAAAGAATGAATCCTCACTGTAACCACTACAATACGGCCCCGATGTACAAGAATACAATTACTATAATACTGCCCCTATGTACAAGAATATAACTACTATAATACTGCCCTATGTACAAGAATATAACTACTATAATACTGCTCCTATGTACAAGAATATAACTACTATAATACTGCTCCTATGTACAAGAATATAACTACTATAATACTGACCCTATGTACAAGAATATAACTACTATAATACTGCTCCTATGTACAAGAATATAACTACTATAATACTGCCCCTATGTACAAGAATATAACTACTATAATACTGCCCCTATGTACAAGAATATAACTACTATAATACTGCCCCTTATGTACAAGAATATAACTACTATAATACTGCTCCTATGTACAAGAATATAACTACTATAATACTGACCCTATGTACAAGAATATAACTACTATAATACTGCTCTATGTACAAGAATATAACTACTATAATACTGCCCTTATGTACAAGAATATATCTACTATAATACTGCTCCTATGTACAAGAATATAACTACTATAATACTGCTCCTATGTACAAGAATATAACTACTATAATACTGCTCCTATGTACAAGAATATAACTACTATATACTGCTCCTATGTACAAGAATATAACTACTATAATACTGCCCCTATGTACAAGAATATAACTACTATAATACTGCTCCTATGTACAAGAATATAACTACTATAATACTGCCCTATGTACAAGAATAGAACTACTATAATACTGCTCCTATGTACAAGAATATAAACTACTATAATACTGCCCCTATGTACAAGAATATAACTACTATAATACGCTCCTATTACAAGAATATAACTACTATAATACTGCCCTTATGTACAAGAATATAACTACTAATTACTGCCTTATGTACAAGAATACAACTACTATAATACTGCTCCTATGTACAAGAATTAACTACTATAATACTGCCCCTATGTACAAGAATATAACTACTATAATACTGCACCTATGTACAAGTATATAACTACTATAATACTGCCCTATGTACAAGAATATAACTACTATAATACTGCCCCTATGTACAAGAATATAACTACTATAATACTGCCCCTATGTACAAGAATATAACTACTATAATACTGCACCTATATACAAGAATATAACTACTATAATACTGCTCCTATGTACAAGAATATAACTACTATAATACTGCACCTATATACAAGAATATAACTACTATAATACTGCACCTATGTACAAGTATATAACTACTATAATACTGCCCCTATGTACAGAATATAACTACTATAATACTGCCCCTATATACAAGAATACAACTACTATAATACTGCTCCTATGTACAAGAATATAACTACTATAATACTGCCCCTATGTACAAGAATATAACTACTATAATACTGCACCTATGTACAAGTATATAACTACTATAATACTGCCCCTATGTACAAGAATATAACTACTATAATACTGCCCCTATGTACAAGAATATAACTACTATAATACTGCCCCCTATGTACAAGAATATAACTACTATAATACTGCTCCTATGTACAAGAATATAACTACTATAATACTGCCCCTATGTACAAGAATATAACTACTATAATACTGCACCTATATACAAGAATATAACTACTATAATACTGCACCTATGTACAAGAATATAACTACTATAATACTGCCCCTATGTACAAGAATATAACTACTATAATACTGCCCCTATGTACAAGAATATAACTACTATAATACTGCACCTATGTACAAGAATATAACTACTATAATACTGCCCCTATGTACAAGAATATAACTACTATAATACTGCTCTATGTACAAGAATATAACTACTATAATACTGCTCCTATATACAAGAATATAACTACTATAATACTGCCCCTATGTACAAGAATACAACTACTATAATACTGCCCCTATGTACAAGAATATAACTACTATAATACTGCCCCTATGTACAAGAATACAACTACTATAATACTGCCCCTATGTACAAGAATATAACTACTATAATACTGCCCCTATGTACAAGAATATAACTACTATAATACTGCCCCTATGTACAAGAATATAACTACTATAATACTGCCCCTATGTACAAGAATATAACTACTATAATACTGCCCTATGTACAAGAATATAACTACTATAATACTGCTCCTATGTACAAGAATTATCTACTATAATACTGCTCCTATGTACAAGATATAACTACTATAATACTGCTCCTATATACAAGAATATAACTACTATAATACTGCCCTATGTACAAGAATATAACTACTATAATACTGCCCATGTACAAGAATATATCTACTATATACTGTCCTATGTACAAGAATATAACTACTATAATACTGCCCTATGTACAGAATTAACTAATAATACTGCCCTATACAAGAATATAACTACTATAATACTGCCCTATGTACAAGAATAAACTATATAATACTGCCCCTTGTACAAGAATATAACTACTATAATACTGCCCCTATGTACAAGAATACACTACTAAATACTGCCCTAGTACAAGAATATACTATATACTGCCCCTATGTAAAGAAATATCTACTATAATACTGCTCTATGTACAAGAATATAACTACTATAATACTGCCCCTATGTACAAGAATATAACTACTATAATACTGCCCTATATACAAGAATATAACTACTATAATACTGCCCTATGACAAGATAAACTACTATAATACTGCCCTATGTACAAGAATATAACTCTATATAACTGCCCTATGTACAAGAATAAAACTACTATAATACTGCCCTATGTACAAGATTAACTACTATAATACTGCCCCTATGTACAAGAATTAAACTACTATAATACTGCCCCTATGTACAGAATATAACTACTATAATACTGCCCTATGTACAAGAATATAACTACTATAATACTGCCCCTATGTACAAGAATTAACTACTATAATACTGCCCCTATGTACAAGAATATAACTACTATAATATGCCCTATGTACAAGAATATAACTACTATAATACTGCTCCTATATACAAGATATAACTACTATACTACTGCCCTATGTACAAGAATATAACTATTATAATACTGCTCCTATGTACAAGAATATAACTACTATAATACTGCTCCTATGTACAAGAATATAACTACTATAATACTGCTCCTATGTACAAGAATATATCTACTATAATACTGCTCCTATGTACAAGAATATAACTACTATATAATACTGCTCCCTATATACAAGAATATAACTACTATAATACTGCCCTATGTACAAGAATATAACTACTATAATACTGCTCCTATGTACAAGAATAACTACTATAATACTGCTCCTATGTACAAGAATATATCTACTATATACTGCTCCTTGTACAAGAATATAACTACTATAATACTGCTCCTATACAAGAATATAACTACTATAATACTGCCCCTATGTACAAGAATATAACTACTATAATACTGCCCCTATGTACAAGAATATATCTACTATAATACTGCTCCTATGTACAAGATATAACTACTATAATACTGCCCCTATGTACAAGAATATAACTACTATAATACTGCTCTATGTACAAGAATATAACTACTATAATACTGCTCCTATGTACAAGAAATATAACTATTATAATACTGCTCCCTATGTACAAGAATATAACTACTATAATACTGCTCCTA
Source organism: Oophaga sylvatica (assembly GCA_033576555.1). NCBI lineage: Eukaryota > Metazoa > Chordata > Amphibia > Anura > Dendrobatidae > Oophaga > Oophaga sylvatica. The sequence continues at coordinate 44,573,603 of JARQOD010000010.1, read as the reverse complement.
TGTACAAGAATATAACTACTATAATACTGCCCCTATGTACAAGAATATAACTACTATAATACTGCTCCTATGTACAAGAATATATCTACTATAATACTGCTCCTATGTACAAGAATATAACTACTATAATACTGCCCCTATGTACAAGAATATACTACTATAATACTGCTCCTATGTACAAGAATATAACTACTATAATACTGCCCTATGTACAAGAATATAACTACTATAATACTGCTCCTATGTACAAGAATATAACTACTATAATACTGCTCCTATGTACAAGAATATAACTACTATAATACTGCCCCCTATGTACAAGAATATAACTACTATAATACTGCTCCTATGTACAAGAATATAACTACTATAATACTGCTCCTATGTACAAGAATATAACTATTATAATACTGCTCCCTATATACAAGAATATAACTACTATAATACTGCCCCCTATGTACAAGAATATAACTACTATAATACTGCCCCTATGTACAAGAATATAACTACTATAATACTGCTCCTATGTACAAGAATATAACTATTATAATACTGCTCCCTATATACAAGAATGTAACTACTATAATACTGCTCCCTATGTACAAGAATATAACTACTATAATACTGCCCCTATATACAAGAATATAACTACTATAATACTGCTCCTATGTACAAGAATATAACTACTATAATACTGCCTCCTATATACAAGAATATAACTACTATAATACTGCCCCTATGTTCAAGAATATAACTACTATAATACTGCTCCTATGTACAAGAATATAACTACTATAATACTGCCCCCTGTATACATGTATATTACTGCTATAATACTGCCCCCTGTATACATGTATATTACTACTATAATACTGCCCCCTGTATACATGTATATTACTGCTATAATACTGCCCCCTGTATACATGTATATTACTGCTATAATACTGCCCCCTGTATACAGGTATATTACGGCTATAATACTGCCCCCCTGTATACGGGTGTATTACGGCTAGGATACTGGTTAGATACACTTGGTATTGGAATGTATCACTTACTGGTGCTGACGTCTCACCCTTGGCGTCTCCTTGCGGAGTATCTAGACCTGGAGGGATGACAGACAGATGTTAGGTACGCTGTATCTAACCAGTAGAGATGAGATCTCGCCAGTCACTTCCTTACCTTTGGCAGTGACATATATGAGGCTGTCCTCCCTGTACACCGCCCCTGCACATGTCAGCCGCCGTCAGCTGTGAGGTGGAATCTCAGGCTCTGGGTGTCACTGACAGTAAGCAGAGATTACAGGAGGATGTCGTCCAGCGCCGCCCGGTGTTCCGCAGCAGCGCTCACTACGCATGGCGGGTGGCTCCGGCACGGGGAGGGTTAACCCCTCATGACTCCTTTTCCTGCAGATGAACTTGTGGAGGACGAAGACAAGAAAAAAACCTTCCAGGTGTCAAATCTCTTAATCCTGTCACTATGGAGACGATAATCTCACACCGTCGCTGACACATGGGACAGACCGTCCCAGCATGCACTACACCCCGGTTGGGGATGGAGTAGTGGTCCGGGCAGCAGGTCCGTAGGAGGACATGTCTATTGGAGTGCAAGCTCTTGTGTCTCACCCCTAAAAATCACATTAAGAAATCAAAGAATGAAGTTTTGTGACTTTCCCAAGATCTCTGCTTGCTGTCTGTCACCTGAACAGCCGTCTTAGCCAGCCCCCTCTTAAAATCACAGTATAGACAGAAGGGGGCTGTCTGCTCATGTCAATAGCTAAGCCCCCCATCTATTATGGCCAAGGTATAGACAGAAGGGGGCTGTCTGCTCATATCAATAGCTAAGCCCCCCAACTATTATGGCCGAGCTATAGACAGAAGGGGGCTGGCTTAGGTAGATATGAGCAGACGGCCCGTCACAAGCTGCTCTGGTCGCTGCTGACACAGGAAGGATCGGGCATCTCAAGGTTAGAGTGGCAAATAAACTTCTTACAATCTCTGTATAACCTGTTTAGTGGCTTTGATCGGTGTGTCCAGCCGGTGACGCTCGGCTGTGTGAACCCACAGAAGTTTCCCTACTTTTTCATGGTTTGGTTACACTTTAAGTTTCGCTTTGAGGCTTATGGGAAAGTCACAGAACTTCTCATCCAGCGATGAAACTTCACCTGGAGACATTTCTAGGAACACTGCTGCAGGTGAGGCCGGGATGGGGGGAATAAATCTATGACGACGGCGGCACAACGTCAACTACCCCAATATTCCCAAACTGTGTATTTCCAGTAGTAACGCCCCCTCCCCCGCCCGTCTGCAGCCGCCATCTTCACCACGGAGCCAGCGCCATCTACAGAGACAACCGAGTTCAATACTTTATTTCACAAATCAGTGCATAAGAGAACTCCCATCATCCACAGCTCCAGACCTCAAACATCAGAACCACGATCCCGGGATGATGGATTTACAATGTGGAGGGAATGAGGGCAGCCGGCTCCGAGCCCGAGTGCAGAGGATACGTCATGCTGGGACATTAGTGTCATATATGGGCCATGAGCAGAAGAAGCAGCGACTACTCTGCACGAGGCCGCTCATCCTGGTCATCAACTGACAGAGCAACAGCCTAGACCTCAGCAAACAGACTGCGATACACAGCAGCCCCTAACAGCAATGCACAGCCAGCCCCCTGTACTGCACAGCCAGCCCCCCATACTGCACAGCCACCCCCCTAACAGCAATGCACAGCCAGCCCCCCGTACTGCACAGCCAGCCCCCGTACTGCACAGCCAGCCCCCGTACTGCACAGCCAGCCCCCACGCATGCACAGCCAGCTCCCCCCATACTGCACAGCCAGCCCCCCCAACAGCAATGCACAGCCAGCCCCCCATACTGCACAGCCACCCCCCTAACAGCAATGCACAGCCAGCCCCCCATACTGCACAGCCAGCCCCCTGTACTGCAAAGTCAGCCCCCTAACAGCAATGGCACGCCACAGCCCCCTTACTTGCACAGCCAGCCCCCCCATACAGCCACAGCCACCCCCCACTAACAGCAATGCACAGCCAGCACCCCCTACTGCACAGCCAGGCCCCCCTGTACTGCACAACCAGCCCCCCATACTGCACAGCCAGCCCCCTGTACTGCACAGCAGTGCCAGCCTCCATACTGCACAGCCAGCCCCCTAACAGCAATGCACAGCCAGCTCCCCGTACTGCACAGCCAGCCCCCTGTACTGCACAGCCAGCCCCCCATACTGCACAGCCAGCCCCTTGTACTGCACAGCAGTGCCAGCCTCCATACTGCACAGCCAGCCCCCTAACAGCAATGCACAGCCAGCCCCCTGTACTGCACAGCCAGCCCCCTGTACTGCACAGCCAGCCCCCCGTACTGCACAGCCAGCCCCCTGTACTGCACAGCCAGCCCCCTGTACTGCACAGCCAGCCCCCTGTACTGCACAGCCAGCCCCCCATACTGCACAGCCAGCCCCCTAACAGCAATGCACAGCCAGCCCCCTAACAGCAATGCACAGCCAGCCCCCCGTACTGCACAGCCAGCCCCCCGTACTGCACAGCCAGCCCCCTGTACTGCACAGCCAGCCCCCTGTACTGCACAGCCAGCCCCCCGTACTGCACAGCCAGCCCCCCGTACTGCACAGCCAGCCCCCCGTACTGCACAGCCAGCCCCCTGTACTGCACAGCCAGCCCCCTGTACTGCACAGCCAGCCCCCTGTACTGCACAGCAGTGCCAGCCTCCATACTGCACAGCCAGCCCCCCCAACAGCAATGCACAGCCAGCCCCCCATACTGCACAGCCAGCCCCCTGTACTGCACAGCAGTGCCAGCCTCCATACTGCACAGCCAGCCCCCTGTACTGCACAGCAGTGCCAGCCTCCATACTGCACAGCCAGCCCCCACATCAGCAATGCACAGCCAGTCCCCCATACTGAAAGAGAAAAGCTGACAGCACTCAGACATCATGATGCACGTTCAGATGCCATCTGACCCAGTAGGATGGACAAGTACATACCATATGAAAAATACCTGTATTGGTTGAAACGTTGCATCTGGCAAATAAAGAACCTTTATTTCTTCACCCGGATTTGATGCTGTTCTCCTTTTTCATCTAGTCCCCCATACTGCACAGCCAGCCCCCTGTACTGCACAGCAGAGGCAGCCCCCATATTGCACAGCCAGCCCCCTAACAGCAATGCACAGCCAGCCCCCATACTGCACAGCCAGTCCCCTCAACAGCAATGCACAGCCAGCCCCCCATACTGTACAGCCAGCCCTCTGTACTGCACAGCAGAGCCAGCCCCCATATTGCATAGCCAGCCCCCTGTACTGCACAGCAGAGCCAGCCCCCATATTGCATAGCCAGCCCCCTGTACTGCACAGCAGAGCCAGCCCCCATATTGCACAGCAAGCCCCCTGTACTGCACAGCCAGCCCCCTGTAAAGCACAGCAGAGCCAGTCCCCATATTGCACAGCCACCCCCCCAATCAGCAATGCAGAGCCAGCTACCACCCAGTTTACAAATCGTGCCCCCCTCTCTGCACAGGCAGCCCCCAGTAATGCTTGGCCAGCCACCAGATTACACATCATGTAACACTGTGCATTGTGCTCCTGTCGCATCCAGAGCTGCATCCACAGCCCTGCTGGCTTACTGTGCAGATTAACAATTCAGGAGGGACTTCCTGCCTGGGGGGGGCGCTCTCTGCTTGGTCAGTGTCTGTGCAGAACATGCTCTGCTGCATTGTGGTACCTGTAGTACTACTGTCTGGGACATTAAGCTAGGGCACTGCATGATGGGAGATGTGGTGTCCTGTCATAGATCAATGCATTAGGTGCCTGTACCAAAGCTGTGACAGTTCAGTGGACTGTGGATAGATGTTGTGAACGCAGCTCTGGATGTGACTGGAGAATAAGAGCTGATACAGCAGAATTATGAATGCAGCTCTGGATGTGACTAGTGATTCCCAACTGAACAAGTCTTGGCAGAAGATTTAACTGTTAATATGACTAATGTGCCTTTAAGGTGGAGCCGACGCTGCCCGAACGACGCGGGCGTGGGGAGGACGGAGAGGACATGGAGAAGATGGCAGCGAGGAAAGAATGAGCCGAGCGAGAAATGTGGAGCGATGCGCAGAACCTACAGCCGCCATGCACACGTGGAGCAGGCCCTGCATGCTGACACCTTCCACCGTGAACCCTGGGCTCCCAGTGTCCAGCAATAAAACCTTGTACCCAGATCTCATCCATAAAAAAAATCTTTACACGACAACTAAAAAAAAACAAAACACAAGAATCCGGACCCTGTAGCAGAATAAAAGACCCCTCGGCCCCTGCGGCGTCTCCGCAGCTTCGCACGCAGCGAGCGAGATGCCATTTATAGCACTAAAGTGTCTTCATTAAAAACCCAGAATGGCAGAAGTCGCCGTCCGTCCGGATTGGTCTTTTTGGTCGTTGAATGGATTTTGTGCAGACGATCCCTGCGCCGTCCCATAAATATGAATTCCATGATTCCGGGAAAATCAGGAACAATTCAGACTGAGAACTCAGTGCCTCCTTTCCGGCCTCGTAGGAAACGTCTGGCGTGGAGACCGGCAAAGGGGTTAATCCATAGGAAAGATGGCTGCCCCCCGAAGACGGATCTCATCCCGTCCCAGCGCAGCCGCCGCTCCCAGGTCGGCTTCTCACTCTTTAGTCGCTCAATTTCCTGCCGGCAATAAAAGAAAGAAATTAGTGACATCATTACTGGAGATACTTAGCCATTCATGAGTGTGGGAAAGCTGGGTGACAACTTCTCATAGGGCCTGGAACAGTGTCACTAAAGGTTGTCAGCGAGGTCCCCCAGATAAAGGAAGCTACCCTAATCCTGCCTGGATACACCTCTATACACCACAGACATGCAGGAGCCTGGGAAAGCCGAGTGACATCACATATGAGAGCAGTGGGCAATACTGGCTGTCAGCCAGCTTTCCCAGGCTCCTGACCGAAAATCTGTATTGAAGGCAGTGCACACAGACACCAGTGATCGCGGCTCCCCGTGATGATCGTCTGCGCGCGGGGGACACAGACTCGCGGGGGACACAGGACACAGACGCGCGGGGGACACAGGACACAGACGCGCGGGGGACACAGGACACAGACGCGCGGGGGACACAGGACACAGACGCGCGGGGGACACAGGACACAGACGCGCTGGGGACACGTACCGTCTCATCATTGCATATCGAGTGGATCTGAGTCCCAAACATGACAGCTGTGAAGGTGAGGAAGAGGAGTCCCTCCAGGCAGAGGAAGATCATGAGGATGACCGTGACTGGAGGCGAGAAGGAGCTGCAGTCTGCAGGGCGAGAAATGGCGCAGGGTTAGACACTGACAAGAGGAAACTGCGGCCTGACCGGGGGGCACCCTATGTACACGGGGTCCACCCTATGTACACAGGGTCCAGAGAGCAACCAAAGATATACCAGGAGGCACCCAATATACAGGGGGTCTGGGGAGCAACCAGAGAGATACAAGTGGACCCCAATATACAGGGGGTCTGTAGAGGAACTAAAGAGATACAAGGGGGCAGCCAATTTACACAGGGGAGCAGACTAAGGATAGAAAGATACAATGCAGCGTAGCTACTAACAACTTTCTCACCGCTTCCCCATCTCCAATATTTCTGCTTGCTTTCACTGAATGGAAATATTCCAATTTACCTCTGGAAATGCGCACACAGCTAATACTCCTCAAAGCTGAGGTTTTGCTACAATTGTATCCAGTGTAAATCCTCCCTATATTGTCCTGAATGGCAGCAATGTCTGGTTACAATTGTAACAAACCCTCAGCTGTGAAGTCAGAGCAGGTTTCAGCCTCAGGAGCTGCAGAAATCATGATCGTTACAACGTGTCATTAAAGGCAAAAGACAGAAAAAGTTACATCTAGACCGATTTTTAAAAGGGACCTTACACCAGGAATTACCCCCTCCTGTAGGTATTGAGGCGCTTTACCTGTAATGACGCCTGTATTATCCCCAACTGTGTGTTTAATGGACCCTGGTAACCGGCAGTGGCCTCCTCATCACTGGGGGGATAAAGGCCGGAGCGTACACAAAAGCCGTAACTATGGACAATGCGCAACGGTGGGGTCACGGACCTCAATAACAATATCTGAAGGGAAAGAGGAGGGAAGGTCGGGGGTCTCACCTGTCCACTGCCCCCGGACACAGGTGAAAAGCTGGAAGCCGCAGAGGACGAGAGAGTGGAGGGAGATGAGAGCGATGTACATCTGCGGAGAGAAGAGTGAACCATGAACGAAGATTATCACCGACTACACTGCATGCCCCCAACCCCCCCCGACCTCGCTCCCACCACCCAGCAGCATCCTCTGCAGATCGAGGAAAATCCCACCACCCCGCAGCATCCATCGCCGACAGCGCTCTATCCGAACATCCTGCAGCATCCACCGCTGACCTCGCTCCATCATACCACCCCGCAACATTCACCACCAACCTCGCTCCATCCCACCACCCCGCAGCATCCGCTGCCGACCTTGCTCCATCCCACCACCCCGCAGCATCCATCGCAGACCGCGCTCCATCCAACCACCCCGCAGCATCCACTGCCGACCACGCTTCATCCCACCACCCCGCAACATCCTCTGCCAACCTCGCTACATCCCACCACCCTGCAGCATCCACCGCCAACCTCGCTACATCCCACCACCCCGCAGCAACCACCGCCGAACACGCTTCATCACACCACCCCGCAGCATCCGGTGCCAACCGCGCTCCATCCCACCACCCCGCAGCATCCACCGCTGACCGCGCTCCATCCCACCACATCCACCGCCAACCTCGCTCCATCCCACCATCCACGACCAACCTCGCTCCATCCCACCACCCAGCAGCATCCACCGCCAACCTCGCTCCATACCACAGCATCCACTGCCGACCGCGCTCCATCCCACTACCCCACAGCATCCACCACCGACCTCACTCCATCTCATCACCACCCCCGCAGGATCTACCACCGACCGCACTCCATCCCACTACCACCCTCTGACAGACACATGCTAAAGAATGACCAAGTGTGTGTAGTACTTGGTACAATATTAGTGCAGCCCAGACCTCCAGAATCTAATCTGTCACACAATGCATCAGTACTCTCATCACTCCTGACCCCAGGAGCTGACACTCTGCCTCAGCTACACAGATGTGGCCCTGGTTGGATGTGATCCTGGGGCCCAGCTCCCATCCCTTGTAGACGCTGATCTTGGACTCACCGTGAAGAGTACAAAGAATCTCTGGTTCTTCTCCCCGACGCAGTTATTGACCCACGGGCAGTGGTGGTCCATCTTCCGGATACATCGCTTACAGATACTGACAGGACAGAGAAACAAGAAGTGAGAGGGGGCCGCACTGCTCACCAGCCCCCCATTAACGTACAAAAAGTGAGTCATCTCAGAAAACTGTGTACTACGACCCGCAGGAGGAAAACCATCCCTTCCACAATCCTTGTCCACTGTGTAGTCACGGTCGCACAACGCTGCACTCTACGCATGACACAAAGTAATATAGCAATGACTTGTCTCACCCTCCAGAGCTGCACTCACTATTCTGCTGTTACATCGTGTCTTATCCTCCAGTCACCTCCACAGCTGCACTCACTATTCTGCTGTTACATCGTGTCTTATCCTCCAGTCACCTCCACAGCTGCACCCCACTATTCTGCTGTTACATCGTGTCTTATCCTCCAGTCACCTCCACAGCTGCACTCACTATTCTGCTGTTACATCGTGTCTTATCCTCCAGTCACCTCCACAGCTGCACTCACTATTCTGCTGTTACATCGTGTCTTATCCTCCAGTCACCTCCACAGCTGCACTCACTATTCTGCTGTTACATCGTGTCTTATCCTCCAGTCACCTCCACAGCTGCACTCACTATTCTGCTGTTACATCGTGTCTTATCCTCCAGTCACCTCCACAGCTGCACTCACTATTCTGCTGTTACATCGTGTCTTATCCTCCAGTCAGCATCACAGGTGCATTATTTGTGGACTGTGAATGAGCTGCAAAATGAATGATTATGTCCACGTTATGTGGTTTGCACAGTGCCGACAGACTACGACTAGAAAGTCATAGAGCTGTGAATGCAGCTTTGGATGTGACTGGAGGATGTACTTTCCTAGCTTACATGCAGTGGTGAACAGGAGGAGGAACAGCCGCACTCAAAACTCATTTGATTTGCAAAAAGATTTTTTTGGTTTATTTCATCAACAAAGTTCAGCACAGTTTCCTGACCCCACAACGCCTAACCCCGGATGGGACTTCCGATTTCTACCTATACCTCCTTCCATAGACCCTCTTTCTAAAAGTAAGTTTTGAAAAAGGCCCAAGACAGGGTCGAACCATTACCTTGTTTTCTCTGACACTGTATCTGTGGTGAACCTTTTGTTGATAAAATAAACCAAAAAAATATTTTTGCAAATCAAATGAGTTTTGAGTGCGGCTGCTTCCCCTCCTGTTCACGGTTACTGGGCGAAGTCCACGTTCAGCCTCCACTCTAGCTAAAGCACGCGTCAAATATTCTTCCATTACCTGCAGTGGTGGGCGCGCTCTGGTTTGATGCTGCAGCACTTTGGACACTTGTATATGACCTCTCCGGGCTTCAGCTGTAAACTCTCCATGTATTCCTTTGTGGCGTTTCCTTTGGGCACTGCACCCTAATGTCAATCAGAAAAAAACAAAAGCAACTGATGAGCGGAAATTAGACCCAAGGACAGAGAACGAGCCTGGCACACGGCAAAAGCCCCGCACAACGAGCCCGGCAGACGGCGAAAGCCGCTCACAACGAGCCCGGCAACCAACAAAAGCCGCACACAACGAGCCCTGCAGACGGCAAAAGACCTGCACAACGAGCCCGGCAGATGGCGAAAGCCGCACACAACGAGTCCGGCAGACAGCCAAAGCCGCGCACAACGAGCCCGGCAGACGGCAAAAGCCCTGCACAACGAGCCCAGCAGATGACGAAAGCCCTGCACAACGAGCCCGGCAGACGGCCAAAGCCCTGCACAACGAGCCCGGCAGACGGCCAAAGCCCTGCAGATGGCGACAGCCGCGCAAAACGCGCCCAGCAGACGGCAAAAGCCCTGCACAACGAGCCCGGCAGACGGCGAAACCTGCGCACGAGCCCGGCAGATGGCGAAACCTGCGCACAACGAGCCCGGCAGATGGCGAAAATTGCGCACAACGAGACTGGCAGACGGCGAAAGCCGCGCACAACGAGCCCGGCAGACGGTGAAAACTGCGCACAACGAGCCTGGCAGACGGTGAAACCTGCGCACAATGAGCCCGGCAGACGGCGAAAGCCGCGCACAACGAGCCCGGCAGTTGGCGAAAGCCCCGCACAAAGAGCCCGGCAGACACCAAAAACACTGCACAACGAGCCCGGCAGATGGCGAAAGCCGCACACAACGAGTCCGGCAGACAGCCAAAGCCGCGCACAACGAGCCCGGCAGACGGCAAAAGCCCTGCACAACGAGCCCAGCAGATGACGAAAGCCCTGCACAACGAGCCCGGCAGACGGCCAAAGCCCTGCACAACGAGCCGGCAGACGGCCAAAGCCTGCAGATGGCGACAGCCGCGCAAAACGCGCCCAGCAGACGGCAAAAGCCCTGCACAACGAGCCCGGCAGACGGCGAAACCTGCGCACGAGCCGGCAGATGGCGAAACCTGCGCACAACGAGCCCGGCAGATGGCGAAAATTGCGCACAACGAGACTGGCAGATGGCGAAAGCCGCGCACAACGAGCCCGGCAGACGGTGAAAACTGCGCACAACGAGCCTGGCAGACGGTGAAACCTGCGCACAACGAGCCCGGCAGACGGCGAAAGCCGCGCACAACGAGCCCGGCAGTTGGCGAAAGCCCCGCACAAAGAGCCCGGCAGACACCAAAAACATGCACAACGAGCACTGAACTAAAGCCAACCTACAGGACCTAACATTCTGATGTCAACTACACAGAAAAAAAACAGCACAGTAGACCACCATGCAGATCACATACCAGACAGTGAGTCAACCAATAGTATTATAGTAGTTATATTCTTGTATATAGGGGCAGTATTATAGTAGTTATATTCTTGTACATAGGGGCAGTATTATAGTAGTTATATTCTTGTACATAGGGGCGGTATTATAGTAGTTATATTCTTGTACATAGGAGCAGTATTATAGTAGTTATATTCTTGTACATAGAGGGCAGTATTATAGTAGTTATATTCTTGTACATAGGGGCAGTATTATAGTAGTTATATTCTTGTATATAGGAGCAGTATTATAGTAGTTATATTCCTGTACATAGGAGCAGTATTATAGTAGTTATATTCTTGTATATAGGAGCAGTATTATAGTAGTTATATTCTTGTACATAGGGGCAGTATTATAGTAGTTATACTCTTGTATATAGGGGCAGTATTATAGTAGTTATATTCTTGTATATAGGGGCAGTATTATAGTAGTTATATTCTTGTATATAGGGGCAGTATTATAGTAGTTATATTCTTGTACATAGGGGCAGTATTATAGTAGATATATTCCTGTACATAGGAGCAGTATTATAGTAGTTATATTCCTGTAATAGGGGCAGTATTATAGTATTATATTCTTGTACATAGGGCAGTATTATAGTAGTTATATTCTTGTACATAGGAGCAGTATTATAGTAGTTATATTCTTGTACATAGGGGCAGTATTATAGTAGTTATATTCTTGTACATAGGGGGCAGTATTATAGTACTTATATTCTTGTACATAGGGGCGGTATTACAACGGTTGTGTTCTCGTCCTGGGTAGTAGTTCTTCTTGTGACTGAGAGATGCCTGTCTGGACATGGGTGTAGAACTGCCCTGTCAGTACCCGATCTCCTACGTACACTCTGTGGCGGCTCAGGAAGAGGTGGCGCTGGCACTTACCGGGTCGGTCAGCATTGTTCTCAGGTGGGAGGTCAGCGCCAGCACCGCTAAGCAGTTGAACATGGTCCCATTAACGACTGAATACCAAAAGTCTCTGGAGGGGAGCAGCATAACAAAAGTCACCACAAAGTCCGCATAGAAGACCAGCATCCATGTGATGACGGCGCAGACCATGCCGCAGCCATCGCGTATGAACCACAGGCGGTCCGCCAGCTCTGAGTCCGATGGGGAGGGGTTGTAGCCATCGCTGTCACTCAGCAGAGGATGGTGCTCCACGTCTCGGAAGCGATGCGCGGACGCCTGCATGTCTGACAGAAACGTGTCCTGATAAAGAAGAGGAAGGAGGTCACGACCGCAGCACGCGGATCAGAGACTTTACAGGCTCCAAGGTCCCGTGTGCGGAGGAATGGAAGGGCGCAATGACCCGAAAGGCAGCCATCGATAACCGTGTAAGGTGAGATAAAGAATAGTGAGAGGGGTCAAGGAGCCGCACTGCAAACTGACTGATAACAGGGAGCAATAGATTTCAGGGCAAGCCATACAAAACATGACTCCATGTTACCAGCCACTGGAGGATTACGGGAGTACGGACTCATCTTCAGGTCCAGCATGAAGGTGGGCCGAGGACCCCAATTTTAGGAGAGGTCTGCACCGCTGGCACCCAGCGTATTGCTGACGCTTTCTAGTAGATTTTGTGTGTCATTTTGTCTCCATCCTGCAGACCTCTGCTTGCTGTCAGTGAATGGCAATATTGCCTCCATCTGTCTCCCGCTGAGGGTCTGGTACAATGTATCCAGTGGAGCTATTGTAAGAAACTATCAGGAGAATGTACAAGGGATACATTGTAACAAACCCTCAGCTGTGACACGATTCTGGAGCATTTTATAGAAAGTGTTCACGTCTAGGACGGCGACAGATCCTGCGACTCACCTCACGGCCCGGGTAATCGCTACGCGGACATCGCACGCGGCTCCTGACCCCGCAATCAACGTGTGATCATGTCCGGAAGGTTCTGCAAAGAGAGAAAGACACAAACGTGAGGAGGTTCCCGGAGGGCCAGGGGGCGGCAGAGCAGCGGGTGTGTGCGGTGGACCCCGGTAATCCCTGAGCGACGGCAGCACAGCACCTGCAGTGTCAGAGCTCGGACTGACCTGCACGGACGCATCACACGTACAAATACCAATGAGCACGGCGCCAGGAACGACGCGGCCGATAAATAATCCGACATTTATAGACACGAGTCCTGATTAATTATAGGAATGCTGAATAAATCACTGAGTCACCGGCCGTCAGACGGGAGAATGTAACCGGGCCGGTTCACCCAGGGCCAGAAGAACCGGGGGGACAGGTCTCCGCAGGTTGTCAGGCTCCAGCGTCTGACAACCTGTGACACCGGATTCAATGACCCGGGACCCTCATTAGCGGAAATGTCAAGGTCTCCCCTGAGTCACGACAACCTGCGCCATCCCTGGCACGAGTGTGGGAACATGGTTGTCAGCAAGGCCTGTGGTCAGTTATAGGTGGGAGGGACGAGGTCTGACAACCGAGGTGCCGCAGTGTTGTCACAGGACACGAGGGAGAACGGACACCGATCTGTGCAGTCCAGCGGGGGTTAATATAGAAATGTGCAGTGTCCAGGGATGACCCGAGTCCCCAGTACCCCGCACTAATTACGTCTTCATTACCATAATAATTAGATAAACCAGATACCAGAAACAAGAGGTGTCACCCAGAAACGAGGAATGTGATCCCGGCGACTGCGCTGTGAGGAGCGACCAGCGTGACTGCGCCGCGAGGAGCGACCAGCGGGACTGCGCCGCGAGGAGCGACCAGCGGCGACTGCGCCGCGAGGAGAGACCAGCGGCGACTGCGCCGCGAGGAGAGACCAGCGGCGACTGCGCCGCGAGGAGAGACCAGCGGCGACTGCGCCGCGAGGAGAGACCAGCGGCGACTGCGCCGCGAGGAGAGACCAGCGGCGACTGCGCCGCGAGAGAGACCAGGCGACTGCGCCGCGAGGAGAGACCACACTGCGCGCGAGACGCCGGCGACTGCGCGCAGGAAGACCACCGGCGACTGCGCCGCGAGGAGAGACCAGCGGCGACTGCGCCGCGAGGAGAGACCACCGGCGACTGCGCCGCGAGGAGAGACCACGGCGACTGCGCCGCGAGGAGAGACCACGGCGACTGCGCCGCGAGGAGAGACCAGCGGCGACTGCGCCGCGAGGAGAGACCACCGGCGACTGCGCCGCGAGGAGAGACCACCGGCGACTGCGCCGCGAGGAGAGACCACCGGCGACTGCGCCGCGAGGAGAGACCACCGGCGACTGCGCCGCGAGGGGACCACGCGACGGGCGCGAGAGAGACACCGCGACTGCGCCGTGAGGAGAGACCACCGGCGACTGCGCCGCGCAGAGACACCGACTCATGGACGTGGTGTAAGAGCCAGCTCACGAGGATGTTCAAGTGTCCTCTCCTGAAATACTCTCATCCTGTGACCTCCTATAAAATGAGGCTACTTGTCTCCAGAAATACTCTGTGCTGCTGTAGACCCCACTCTTTCTACTTCTTACCTGTGACTTCTCCACTCGTCAATTCTGCTCTAATCCTCTGTGCTGCTGTGTGTGCATACAATGCAATAACTCCATATTCTGACAATCACCTGAGGAGTCCCCATCTGAGGACACCTCGTACCTCATGGTAGATTTTGCAGGGGTGAAATGAGCTGCTGTGAATGATAGAGCAATATATGTGTGCCCCCATATACCTCCTGTACATGTCATATACCCCCATATACAGTACTGTAAGAAAGATGTACGCAGGCTTAAAAAAGGTGATTTGACCCCACAGATCTGGGGCCGGACGCCAGGCACTGGATGACGGGGGGCCGGACGCCAGGCACTGGATGACGGGGGGCCGGACGCCAGGCACTGGATGACGGGGGGCCGGACGCCAGGCACTGGATGACGGGGGGCCGGACGCCAGGCACTGGATGACGGGGGGCCGGACGCCAGGCACTGGATGACGGGGGGCCGGACGCCAGGCACTGGATGACGGGGGGCCGGACGCCAGGCACTGGATGACGGGGGGCCGGACGCCAGGCACTGGATGACGGGGGGCCGGACGCCAGGCACTGGATGACGGGGGGCCGGACGCCAGGCACTGGATGACGGGGGGCCGGACGCCAGGCACTGGATGACGGGGGGCCGGACGCCAGGCACTGGATGACGGGGGGCCGGACGCCAGGCACTGGATGACGGGGGGCCGGACGCCAGGCACTGGATGACGGGGGGCCGGACGCCAGGCACTGGATGACGGGGGGCCGGACGCCAGGCACTGGATGACGGGGGGCCGGACGCCAGGCACTGGATGACGGGGGGCCGGACGCCAGGCACTGGATGACGGGGGGCCGGACGCCAGGCATTGGATGACGGGGGGCCGGACGCCAGGCACTGGATGACGGGGGGCCAGACGCAGGCACGGATGGGCAGTCCAAGATACCGATGATGGAGGTGACGGGCGGTCACCATATACCGATGATGGAGGTGATGGGCAGCCTCCAGATACTGATGGGATTTATGTTTCTCTTTTCTTAAGTTACTTTGCATTTTATTCATTGATAAAACAATATTATTAACCCCTCCATTACTGGAAGATGTTTCCACACCTGCCTAAGACTTTTTCACAGCCCTGTTCACATTTCACAGCTCCTCCAGTCTCTGCTTTAGGTCAATGATTGCCTTTGACAAAGGACATGTCGCCTGTGGAGGACGGGAGCAGCATCCTGTGTGGTTTTGTCATATCTGGGTCAGCGAGGAGCGCCACCTCTGGCACTGACGCCTTATAACAAATCATTTAAAAAGGCCAACACCCCTAAAATGTGAAACTCCTCCAAAATACAAGTCAAAAGTCATAGTCCTCTTCTGTGTGCACAAGCCAACACCGTGTTACAAATTATTGCACAAATGCTGCTGTTTTCCTCTGATTTTCCCGGATGCAGATGAGTCGTATAATGTCCATTCATCGACCGTTAGATGATAAATCCCATTAAACCCCCAATGATGACCCTTACAAAGCAGCAAGTTCTCCTGCAGAACGAGAGTGCAGACATTTCTAGGTTGTGAAGATCCGAGATCGGGGATCTGCAGCGTTAGACGTCACATTACTGACATCAGAAGCTTTTACACCAGAAACCTCCTCAGGCCGAGTCCTGTAACATCGGAGCTTCTGCGATTTCTCCTCCACTATTCGGCCTCCATTCATCTTGGGAGTTTCTGCTTGGATTTATTTGCCAGATGTCAGAATCCCCCCCAGAGCTGCTGTTCTGATGTGATCGGCCCCCCACCCTCATAGATCTTCTGCTGAGGACACTATAAAGGTTCTCACTAGGGCTGAGGTCAGTGAGGGTGCAGCTCATTTTGTACAATGGAATAAAGTGATCAATCAGGAGCAAAGGATACTTTGCTGAGGTCAGTTTTACACCTTCAGGGACTCTAAAGGGGCTACCAGCACCCCATGATTCAGGTCCAGACATGACTCGGCCACTTCATTCCTGCCTTGTTGGGACATGGTGGTCAACCACCAACCATCCACTACTCCACCCATCTGGACCATCCAGGGTTGCACGGCATCAGCAGTAGACATGTCTGGTTAACAATCAGTCTTCAAAGAGCCACCCCAGATCACTCGGAAAAGCCCCCCCAGATCACGAGAGCCACCCCGGGCCACACGGAAAAGTCTCCCAGATCACGAGAGCCACCCTGGTCACACGGAAAAGTCTCCCAGATCACGAGAGCCACCCCAGGCCACACGGAAAAGTCTCCCAGATCACGAGAGCCACCCTGGTCACACGGAAAAGTCTCCCAGATCACGAGAGCCACCCCGAGCCACACGGAAAAGCCCCCCAGATCACGAGAGCCACCCCAGGCCACACGGAAAAGTCTCCCAGATCACGAGAGCCACCCCGAGCCACACGGAAAAGCCCCCCAGATCACGAGAGCCACCCCAAGCCACACGGAAAAGCCCCCCAGATCATGAGAGCCACCCCAGGCCACACGGAAAAGCTTCCCAGATAACGAGATCCACCCCGAGCCACACGGAAAAGCCCCCCAGATCACGAGAGCCATCCCGGGCAACACGGAAAAGCCACCCCAGATCACGAGAGCCACCCCGAGCCACACGGAAAAGCCCCCCAGATCACGAGAGCCACCTCAGGCCACGAGAGCCACCGCAGGTCACATAGGAAAGCCCCTTAGATCACAAGAGCCACCCACCTCAGGTCTCACAGAAAAGCCCTCCGGATTACAAGAGCCGCAAACCCCAGGTCACATGGGAAAGCCCCCCGGATCACGAAGTGCTCGGGCCGGACTTCCTCTGGGGGGGGGAGCGCTCGGGTCGGCCTCCCTCCGGGGGGGGGAGCGCTCGGGTCGAACTCCCTCTGGGGGGGGGTGCGCTTGGGCCGGACTCCCTCTGGGGGGGGTGCTCGGGCCGGCCTTCCTCTGGGGGGGGTGCTCGGGTCGGCCTCCCTCCGGGGGCTCCGGGGGGGAGCGCTCGGGTCGGTCTCCCTCTGGGGGGGGGCGCTCGGGTCGGTCTCCCTCTGGGGGGGGAAGGGGGTGCTCGGGCCGGACTTCCTCTGGGGGGCGCTCGGGCCGGACTCCCTCTGGGGGGGCGCTCGGGCCGGACTCCCTCTGGGGGGGCGCTCGGGCCGGACTCCCTCTGGGGGGGCGCTCGGGCCGGACTCCCTCTGGGGGGGGGTGCTCGGGCCGGACTCCCTCTGGGGGGGGGGTGCTCGGGCCGGACTCCCTCTGGGGGGGGTGCTCGGGCCGGACTCCCTCTGGGGGGGGTGCTCGGGCCGGACTTCCTCTGGGGGGGGGGTGCTCGGGCCGGACTTCCTCTGGGGGGCGCTCGGGCCGGACTTCCTCTGGTGGGGGCGCTCGAGCCGGACTTCCTCTGGGGGGGTGCTCGGGCCGGACTTCCTCTGGGGGGGGTGCTCTGGCCGGACTCCCTCCTCGGGGGGGCGCTCGGGCCGGACTTCCTCTGGGGGGGGGCTCGGGCCGGACTCCCTCGGATCGGTCTCCCTCTGGGGGGGGTGCTCGGGCCGGACTCACTCGGGGGGGCGCTCGGGCCGGACTCCCTCGGATCGGTCTCCCTCTGGGGGGAAGCGCTCGGGTCGGTCTCCCTCTGGGGGGGGGGGGGGAGTGCTCGGGCCGGACTTCCTCTGGGGGGGAGCGCTCGGGTCGGTCTCCCTCTGGGGGGGGGGGAAGGGGGTGCTCGGGCCGGACTTCCTCTGGGGGGGGGAGCGCTCGGGTCGGTCTCCCTCTGGGGGGGGGGGAAGGGGGTGCTCGGGCCGGACTTCCTCTGGGGGGCGCTCGGGCCGGACTCCCTCTGGGGGGGGGTGCTCGGGCCGGACTTCCTCTGGGGGGGGGTGCTCGGGCCGGACTTCCTCTGGGGGGCGCTCGGGCCGGACTTCCTCTGGGGGGGTGCTCGGGCCGGACTTCCTCTGGGGGGGGTGCTCTGGCCGGACTCCCTCGGGGGGCGCTCGGCCGGACTTCCTCGGGGGGGGGGTGCTCTGGCCGGACTCCCTCGGGGGGGCGCTCGGGCCGGACTTCTCTGGGGGGGTGCTCTGGCCGGACTCCCTCGGATCGGTCTCCCTCTGGGGGGGGGTGCTCTGGCCGGACTCCCTCGGGGGGGCGCTCGGGCCGGACTTCCTCTGGGGGGGGTGCTCTGGCCGGACTCCCTCGGATCGGTCTCCCTCTGGGGGGGGGTGCTCTGGCCGGACTCCCTCGGGGGGGCGCTCGGGCCGGACTCCCTCGGGGGGGCGCTCGGGCCGGACTCCCTCGGATCGGTCTCCCTCTGGGGGGGAGCGCTCGGGCCGGACTCCCTCGGGGGGCTGCACAGCCCTTATTCACACCTGCACATTCTGATGCTCGGACCCTGTACAGATGAGGCAGATAACAGAGGACGCAGGCCCCCATCACAATGCCGCACGGTCTGCACAGGCCGCTCTCACACTTGTATAGATCTCTCTGATATGACACTGACATCTGTCACACGCAGCCGCTGCAGCGCCTCTTGGCCCGGCGCCCCTCACTCCCCCAGACGGGTACACACGGCGCCCCCCTCATGCCGTGTCTCCGGGTCTGGCTCTGCTCAGGTAACGCCGCCGCCGCCGCCGCCGCCCTCCTCACCTGCGGCCGCCGCTCTCCTCCATTGTCCCTCGGCCGCCACAGCCCCTCAGTCTCCCTCTGACAGGACCCAGCTGCTACTTCCGGGGTCGGTGGGATCGGCTCTTTCCGGAGCCGCTGAAGACGATTTCGGTGAATTTCGGAGAGCCTCCAGTACGCATGCGTCGTGTCACGTTAAGGCGCAGGGTTCACACAAGACGCGATAGAGCTTGAGGGAAGAGCGGGAATGTGGCCGCCATCTTGGTTGTGGCAAGGTTTTCTCATCTACTTCATAACTAGGTGTAATGATTGCAGTCAGTGCAGGGCCGGCTCCAGGTTTTCGTGGGCCCCGGGCGAAAGAGTGTCAGTGGGCCCCATACCACAATTCATGATGCTCCGATATGGTAGAGATTAGGTACAGTACAATGCCAAATACTTCACTTCTTCTATTACATGAGTGATATCTAATGTAAATTCTACAGATCAGAAACCAGACAGTACAGTCCTCCTACAATATGCCCAATGTCCATACAGTATTATGGGCACCACATAGTCCTCCATACCATATATGCACCACAGTCTCCATACATATTATGGGCACCACATAGTGCTCCACAGTATTGGCCAATAGTCTCATACAGTATTATGGGCACCACATAGTCCTCCTACATATTATGGGCACAATGGTCTCATACAGTATTATGGGCACCACATCCCCATACGATATGGCCACAGTCCATACAGTATTATGGGCACCACATGTTCCATATATATGGGCACACATATCCTCCATACAGTATTATGGGCAGCACATGGTCCTCCATACAGTATTATGGGCACCACATAGTCCTCCATACAGTATTATGGGCAGCACATGGTCCTCCATACAGTATTATGGGCACCACATGGTCCTCCATACAGTATTATGGGCGCACATGTCCCCATACGTATTATGGCACACTGGTCCTCATACAGTATTATGGGCACCACATGGTCCTCCATATGTGTAGCCCTGGTGTGAAGGCACACGCAGTACCCTGGAGAATGTGCGGAGAGGTAACAGTTTAATGCTCAATAAACATTCACTCCATCACACACTTAGACACACCCATAGGTTATAAAAGCTAGTGAGATGCAGCCAGCCAGTGAGTCAGTCTAGCCTGGACGTGGAGGAGGAAGAGGTCCAGTCAGTCTAGTCAGTTTCCTGTCCTCGGACAGAGCAGACAGTGTGAAGTCTGTGCAGGAAGAGAGAGGAGTGAGCATCAGGACCTTCAGTCTCCTGTCCCAAGGACAGTGGAGTTCAGCGACGTGCTCCTGAACTAGAAGATTACTGAGCACCTGTTAGCAAGCTCTGGAAAGAAGCAAGAAGGGACTGATCTGCATAGCCTTTGGAAGTGTGGAGTGCTTATGCTACAAGCGCGGACAGGGCGAAAGGCGCAGTGGAAAGAATTTAGAAGTGCCTTAGGATTGGATTATCCTGCACATTGTCACCGGTCACTGGGGACCGAAGCATCACTATAGCTCCAGGCATAGTGATAGAAAAACCAGAGGCTTACTGGACCTTAGGTAGCAGAAAGCAGCCCTTGGAGTGTCGGTACGTAACTGGGGTCAGGGAGAGTGGGAACTTTGAGTCACTGCAGGACCACATTAGGAACCCAGCTCTCTCAAAGGAAGGCTCCGACCACAAAACTGACCGGGCAGTACAGCTTGGAGAAGCTGGAGATTCTGGAGTGAACTACGCTTTATGCTGGTTGAACTCATTATTTTGAAAGTCAAGGAGGCCCATAACCTGTTCAGCTGTTGCCTCAAAGCACATTCTCCACCCGACCAGCCTCCCTGGGACCTGCCTTACCATCTGACAAGTAAAAGGTATGGAAAGACGCTGACGGTGTGAGACTGAGTTATTTGATTGCATCCCTGCACAACCCCACCATAACTATCGACCTGAGGGAAGAGTCCCACCTGTAGGGGACCCGACATCTAGCTGCCTCACCATCCCCTCAGAGATCTACAGCAGCGCTGGTCTTAGTGATCAGAGAACTACAGGTGGCGTCACAAACTGTATATATACCTATCCCCTGTAAATATATCCCCCCCAACATACGCCTGACCGCCAGGGCCACAGACCGAGCCAGCGCTACCTGTGACAACCCCATAGACTTCCATGGGCTCGGCTCTGAGTACCCCATTGCTCTGGTAATCCACAATTGTGGTGCGTGGTCGAGACAACTTGGCGTCACGAACAGGATGCGAAACTCGCAAAATTGCGAGCCCTGTGTGCCTGTGGAGGTGTTTTTGTGGAAAAGGACTGTTTGCTATTTTTGGCGCTAAAATCCGCCATTTTGCCGCCAAATTCGCGCCCTCAGGCGCTGGAGAAGAAGGTGGGCGTGGATTCGTGGGCGTGTGCCCCCCTGTGGCGCGAAGAGAATGCCTGCCCTCTCAAAGTGCTACTACAATATGCGATCCTGCCCTACAGCAAAGGAGGTCCGCCTCCTCTTCACCTTCCCTGCGAGGAGGAGGAGACGCAAACCCCACCTCCACGGAAGAGACCGGACGGCTCAAGAAGAGAGACGGTTCTGGAACATCATGGAAGCAGGACGTGTGCAGCCGAGCAGGGAAGCGGTGGAAGGCAGGCCCCGTTCCCCAGCCAAGCTGCCACTAGAACCGGAACCATCCGTAGTCCTGCACCTGCAGCAAGCATTGCTGGAGATTAAAGAGGAAAATGCCAGATTGAAGAAGATGGTTTTGCAACAACCTGGCAAGGAGGAGATCGAGAGACGCCGGCGTACCCAGATGCAGCGGCGGCTGTGGGACGCGGTGTTCTCTCCCCTCGACGACCCCCCACGGTTCGAGTTACCAAAACTTCTGCGGCCCAAGGCTAAGAAGCAACCGGAGGCTACCCCCAAAAGGACTGACCCTGAACCTACCGAGGAAGCGGTGGAAGCGAAGGGGGTTGAGGAGGTACCGCCAGTTCCGGAGCGCCCGCCGGCCAGAAGGCCGCAGCAGATGATCGATCCCCGGCAGGGACACCGGAGGGGTCCTGTCCATCATTACCAGACGTCGACTGGGATGAGATGGCGCGCCTGGATGACGTCGCCTACGCCGCCCAGTGGGAACGTGAGTGGCAGCGTCGCGAAGAGGAACAGCGACGCCGGCAGGAGGAAGAACAGGAGGCTCAGCGCAACCGACAGCGGCAGCATGCAGAGCTCATCGCGGATAAGGAAAGTGTCCGCCGGGAAAAAGGTACTCTAAGGGAACCGCGGCGGCAGGGGTGTGTGACAGAGTTCCAGCTCCGGAAGGGCTGGGGCTTCATTAGAGAACCGGGCCTCTACCCAGGGGTCTTTGTCAGTCGCAGGGACGTAGAATCCCACCTGCCCATCGGCCATCCCGGGAGGGACCTAATTAATGGGGACATAGTCAACTACACACGGCACTGGGGTATGAAGGGATGGTATGCCCTTAATGTCACAATCGTCCGTGACCCCGTCCCTGACGCAGGTAACGTCACCATTGCCAGCGCATCCCAGTCCCAATCTTCCGCTGCATCAGGCCGTGCCCCGGCATCGCCCCAGGAGAGTATATCACAGTTGGAAGTGCCCCCTGCGTACTCTTCACTACCTTGTCCTACTACATCGCAACCTGCGACCCATTCCACATCGCAATCAGCAGTCTAAACAACGTTGCGCACGGCGACTATTTC
This sequence comes from Oophaga sylvatica, assembly GCA_033576555.1. NCBI lineage: Eukaryota > Metazoa > Chordata > Amphibia > Anura > Dendrobatidae > Oophaga > Oophaga sylvatica. Next base: position 44,550,796 of record JARQOD010000010.1, on the reverse strand, counting down.
TGCATCGCGAGAGAAAGTGGCTATTACAGTGACGCAGACAGCGTCTCACAAAGCGGAGGCGCCCGGCGCAGCCCCTAGTGGTTCGCACGAGGACTGTAGCGACCCAAACTCTGATAGCAGGTCACGACTTGTTGGTCATGGATCCAAGGATCATCGTATTGTTCCAGCCCCCGGGATGGAAAGTATAATGGAAGCCTGCAAGAAAATGTGAAGAACGGTAGGACCCAGACAGGGTTTACCGCAACAAAGAAAATGTAGAAAGTTTTGATAAAAGGAATATTTGCTGTTTTGCACTTTATGGTTATGCATAATGTTTACATAGTTTTATTATAATAAGTAGAATGCCCGGCTGGGTACCAGAGTAAAAAGTTGAAAAATTGAATGCATAGTTTTACATAAAATGCCCTGTTGGGTAAAGTAAAAGTTAAAGAAGAATGATGCATACTTGAAATATGTATATATATATATGTCTCTTATTGTGTCTTATAATGGACTTTGAGGCTGAGGACTGAGCCAGCCCAAAAACTGTATCCTGTAAATAGTTGCACTAAGGTGCATTATATTGGTTTTACATGAAACCACCTCAACTACCTCTGAATATAAAACCCGTGTGGTGAGGCACTGAGCGAGGTCTGCATTCAGATGTCCTGCAGCCCACCCAGGACCCACGTTGAAGGTTTGGTGCGGGTCCTTCACAAGAATATTGTCGTTTGTTTATATGAAAATGTCTATTTAGTATTTTGTATTTTTCTATATGTTTTAATGCAACGTTCAAGAAATCCTTGCCTCCCGGATGGGAAGAGTTAATGTTAATGTTTAATGCAAAAACAAAATGTCTTCTTGTATTTCACAGCCCGGGAGTGCTGTATTTTACCATGGGGGAATGTGTAGCCCTGGTGTGAAGGCACACGCAGTACCCTGGAGAATGTGCGGAGAGGTAACAGTTTAATGCTCAATAAACATTCACTCCATCACACACTTAGACACACCCATAGGTTATAAAAGCTAGTGAGATGCAGCCAGCCAGTGAGTCAGTCTAGCCTGGACGTGGAGGGAGGAAGAGGTCCAGTCAGTCTAGTCAGTTTCCTGTCCTCGGACAGAGCAGACAGTGTGAAGTCTGTGCAGGAAGAGAGAGGAGTGAGCATCAGGACCTTCAGTCTCCTGTCCCAAGGACAGTGGAGTTCAGCGACGTGCTCCTGAACTAGAAGATTACTGAGCACCTGTTAGCAAGCTCTGGAAAGAAGCAAGAAGGGACTGATCTGCATAGCCTTTGGAAGTGTGGAGTGCTTATGCTACAAGCGCGGACAGGGCGAAAGGCATAGTGGAAGGAATTTAGAAGTGCCTTAGGATTGGATTATCCTGCACATTGTCACCGGTCACTGGGGACCGAAGCATCACTATAGCTCCAGGCATAGTGATAGAAAAACCAGAGGCTTACTGGACCTTAGGTAGCAGAAAGCAGCCCTTGGAGTGTCGGTACGTAACTGGGGTCAGGGAGAGTGGGAACTTTGAGTCACTGCAGGACCACATTAGGAACCCAGCTCTCTCAAAGGAAGGCTCCGACCACAAAACTGACCGGGCAGTACAGCTTGGAGAAGCTGGAGATTCTGGAGTGAACTACGCTTTATGCTGGTTGAACTCATTATTTTGAAAGTCAAGGAGGCCCATAACCTGTTCAGCTGTTGCCTCAAAGCACATTCTCCACCCGACCAGCCTCCCTGGGACCTGCCTTACCATCTGACAAGTAAAAGGTATGGAAAGACGCTGACGGTGTGAGACTGAGTTATTTGATTGCATCCCTGCACAACCCCACCATAACTATCGACCTGAGGGAAGAGTCCCACCTGTAGGGGACCCGACATCTAGCTGCCTCACCATCCCCTCAGAGATCTACAGCAGCGCTGGTCTTAGTGATCAGAGAACTACAGGTGGCGTCACGAACTGTATATATACCTATCCCCTGTAAATATATCCCCCCCAACATACGCCTGACCGCCAGGGCCACAGACCGAGCCAGCGCTACCTGTGACAACCCCATAGACTTCCATGGGCTCGGCTCTGAGTACCCCATTGCTCTGGTAATCCACAATTGTGGTGCGTGGTCGAGACACATACAGTATTATGGGCAGCACATGGTCCTCCATAAAGTATTATGGGCACCACATGGTGCTCCATACAGTATTATGGGCACCACATGGTCCTCCATACAGTATTATGGGCGGCAGCACATGGTCCTCCATACAGTATTATGGGCACCACACAGTCCTCCATACAGTATTATGGGCACCACATAGTGCTCCATACAGTATTATGGGCACCACATAGTGCTCCATACAGTATTATGGGCACCACATGGTCCTCCATACATTATTATAGCCTCACTTAATGACACAGATGCTGCTGCCACATTTTATAACACCACAATAAAAACCACACTTGATTCGGCCGCCCCCCTCACGCAGAGCAAAACTCGTACAATCAACAGGCAGCCCTGGCTGACCCGCCTGACCAAAGAACTGAGACGGGCTTCCAGGGTTACCGAGCGGAGATGGAAGAGAACCCATTCTACCGAGCACCTTAACGCATACAAGCAGTCCCTCGCCAGCTTCAAGTCCACGCTCTCTGCCGCAAAACAAACTTACTTCACATCTCTCATATCCTCCCTGTCTCACAACCCTAAACAGCTCTTCAACACTTTAATTCTCTACTCCGTCCCACAGCACCTCCTCCCTCTCCTCTCATTTCTGCCGAAGACTTTGCCTCCTTCTTTAAGCAAAAGATTGATACTATCAGAGAAGGCTTTGGCCCGCAGCCCCCAATGCCCCTCTTAGCCACTCAGCCCTGTTCTTCCAAAACCAGCTTCACCACCATGACAGAAGATCAGCTCTCCACTCTCCTGTCAAGATCACACCTCACCACTTGCGCACTTGACCCACTCCCGTCCCACCTCATCCCTAACTTTGCCACAGTCTTCATCCCTACTCTCACACACCTCTTCAACCTTTCACTTACAAATGGTGTCTTTCCTTCATCCTTCAAACATGCTTCAATCACACCCATCCTCAAAAAGCCCTCCCTCGACCCATCCTCTGTGTCTAGCTATCGCCCGATATCTCTTCTCCCCTACGCCTCAAAACTACTGGAACAGCATGTATATCTTGAACTGTCCTCCCACCTTTCCTCCTGTTCCCTCTTTGACCGGTTACAATCCGGCTTCCGACCGCATCACTCAACTGAAACTGCCCTAACTAAAGTCACTAACGACCTGCTAACCGCCAACAGCAAGCGACACTACTCTGTCCTCCTTCTCCTGGACCTGTCTTCTGCCTTCGACACTGTGGACCATTCCCTCCTGCTACAGATTCTCTCATCTCTTGGCATCACAGACCTGGCCCTATCCTGGATCTCATCATACCTAACAGACCGAACATTTAGTGTCTCCCTCTCACACACCACCTCCTCACCTCGCCCCCTGTCTGTCGGTGTTCCTCAAGGCTCAGTCCTAGGACCCCTACTCTTCTCCATCTACACCTTCGGCCTGGGACAGCTCATAGAATCCCACGGCTTGCAGTATCACCTCTACGCCGATGACACGCAGATGTACCTATCTGGACCTGACCTCACCTCCCTACTGACCAAAATCCCACAGTGTCTGTCTGCTATCTCAGCCTTCTTTTCTGCTCGCTTTCTCAAACTGAACATGGACAAAACAGAATTCATCATCTTTCCCCCACCTCACTCTACCCCTTCACCAGACCTATCCATCAATGTCAATGGCTGCTCGCTTTCCCCAGTCCCACATGCTCGGTGCCTTGGGGTGATCATCGACTCTGCCCTCTCTTTCAAACCACATATCCAAGCCCTCGCCACCTCCTGCCGCCTCAAACTCAAAAATATTTCCCGGATCCGCTCATTCCTCAACCATGAAACCACAAAAACACTAGTGCATGCCCTTATCATCTCCCGCCTCGACTACTGCAACCTCCTACTGTCTGGCCTCCCCTCTAGCACTCTGGCACCACTCCAGTCCATCCTACACTCTGCTGCACGACTAATCCACCTGTCTCCCCGCTATTCCCCAGCCTCCCCCCTATGCCAGGCCCTTCACTGGCTCCCTATTGCCCAGAGGCTCCAGTTCAAAACCTTAACCATGACATACAAAGCCATCCACAACCTTTCTCCCCCATACATCTGTGACATGGTCTCCCGCTACCTACCTACACGCAACCTTCGATCCTCTCAAGATCTCCTTCTCGACTCCCCCCTCATCTCTTCTTCCCACAACCGCATACAAGACTTCTCCCGGGCTTCCCCCATACTCTGGAACTCCCTGCCGCAAAACATCAGACTTTCACCAACAACGGAGACCTTCAAGAAAAACCTGAAGACCCACCTGTTCCGACAAGCCTACAACCTGCAATGATCCTCAGTGTACTGAACCATCGTACGACCAGCTCTACCCTTTCCTAGTGTATTCTCACCCATCCCTGCAGTCTGTGAGCCCTCGCGGGCAGGGTCCTCTCTCCTTCTGTACTTGTGTGTCCCTTTGTCCAGCACATGTTTACTGTACCTGTCTATATTTTTCCCCTTTTCATATGTAAAGCGCCATGGAATAAATGGCGCTATATAAATGTATAATAATAATTATGGGCAGCACATAGTCCTCCATACAGTATTATGGGCACCACATAGTGCTCCATACAGTATTATGGGCACCACATGGTCCTCCATACAGTATTATGGGCAGCACATGTGCTCCATACAGTATTATGGGCACCACATAGTCCTCCATACAGTATTATGGGCACCACATAGTGCTCCATACAGTATTATGGGCACCACATAGTCCTTCATACAGTATTATGGGCAGCACATAGTGCTCCATACAGTATTATGGGCACCACATGACCCTCCATACAGTATTATGGGCAGCACATAGTCCTCCATACAGTATTATGGGCACCACATAGTGCTCCATACAGTATTATGGGCACCACATGGTCCTCCATACAGTATTATGGGCAGCACATAGTCCTCCATACAGTATTATGGGCACCACATAGTCCTCCATACAGTATTATGGGCACCACATAGTGCTCCATACAGTATTATGGGCACCACATAGTCCTCCATACAGTATTATGGGCACCACATGGTCCTCCATACAGTATTATGGGCAGCACATAGTGCTCCATATAGTATTATGGGCACCACATAGTCCTCCATACAGTATTATGGACACCACATAGTCCTCCATACAGTATTATGGGCAGCACATAGTGCTCCATACAGTATTATGGGCACCACATAGTCCTCCATACAGTATTATGGGCAGCACATAGTCCTCCATACAGTATTATGGGCACCACATAGTGCTCCATACAGTATTATGGGCAGCACACAGTGCTCCATACAGTATTATGGGCACCACATAGTCCTCCATACAGTATTATGGGCAGCACATAGTGCTCCATACAGTATTATGGGCACCACATAGTCCTCCATACAGTATTATGGGCAGCACACAGTGCCTCCATACAGTATTATGGGCACCACATAGTGCTCCATACAGTATTATGGGCAGCACATAGTGCTCCATACAGTATTATGGGCACCACATAGTCCTCCATACAGTATTATGGGCAGCACATAGTCCTCCATGCAGTATTATGGGCACCATAGTCCTCCATACAGTATTATGGGCAGCACATAGTCCTCCATACAGTATTATGGGCACCACATAGTGCTCCATACAGTATTATGGGCAGCACATAGTGCTCCATACAGTATTATGGGCACCACATAGTCCTCCATACAGTATTATGGGCAGCACATAGTCCTCCATATAGTATTATGGGCACCACATAGTCCTCCATATAGTATTATGGGCACCACATAGTCCTCCATACAGTATTATGGGCACCACATAGTCCTCCATACAGTATTATGGGCACCACATAGTCCTCCATACAGTATTATGGGCACCACATAGTCCTCCATACAGTATTATGGGCACCACATAGTCTTCCATACAGTATTATGGGCACCACATAGTCCTCCATACAGTATTATGGGCACCACATAGTCCTCCATACAGTATTATGGGCACCACATAGTCCTCCATACAGTATTATGGGCACCACATAGTCCTCCATACAGTATTATGGGCACCACATAGTCCTCCATACAGTTTTGGGCACCACATAGTCCTACATAAAGAATTATGGGCAGCACATAGTCCTCCATACAGTATCATGGGCAGCACATAGTCCTCCATACAGTATTATGGGCAGCACATAGTCCTCCATACAGTTTTATGGGCACCACATGGTCCTCCATACAGTATTACCCTGCGATGTGTCAGTACGGGGCAATCACAGCCGGTTCCCTGCGGTGTCAGTACGGGCAACACAGCCGGTCCTGTGATGTGTCAGTACGGGCAATCACAGCCGGTGCCCTGCGATGTGTCAGTACGGGGCAATCACAGCCGTGCCCTGCGATGTGTCAGTACGAGGTAATCACAGCGTGCCCTGCGATGTGTCAATACAGGGCAATCACAGCCGGCGCCCTGCGATGTGTCAGTACGGGGCAATCACAGCCGGTACCCTGCGATGTGTCAGTATGGGGCAATCACAGCCAGTGCCCTGCGATGTGTCAGTACGGGGCAATCACAGCCGGTGCCCTGCGATGAGTCAGTACGGGGCAATCACAGCCGGTGCCCTGCGATGTGTCAGTATGGGGTAATCACAGCCGGTGCCCTGCGATGTGTCAATACAGGGCAATCACAGCCGGTGCCCTGCGATGTGTCAGTACGGGGCAATCACAGCCAGTTCCCTGCGGTGTCAGTACGGGGCAATCACAGCCGGTGCCCTGCGATGTGTCAGTACGGGGCAATCACAGCCGGTTCCCTGCGGTGTCAGTACGGGGCAATCACAGCCGGTGCCCTGCGATGTGTCAGTACGGGGCAATCACAGCCGGTGCCCTGCGATGTGTCAGTACGGGGCAATCACAGCCGGTTCCCTGCGGTGTCAGTATGGGGCAATCACAGCCGGTGCCCTGCGATGTGTAATTACGGGGCAATCACAGCCGGTACCCTGCGATGTGTCAGTACGGGGCAATCACAGCCGGTTCCTGCGGTGTCAGTACTGGGCAATCACAGCCGGTGCCCTGCGATGTGTCAGTACAGGGCAATCACAGCCGGTGCCCTGCGATGTGTCACTACGGGACAATCACAGACGGTGCCCTGCGATGTGTCCGTACGGGACAATAACAGCCGGTGCCCTGCGATGTGTCACTACGGGACAATCACAGCCGGTGCCCTGCGATGTGTCAGTACGGGGCAATCACAGCCGGTGCCCTGCGATGTGTCACTACGGGACAATCACAGACGGTGCCCTGCGATGTGTCAGTATGGAGCAATCACAGCCGATGCCCTGCGATGTGTCACTACGGGACAATCACAACCGGTGCCCTGCGATGTGTCAGTATGGGGCAATTACAGCCGGTGCCCTGCGATGTGTCAGTATGGAGCAATCACAGCCGATGCCCTGCGATGTGTCACTACGGGACAATCACAACCGGTGCCCTGCGATGTGTCAGTACGGGGCAATCACAGCTGTCAATCTTCTTATTTACCAGTTTCTCTTCCTCCAGGAGGTCAGACATTTGACGTTTCGGCGACTTTGGACCCCAAGAACAGCCCCTTTGTTTACACTCATTCTTGAAGTTCTTCATTGAAACCTATTGGGATCACCCATGAATGTATCGCCACCTTCAGGACGGGCACCGGGGGTAGAGGATGGGGCCTGGTGGAATTCTTCTATGGGGTAAGAGGATTCAGGAGACAGTGAATGTCTTCTATTAGTTGTGATCTGCTGTGCAGGAGAAGTGGTGGATGATGGAGACCAATTACTTCCTTTATGTCCTCGGTGGAGACAAGTCTGGAGACATTGCAGTCACAGGAGGAGATTTAGGCCATGGAAAAGGCTCACGTAGTGCGAGGAACATGTGGCTTGGGGGTGACATATTTGAAAGGCTCGTGGAACACTTTGGAGAAATGGCCGCACCACTGGTTCCACCACCAAATCAGTGTAATGCCGAGCATCTGGAGATCAGAGCTGTCCGGCTACCGGACATTATGCCCCACCTAATACTATCAGGAGGCGTCTGCATGACAGTGGGCTATGAGCCGGACGTCCAACTACAGGAGTCCATTGTCCTCACACCACCGCTCGCTCCCACATGCCATTATGGTGCAGAGCAGGATGGGAATGGAGGTCTGTCCTCTTCAGTCATGACTCTTGACACTTTTGCCTTGGATGCAATGATAGCCGGTATTGGTCTGGAGACCACGTGGGCAACACGATGCTTCACGAGGGAACATCACACCAGTCCTTGTACCGGGATTATTGTGCATGGCATAATGTCCGGTAGCCAGAGCCATCTAGTCTTCACTCCGGGTGCACTGACAGCTCTGCGTTAAATTGATTTTGTCATTGACACATGGATTTCTTAAAAGTGTCCCAGGAGCTCTTTTTCAGGACTACAGTACATCCCCAGGTCACATGTTCCTTTTACTACTGTGAGCCCCTGTGTAGCGTAAACCTGCTCCCGTGGCTGCAGTGTCTCCGGACTTGTCTCCATCAAACACATCGGGGATGTCATTGGCCGGTGATTACACAGGAGCTGCGGCAGCGTCTCCGGACTTGTCTCCATCGCACACATCGAGAACGTCATTAGTCGGTGATTACACAGGAGCTGCCGGCAGGGTCTCCGGACTTGTCTCCATCGCACACATCGAGAACGTCATTGGTTGGTGATTACACAGTAGCTGCCGGCAGTGTCTCCGGACTTGTCTCCATCGAGTACATCGAGACATCATTGGTCGGTGATTACACATGAGCTGCCGGCAGGGTCTCCGGACTTGTTTCCATCGCACATATTAAGGACGTCATTAGTCGGTGATTACACAGTAGCTGCCGGCAGCGTCTCTGGACTTGTCTCCATCGAGCACATCGGGGACATCATTGGTCGGTGATTACACAGCAGCTGCCGGCAGCGTCTCCAGATTTGTTTCCATCGCACATATTAAGGACGTCATTGGTCGGTGATTACACAGGAGCTGCCGTCAGCGTCTCTGGACTTGTCTCCATCGAGCACATCGGGGACATCATTGGTCGGTGATTACACAGCAGCTGCCGGCAGGGTCTCCGGACTTGTTTCCATCGCACATATTAAGGACGTCATTGGTCGGTGATTACACAGGAGCTGCCGGCAGCGTCTCCGAACTTGTTTCCATCGCACATATTGAGGACATCATTGGTCGGTGATTACACAGGAGCTGCCGGAAGGGCATCCTGATGATTTGTACAATCAGCGGCAGAACTGTCTTTAGACGACCATTAATAACCTCAGTGACAGCAGCCGAGGCCAGAGGTGCAGGTTGTGAAAAATGTTCTTTCCATGTTTCCACCATTTGCAGGTCAGTGACGTCTCCGTCCGGTGACCTCCATCATCCATCACGTCTCCTTCTTGGTGCTGAAATTTCAGTGATGAGGATTTTGTATGTTCAGTATGAAGATAGCCACATCTCTCTCCTCTTCACTATCTTTTCTCCTCTTCTTACACTCTTCTCTGCTTAAGGCCACGTTCGCACGTTCAGTATTTGGTCAGATTTTTACATCAGTATTTGCAAGTCAAAACGAGGAGTGGAACAATCGGAGGAAAAGTATAATAGAAACACGTCACCATTTCTGTATTTTTCACCCACTCCTGGTTTTGGCTACAAATGCACTCTGTGCATAATTATTAGGCAGGTTGTATTTGAGAGGATTCTTTTTATTATTGAACAACAACTATGTTCTCAATCAATCCAAAAGACTCCTAAATATCAAAGCTTAATATTTTTGGAAGTTGGAGCGGGGTTTTTTAGATTTGGTATCTTAGGAGGATATCTGTTTGTGCAGGTAACTATTACTGTGCAGAATTATTAGGCAACTTAATAAAAACCAAATCTATACCCATCTCACTTGTTTATTTTCACCAGGTAAACCAATATAACAACACAAAATTTAGAAATAAACATTTTTAACATTCAAAAACAAAAACATCACTGACCAACATAGCCACCTTTCTTTCCGGTGACGCCTCCATCCATAGATTGTGTCAGTTTATTGATCTGTTTACGATCCACATTGCTGCAGCAGCCACCACAGCCTCCAGACACTGCTCCGAGAGGTGGACTGTTCTCCCTCCCTGTAGATCCCACCACAGCCTCCAGACACTGCTCCGAGAGGTGGACTGTTCTCCCTCCCTGTAGATCCCACCACAGCCTCCAGACACTGCTCCGAGAGGTGGACTGTTCTCCCTCCCTGTAGATCCCACCACAGCCTCCAGACACTGCTCTGAGAGGTGGACTGTTCTCCCTCCTGTAGATCCCACCACAGCCTCCAGACACTGCTCCGAGAGGTGGACTGTTTTCCCTCCCTGTAGATCTCACATTTTATGAGGGACCACAGGTTCTCTATGGGGTTCAGATCAGGTGAACAAGGGGGCCATGTCATTATTTTTTCTTCTTTTAGACCTTTACTGGGCAGCCACGCTGTGGAGTATTTGGATGCATGTGATGGAGCATTGTCCTGCATGAAAATCATGTTTTTCTTGAACGATACCGACTTCTTCCTGTGCCACTGTCATGGGTGTGTCGCCACGAAGATCGTCGCGATTACACAACCTGACTTCTCACAGCTGAGTTTTTGGTGCTTGGTGTTTGTCAGCAGTGAGGGAGTTAATTCTCCCTCTCTCTGTGCTAGACGAGGCCCAGCCTCGCCCAGCTGCAGTTAATGCTGCACTAATGAGATTCCTTCAAATACTTGCCAGTCTGCTAGGGAGGTGTCGGTGAAAGCATTCATGCAGACCAGCAGAGCGGATCGTGGTATTGTGAAGTCTGAAGTGAAGAGTACCTGGTGTGGTTTTCTCCCCTCCTCGCTTTATTATTTATCTCCTTACCCGTTGGTGTTCCCTCTGTATTTGTAGAGTGAGTTTTGTATGCAAGGTGGTCTTTTATTTTACCCCTTGTACTGTCTCGTTCGTCTTATACTGTGTGTAGGCATTTACCTTCCCGTTCCCTGTGGTGGTGATCAGGGTCCTTCTCAGGACTAGATTACAGAGGGTCAGGGATTCACAGGAGATAGGGTTACGCTGGCGGCCTGGACCTCTGTACCATCAACAGTACCTCCAGGTAGAGGGATTAGTCAGGGCCCCAGCTTAGGGTCAGCATAGACCCCGGACCTCCTGTATACAGTGACAGCGTGACATTTTCACCGACCATACTAAAGATTCTCTCCAGCCACCATGGATCCAGTAGCCAGTCTAGCTCGGCAGTTGCAGAGTTTGTCCATGGAGCTGGCGGACGTTAAGTCCAAGGTTTTGTACTCCCTGGAGCAAGCCGGACCTGAACCTAAAGTAGCTCTCCCTGACAGGTTCACTGGAGGGCGGGACAAATTTTTTGCTTTCCGGGAGGCATGTAAATTGTACTTTCGGCTGCGACCTCGGTCATCGGGGAGTGAAGATCAAAGGGTGGGAATTGTCATCTCGCTCCTACAAGGGGACCCTGTCACGGGCGTGTCGCTACGAAGATCGTCGCGATTGCACACCCTGACTTCTCACAGCTGAGTTTCTGGTGCTGGGTGTTTTTCGGCAGTGAGGGAGTTAATTCTCCCTCTCTCTGTGCTAGACAAAGCCAGCCTCGTCCAGCTGCAATTAATGTTGCTGTAATTGAATTCCTTCAAATACCTGCCAGTCTGCTAGGGAAATGTCGGTGAAAGCATTCATGCAGACCAGCAGAGCGGATCGTGGTGTTGTGAAGTCTGAATTGAAGAGTACCTGGTGTGGTCTTTTCTCCCCTCCTCGCTTTATCATTTATCTCCGTACCCGTTGGTGTTCCCTCTGTTTTTTGTGGTGAGAGTTTGGTATGCAAGGTGGATTTTAGTTTACCCCTTGTACTGTCTTGTTCGTCTATTACTGTGTCTAGGCATATACCTTCCAGTCCCCGGTGTTGTGATCAGGGTCCTTCTCAGGACTAGATCACTGAGGTTCAGGGATCCTCAGGAGGTAGGGATTACGCTGGCGGCCTGGACCTCTGTACCATCAACAGTACCTCCAGGTAGAGGGATTAGTCAGGACCCCAGCTTAGGGTCAGCATAGACCCCGGACCTCATGTATGCAGTAACAGCGTGACATTTTCACCGACCATAAAAAAAAAAAAAAAAAAATTTCTCCAGCTACCATGGATCCAGTAGCCAGTCTTGCTCGGCAGTTGCAGAGTTTGTCCATGGAGCTGGCGGACGTTAAGTCCAAGGTTTTGTACCCCCCGGAGCAAGCCGGACCAGAACCTAAAGTAGCTCTCCCTGACAGGTTCACTGGGGGGCGAGACAAGTTTTTTGTTTTCCGGGAGGCATGTAAATTGTACTTTCGGCTGCGGCCACTGTCATCGGGGAGTGATGAGCAAAGGGTGGGAATTGTCATCTCGCTCCTACAAGGGGACCCACAATCATGGGCGTTCTCCCTTCCCCGGGCTCCCCAGCTCTCCAGTCAGTGGATAGGTTTTTTGCAGCTCTGGGTCTTGTATATGATGACCCGGATCGGATCTCCCTTGCTGAATCTAAGTTACGTAGGATCCAGCAGGGAGATCGTCCAGCGGAGGAATTCTGTTCGGAGTTCCGTAGGTGGGCCACGGACACCCAGTGGAATGACCCGGCTCTTAGGAGCCAGTTTTGTCAAGGTTTATCTGACAAATTAAAGGATGTATTGGCACAGTATGACCCTCCCGCGTCATTGGAAGCCGCTATGGCCCTTGCTATTCGTATTGACAGACGGCTTCGGGAGAGGTACGGGGTAATTCCGCTCCCTGTGATGACTCCATCTTCCTCAAGGGTCCCTTATATGGAGGTTCACCTGGTCAGTCCCGAGGAGCCTATGCAATTAGGAGGGACATCATTTCGGGGGAGGGGACCGGCGGGGTGCCACAAGACTAGAAGTTGTTTCTTCTGTGGGAAAAAGGGACATTTTATTGGGGGGTGTCCATCCCGTCCTTTGCAGAGTAAAGGGTCGTCGGAAAACTATTGATCCCAGGTTGTGTGGTGGACGGCAATCTGGGAGTAAGTATTTCGTCCCTAAGTTCGTCTCAGTTTCTCGTACCGGCGGAGGTGGTGGTGGGTACGAGAACTGAGAGGATATCTGTTCTTCTGGATAGTGGGGCTGGGGCTAATCTGGTGGATGATCAGTTTGCCCGGGTTCAAGGTATGCAATTGAGTGTGTTGGCTAAACCCATCCCCATATTCTCGATCGACGCCAGACCTCTCGGTCAGGGAAGTTTTTTGCAAGCGGTGCATAACGTAAAACTTCAAGTGGGGGCGATACATAAAGAACTGTTGTCTTGTTACGTGTTGGAGGGTCTTCCCACTCCTATAGTGTTGGGCCTTCCTTGGTTAACTAAGCATAACCCAGTTATTAATTGGCAATCCAGAGAGATAAGCCAATGGAGTGAATTCTGTAATAAAAACTGCATGAATACGGTTATCGGTGCGGTCACTCCTAGGGTTTTACCTCCATTTCTGGTGGACTTTGAGGATGTATTCTCGGAGAAAGGGTGTCAGGAACTACCTCCTCATCGCGTGTATGACTGTTCTGTAAAACTGCTCCCTGAGGCCAAGTTACCTAAATCTAGGTTGTATAACCTATCTGGTCCTGAGAGGCAGGCCATGAAGGATTATATTGCTGAAAGTCTGGCAAAAGGGCATATTAGACCTTCATCTTCCCCGGTGGCCGCGGGGTTCTTCTTTGTGAAGAAGAAAGATGGAGGCCTACGCCCTTGCCTGGATTTCCGTGAACTTAATCGGATTATGGTCCGAGATCCGTATCCGCTCCCACTTATTCCCGATCTCTTCAATCAGATCGTGGGCGCCAAATGGTTCTCTAAGTTGGATCTCAGGGGGGCGTACAATCTGATTAGGATGAAGGAGGGGGACGAGTGGAAGACGGCGTTTAACACTCCAGAGGGGCATTATGAGAACCTTGTCATGCCATTCGGTCTGACTAATGCCCCGGCGGTGTTCCAACACTTTGTAAATGACATTTTTCGCCACCTGGTGGGACAGTTTGTGGTCATATATCTGGATGATATCTTAATTTACTCGCCGGATCTTGTGTCTCATCAGGAGCATGTTAGGCAGGTGTTGCAGATCTTGCGGGATAATAAACTGTACGTCAAATGGGAAAAGTGTGTATTCGCCGTACAGGAACTCCAGTTTTTAGGCTTTCTGGTTTCAGCGTCTGGTTTTCGTATGGACCCTGGGAAAGTACGGGCAGTTCTTGAGTGGGATCTGCCAGAGAATCTTAAGGCTCTACAACGTTTCCTGGGGTTTGCTAATTATTACCGGAAATTTATTTCTAATTTCTCGTCCATGGTTAAACCTCTCACAGACATGACAAAAAAGGGGACAGATTTTTCTAGGTGGTCTGACAAGGCTTGTCAAGCATTCTCCTCCTTGAAAAAATGCTTTGCCTCGACACCCATACTTATTCAACCTGATGCGTCACAGCCGTTCATTGTAGAGGTAGACGCTTCCGAGGTAGGGGTGGGAGCAGTATTGTCACAAGGTCCATCCCCTGGTAAATGGCATCCGTGCGCATTTTTCTCTAAAAAACTGTCGTCCGCTGAGAGGAATTACGATGTAGGCAATAGGGAACTATTGGCCATTAAGTTGGCTTTTGAGGAGTGGCACCTTTTTTGGAGGGGGCAGTCCATCCGGTCACTGTCATCACCGATCACAAGAACCTGCTATATCTGGAGTCTGCAAAACGTCTGAATCCCAGACAAGCTAGGTGGTCATTATTTTTTACCAGGTTTAATTTTGTCGTCACATATCGTCCTGGGTCAAAAAATGTAAAGGCGGATGCCTTATCTCGTAGTTTCCCTGGGGCCGGGAATACGGAGGACCCGGTTCCTATCCTTCAGGAGGGGGTGGTGGTGTCGGCAGTATGCTCTGAGCTTGAGGAGGAGATATTGGAGGCTCAGGGGGACGCCCCTGTAGGACCTCCAGGGAGACTGTTTGTTCCAAATCAGTTGCGACAAAAGGTGATCGAGGCACACCATAATTCAGCTTTAGCAGGACACCCAGGGAGTAAAGCAACTGAGGATCTCCTCTCGCGTCGGTTTTGGTAGCCTAACTTACATAGGGAGGTGGTAACTTTTGTCGCGTCCTGCGAGGTTTGTGCGCGCTCTAAGACCCCACATACCCGTCCGTCTGGGGCCCTCTTACCTTTGAAGATCCCGGAGCGTCCGTGGACTCATCTGTCTATGGACTTCATTACGGACCTCCCGCCATCTTCGGGTAAAACAGTCATACTCGTTGTGGTGGACAGGTTCAGAAAGATGACACATTTTATCGCTCTTCCCGCTCTTCCTAATGCTAAAACTCTTGCGCAGGTGTTTCTTCGGGGAGATTGTAAGGCTTCACGGGGTACCCTCCGATGTGGTATCGGATCGGGGGTCTCAGTTTGTGTCCAAATTCTGGAAGGCATTTTGTACACGGCGGGGGATGCAGTTGTCATTTTCATCGGCTTTTCATCCGCAGACCAATGGTCAGACAGAGCGTCTGAACCAGAGCTTGGAGACATATCTCCGGTGTTTTGTGTCAGAGAACCAGGAGGACTGGGCTTCTTTCTTGCCTCTGGCGGAGTTTGCTCTAAATAATAGGCGGAGCGAGTCCACTGGTAAGTCCCCGTTTTTTGGGGCATATGGTTTTCACCCCCAGTTTTGTACTTTCAATAGGGGGGGCTCTTCTGGGGTTCCTGAGGAGGAACGATTTTCGTCGTCACTTGCTTCAGTGTGGAGGCCCCTCGTAGAAGGGGGGTACTGTCACGGGTGTGTCGCCACGAAGATCGTCGCGATTACACAACCTGATTTCTCACAGCTGAGTTTTTGGTGCTTGGTGTTTGTCGGCAGTGAGGGAGTTAATTCTCCCTCTCTCTGTGCTAGATGAGGCCCAGCCTCGCCCAGCTGCAGTTAATGCTGCACTAATGAGATTCCTTCAAATACCTGCCAGTCAAGTGTCGGTGAAAGCATTCATGCAGACCAGCAGAGCGGATCGTGGTATTGTGAAGTCTGAATTGAAGAGTACCTGGTGTGGTTTTCTCCCCTCCTCGCTTTATTATTTATCTCCTTACCCGTTGGTGTTCCCTCTGTATTTGTAGAGTGAGTTTTGTATGCAAGGTGGTCTTTTATTTTACCCTTGTACTGTCTCGTTCGTCTTATACTGTGTGTAGGCATTTACCTTCCCGTTCCCTGTGGTGGTGATCAGGGTCCTTCTCAGGACTAGATTACAGAGGGTCAGGGATTCACAGGAGATAGGGTTACGCTGGCGGCCTGGACCTCTGTACCATCAACAGTACCTCCAGGTAGAGGGATTAGTCAGGACCCCAGCTTAGGGTCAGCATAGACCCCGGACCTCCTGTATACAGTGACAGCGTGACAGCCACTGCTTGAAGAAGGCATCTTCCAGAAACTGGCAGTAGGTCTGGGAGTTGAGCTTCACTCCATCCTCAACCCGAAAAGGTCCCACAAGTTCATCTCTGATGATGCCAGCCCATACCAGTACCCCACCTCCACCTTGCTGGCGTCTGAGTCGGAGTGGAGCTCTCTGCCCTTTACTGATCCAGCCTCGAGCCCATGAAGAGTCACTCTGATTTTACTAAGGTTTTATGGACTGATGAAATGAGTCTTAACATATTTCTTGGCCCAGTCTTGACGTTTTATCTTACATTTCTCGTTGTCCAGCCTTCCTTACCTTGGCCATGTCCCTGAGTATGGCACATCTTGTGCTTTTTGATACTCCAGTAATGTTGCAGCTCTGAAATATGGCAAAACTGGTGGCAAATGGCATTTTGGCAGCATCACGCTTGATTTTCCTCAATTCATGGGCAGTTATTTTGCGCCTTTTTTTATCATCACGATTCTTGCGACCCTGTTGGCTATTTGCCATGAAACGCTTGATTGTTCAGTGATCACGCTTCAAAAGTTTGGCAATTTCAAGACTGCTGCATCCCTCTGCAAGACAGCTCACAATTTATGACTTTTCAGAGTCCGTCAAATCTCTCTTCTGACCCATTTTGCCAAAGGAAAGGAAGTTGCCTAATAATTAAGCACACCTTATATAGGGTGGCGATGTCATTAGACCACACCCCTCCTCATTAGAGATGCAAATCACCTGATTTACATAATTGACAGTTGGCTTTCAAGCCTATACAGCTTGGAGTAGGACAACATGTAGAAAAAGGATGATGGGATCAAAATACTCATGTGCATAATAATTCTGCACACAGTGTACTGATGTGAAATACTGACCAAATACTGAACATGGCCTTCTTCACCTCTCCATTTTCATGTTTCTATGCTTGCCTCTAATCTTCTATTACGTTTCTCCTCTCTTCTCCTACTTTCCTCTCCTTCTTTCTTCTTATCTGCTCTTCTTTCCTCTCATCTGCTTTTTTCCTCACCTCTTTCTTTTCCTCTTCTCTCCTCACCTCTTCTTTCTTCATGTCTTCTTTCCTCTCCTCCTTTTCTCTCCTCTCCCCTCCCTTTCCCTTCTTTATTCTCGTTTCCACTCCACTCTTTTCCTTCTATCCTCTACCTTCTGTACATTCTTTTCTTTCCTCTCTTCTCCCCTTTCCCTTCTTTTCTCTTCTCTCCCCTCCATCCACTTTCCATTCTTTCCTTTCCTCTTTCCCTTCTTTCCTCTCCTCTTCTTTCTTCTCCTCGCCACTCTTTCCACTCCCCAATTTCCCTTCTTTCCTCTCCTTTTCCTTCTTCTCCTCTCCCCTTTTCCTTTCCTCTGCCTTTCTTCTCCTCTCCTTTTCCCCTTCCTCTCCTCTGCTTTTCTTTCCTCTCCTCTTCTTTCCTCTCATCTCATTCATCTCCTCTTCTTACCTCTCCCCTCTTTCCCTTCTTTCCTTTCCTCTCCTCTGCTTTTCTTTCTTCTCCTCTCCCCTCTTTTCCTACTTTCCTTTCTTCTCTGCTTCTTTCTTCTCCTCTCCGCTTCTTTCCTCTCCCCTTTCCTTTCCTCTATTTTTCTTTCTTCTCTTCTTTCCTCTCCTCTCATTCAGCTCCTCTTCTCTTTCTCCCCCTTCACTTTACAATGACACAATGTATCAGAGAACGTCTGACACTTTACTGATTGTTTTCATCCATTTGCTCCGCAGGTATAAGAATTGTGCCCCCTCTGGTTAATGACCTCCCTGAATCTCAGTGATTTTCATAAAGAATATGATGTTATTATTATTATTATTATAGATTTTTATAGCGCCATTTATTCCATGGCGCTTTACATGTGAAAAGGGCAAATATAGACAAGTACAGTAAACGTGAGCAATACAAGGCACATACAAGTACAGAAGGAGAGAGGACCCTGCCCGCGAGGGCTCACAATCTACAGGGATGGGTGAGGATACACTAGGAGAGGGAAGAGCTGATCGTGCGGTGGTTCAGTAGACTGATGATCACTGCAGGTTGTAGGCTTGTCGGAAGAGGTCGGTCTTCAGGTTCTTTTTGAAGGTTTCCATGTAGACGCGAGTCTAAAGTCCAAAGTGTATAGGAAAGGTCCAAACCATCTAATATGTGATGGGCCGTGCTTGCTGTGAGGCTCCATGTGACCTTGTGCATAGGAGCTGGTCAGCTTTGTGACTGATACAATGTGATTACCGGGACCTGGTGATCAGCATTCTCTCCAGATCATCACAGCTGCTGCTGTAACATTGGTGTGCAGAATGGAGACTGAGGGTGATTGTCCTCTGTCAGTCATACCCAATGCCAAGACTTGTGCACTTGTAATACAGGCTGATGGCGCCATCTAGTGGAAGCGTGGGGAGAACATGCTGTCGATGTATGAAATAATAATCATTTATCATTATTAATAATAATCACAATAATCACTTCCACTGTGGTTATCAGCAGGATACATCTGAGTAAAATATCAGGGTCCAGCAGCTCATGTCTCCCACAGCCACTACGCAATGAAGAAATTCAGCACAAATTCTGAGTATGCAAACATTTAGATTATTTTGTTTCCTAATGCACACAGTGATGTCACAGTAAAGGGATAAAAGAAGAAAAGGTAGCACACTGTAGCGTATAGCTTGCAAACACGAAATATGAAAAATATGAAAAATGAATTACATCATTACCTTAGAAATATGAAAAATTGAGAAGTCTTAGCGCATAAGATGGCCAAATTATGTGAGCCTGATAGCCACGTCAAGGCTCTTCTCGTATATCAGGTCCCTAACTAATGCCTATCCTCGCTTTAGAAAAGTCTGTCTGCATGGGAACCTATGAATCCTCTTTTCAGACTAAAATCTACATCTCTGTGGAGGGGTGATGAACTGCTGTAATTAAAAGGCTGTGACCACCAGGTGGAGTGCTCAGGCAGAAGGTAAATGAATACATATCAAAAAACTGACCGGCACATCCAAACTTAGATTCAGTGTGAACAGGTGCTAAACCTAGAGTCACCAACTCATATACATACAAGAAGAAAAGGTAGCACACTGTAGCGCTATAGCTTGCAAACACGAAATATGAAAAATATGAAAAATGAATTACATCATTACCTTAGAAATATGAAAAATTGAGAAGTCTTAGCGCATAAGATGGCCAAATTATGTGAGCCTGATAGCCACGTCAAGGCTCTTCTCGTATATCAGGTCCCTAACTAATGCCTATCCTCGCTTTAGAAAAGTCTGTCTGCATGGGAACCTATGAATCCTCTTTTCAGACTAAAATCTACATCTCTGTGGAGGGGTGATGAACCTGCTGTAATTAAAAGGCCTGTGACCACCAGGTGGAGTGCTCAGGCAGAAGGTAAATGAATACATATCAAAAAACTGACCGGCACATCCAAACTTAGATTCAGTGTGAACAGGTGCTAAACCTAGAGTCACCAACTCATATACATACAAGAAGAAAAGGTAGCACACTGTAGCGCTATAGCTTGCAAACACGAAATATGAAAAATATGAAAAATGAATTACATCATTACCTTAGAAATATGAAAAATTGAGAAGTCTTAGCGCATAAGATGGCCAAATTATGTGAGCCTGATAGCCACGTCAAGGCTCTTCTCGTATATCAGGTCCCTAACTAATGCCTATCCTCGCTTTAGAAAAGTCTGTCTGCATGGGAACCTATGAATCCTCTTTTCAGACTAAAATCTACATCTCTGTGGAGGGGTGATGAACCTGCTGTAATTAAAAGGCCTGTGACCACCAGGTGGAGTGCTCAGGCAGAAGGTAAATGAATACATATCAAAAAACTGACCGGCACATCCAAACTTAGATTCAGTGTGAACAGGTGCTAAACCTAGAGTCACCAACTCATATACATACAAGAAGAAAAGGTAGCACACTGTAGCGCTATAGCTTGCAAACACGAAATATGAAAAATATGAAAAATGAATTACATCATTACCTTAGAAATATGAAAAATTGAGAAGTCTTAGCGCATAAGATGGCCAAATTATGTGAGCCTGATAGCCACGTCAAGGCTCTTCTCGTATATCAGGTCCCTAACTAATGCCTATCCTCGCTTTAGAAAAGTCTGTCTGCATGGGAACCTATGAATCCTCTTTTCAGACTAAAATCTACATCTCTGTGGAGGGGTGATGAACCTGCTGTAATTAAAAGGCCTGTGACCACCAGGTGGAGTGCTCAGGCAGAAGGTAAATGAATACATATCAAAAAACTGACCGGCACATCCAAACTTAGATTCAGTGTGAACAGGTGCTAAACCTAGAGTCACCAACTCATATACATACAAGAAGAAAAGGTAGCACACTGTAGCGCTATAGCTTGCAAACACGAAATATGAAAAATATGAAAAATGAATTACATCATTACCTTAGAAATATGAAAAATTGAGAAGTCTTAGCGCATAAGATGGCCAAATTATGTGAGCCTGATAGCCACGTCAAGGCTCTTCTCGTATATCAGGTCCCTAACTAATGCCTATCCTCGCTTTAGAAAAGTCTGTCTGCATGGGAACCTATGAATCCTCTTTTCAGACTAAAATCTACATCTCTGTGGAGGGGTGATGAACCTGCTGTAATTAAAAGGCCTGTGACCACCAGGTGGAGTGCTCAGGCAGAAGGTAAATGAATACATATCAAAAAACTGACCGGCATATCCAGATAGATTAGTTAAGGGACTGAAACTAGGAGCCTTACGTGCTTTATCAAGGAAAATTGGCCATCTTAGCGCTATAGCTTCAATTTTACAATTTATAAGGTAATATGTAAAATCATTTTTCATATTTTATAATTGTGATTGCAAGCTTAGCGCATACAGTGGCTACATTATTGACTTTTTGTAGTAATGGTTTTGACTTAGGTTTAACCCACCTGTTCAAGAATCTGTTTGATGGCCTCAGTTTTTTGATATATAATTACATTCTGCTGGATCAGGGGTACAGCCTTTTAATTAAAGCTGTTACCCTCCAAAGGGATGTAGATAGGTAAAAGAATTCATATTCCCAAAGCTGACAGGACTTTTCTAAAGCGAGGATAGGCATTAGTTAGGGACCTGATATACGAGAAGAGCCTTGACGTGGCTATCAGGCTCACATAATTTGGCCATCTTATGCGCTAAGACTTCTCAATTTTTCATATTTCTAAGGTAATGATGTAATTCATTTTTCATATTTTTCATATTTCGTGTTTGCAAGCTATAGCGCTACAGTGTGCTACCTTTTCTTCTTGTATGTATATGAGTTGGTGACTCTAGGTTTAGCACCTGTCACACTGAATCTAAGTTTGGATGTGCCGGTCAGTTTTTTGATATGTATTCATTTACCTTCTGCCTGAGCACTCCACCTGGTGGTCACAGGCCTTTTAATTACAGCAGGTTCATCACCCTCCACAGAGATGTAGATTTTAGTCTGAAAAGAGGATTCATAGGTTCCCATGCAGACAGACTTTTCTAAAGCGAGGATAGGCATTAGTTAGGGACCTGATATACGAGAAGAGCCTTGACGTGGCTATCAGGCTCACATAATTTGGCCATCTTATGCGCTAAGACTTCTCAATTTTTCATATTTCTAAGGTAATGATGTAATTCATTTTTCATATTTTTCATATTTCGTGTTTGCAAGCTATAGCGCTACAGTGTGCTACCTTTTCTTCTTGTATGTATATGAGTTGGTGACTCTAGGTTTAGCACCTGTCACACTGAATCTAAGTTTGGATGTGCCGGTCAGTTTTTT
>JARQOD010000010.1:44494026-44528387 GCA_033576555.1 Oophaga sylvatica | reverse complement strand
CAGTTTTTAGGCTTTCTGGTTTCAGCGTCTGGTTTTCGTATGGACCCTGGGAAAGTACGGGCAGTTCTTGAGTGGGATCTGCCAGAGAATCTTAAGGCTCTACAACGTTTCCTGGGGTTTGCTAATTATTACCGGAAATTTATTCGTAATTTCTCGTCCATGGTTAAACCTCTCACAGACATGACAAAAAAGGGGACAGATTTTTCTAGGTGGTCTGACAAGGCTTGTCAAGCATTCTCCTCCTTGAAAAAATGCTTTGCCTCGACACCCATACTTATTCAACCTGATGCGTCACAGCCGTTCATTGTAGAGGTAGACGCTTCCGAGGTAGGGTGGGAGCAGTATTGTCACAAGGTCCATCCCCTGGTAAATGGCATCCGTGCGCATTTTTCTCTAAAAAACTGTCGTCCGCTGAGAGGAATTACGATGTAGGCAATAGGGAACTATTGGCCATTAAGTTGGCTTTTGAGGAGTGGCACCATTTTTTGGAGGGGGCAGTCCATCCGGTCACTGTCATCACCGATCACAAGAACCTGCTATATCTGGAGTCTGCAAAACGTCTGAATCCCAGACAAGCTAGGTGGTCA
Source organism: Oophaga sylvatica (assembly GCA_033576555.1). Taxonomy (NCBI): domain Eukaryota; kingdom Metazoa; phylum Chordata; class Amphibia; order Anura; family Dendrobatidae; genus Oophaga; species Oophaga sylvatica. The sequence goes on along the minus strand of JARQOD010000010.1, from coordinate 44,527,800 downwards.
TTATTTTTTACCAGGTTTAATTTTGTCGTCACATATCGTCCTGGGTCAAAAAATGTAAAGGCGGATGCCTTATCTCGTAGTTTCCCTGGGGCCGGGAATACGGAGGACCCGGTTCCTATCCTTCAGGAGGGGGTGGTGGTGTCGGCAGTATGCTCTGAGCTTGAGGAGGAGATATTGGAGGCTCAGGGGACGCCCCTGTAGGACCTCCAGGGAGACTGTTTGTTCCAAATCAGTTGCGACAAAAGGTGATCGAGGCACACCATAATTCAGCTTTAGCAGGACACCCAGGGAGTAAAGCAACTGAGGATCTCCTCTCGCGTCGGTTTTGGTAGCCTAACTTACATAGGGAGGTGGTAACTTTTGTCGCGTCCTGCGAGGTTTGTGCGCGCTCTAAGACCCCACATACCCGTCCGTCTGGGGCCCTCTTACCTTTGAAGATCCCGGAGCGTCCGTGGACTCATCTGTCTATGGACTTCATTACGGACCTCCCGCCATCTTCGGGTAAAACAGTCATACTCGTTGTGGTGGACAGGTTCAGAAGATGGCACATTTTATCGCTCTTCCCGCTCTTCCTAATGCTAAAACTCTTGCGCAGGTTTTCTTCGGGGAGATTTAAGGCTTCACGGGGTACCCTCCGATGTGGTATCGGATCGGGGTCTCAGTTTGTGTCCAAATTCTGGAAGGCATTTTGTACACGGCGGGGGATGCAGTTGTCATTTTCATCGGCTTTTCATCCGCAGACCAATGGTCAGCAGAGCGTCTGAACCAGAGCTTGGAGACATATCTCCGGTGTTTTGTGTCAGAGAACCAGGAGGACTGGGCTTCTTTCTTGCCTCTGGCGGAGTTTGCTCTAAATAATAGGCGGAGCGAGTCCACTGGTAAGTCCCGTTTTTTGGGGCATATGGTTTTCACCCCCAGTTTTGTACTTTCAATAGGGGGGGCTCTTCTGGGGTTCCTGAGGAGGAACGATTTTCGTCGTCACTTGCTTCAGTGTGGAGGCCCCTCGTAGAAGGGGGGTACTGTCACGGGTGTGTCGCCACGAAGATCGTCGCGATTACACAACCTGATTTCTCACAGCTGAGTTTTTGGTGCTTGGTGTTTGTCGGCAGTGAGGGAGTTAATTCTCCCTCTCTCTGTGCTAGACGAGGCCCAGCCTCGCCCAGCTGCAGTTAATGCTGCACTAATGAGATTCCTTCAAATACCTGCCAGTCAAGTGTCGGTGAAAGCATTCATGCAGACCAGCAGAGCGGATCGTGGTATTGTGAAGTCTGAATTGAAGAGTACCTGGTGTGGTTTTCTCCCCTCCTCGCTTTATTATTTATCTCCTTACCCGTTGGTGTTCCCTCTGTATTTGTAGAGTGAGTTTTGTATGCAAGGTGGTCTTTTATTTTACCCCTTGTACTGTCTCGTTCGTCTTATACTGTGTGTAGGCATTTACCTTCCCGTTCCCTGTGGTGGTGATCAGGGTCCTTCTCAGGACTAGATTACAGAGGGTCAGGGATTCACAGGAGATAGGGTTACGCTGGCGGCCTGGACCTCTGTACCATCAACAGTACCTCCAGGTAGAGGGATTAGTCAGGGCCCCAGCTTAGGGTCAGCATAGACCCCGGACCTCCTGTATACAGTGACAGCGTGACAGCCACTGCTTGAAGAAGGCATCTTCCAGAAACTGGCAGTAGGTCTGGGAGTTGAGCTTCACTCCATCCTCAACCCGAAAAGGTCCCACAAGTTCATCTCTGATGATGCCAGCCCATACCAGTACCCCACCTCCACCTTGCTGGCGTCTGAGTCGGAGTGGAGCTCTCTGCCCTTTACTGATCCAGCCTCGGCCCATGAAGAGTCACTCTGATTTTACTAAGGTTTTATGGACTGATGAAATGAGTCTTAACATATTTCTTGGCCCAGTCTTGACGTTTTATCTTACATTTCTCGTTGTCCAGCCTTCCTTACCTTGGCCATGTCCCTGAGTATGGCACATCTTGTGCTTTTTGATACTCCAGTAATGTTGCAGCTCTGAAATATGGCAAAACTGGTGGCAAATGGCATTTTGGCAGCATCACGCTTGATTTTCCTCAATTCATGGGCAGTTATTTTGCGCCTTTTTTTATCATCACGATTCTTGCGACCCTGTTGGCTATTTGCCATGAAACGCTTGATTGTTCAGTGATCACGCTTCAAAAGTTTGGCAATTTCAAGACTGCTGCATCCCTCTGCAAGACAGCTCACAATTTATGACTTTTCAGAGTCCGTCAAATCTCTCTTCTGACCCATTTTGCCAAAGGAAAGGAAGTTGCCTAATAATTAAGCACACCTTATATAGGGTGGCGATGTCATTAGACCACACCCCTCCTCATTAGAGATGCAAATCACCTGATTTACATAATTGCAGTTGGCTTTCAAGCCTATACAGCTTGGAGTAGGACAACATGTAGAAAAAGGATGATGGGATCAAAATACTCATGTGCATAATAATTCTGCACACAGTGTACTGATGTGAAATACTGACCAAATACTGAACATGGCCTTCTTCACCTCTCCATTTTCATGTTTCTATGCTTGCCTCTAATCTTCTATTACGTTTCTCCTCTCTTCTCCTACTTTCCTCTCCTTCTTTCTTCTTATCTGCTCTTCTTTCCTCTCATCTGCTTTTTTTCCTCACCTCTTTCTTTTCCTCTTCTCTCCTCACCTCTTCTTTCTTCATGTCTTCTTTCCTCTCCTCCTTTTCTCTCCTCTCCCCTCCCTTTCCCTTCTTTATTCTCGTTTCCACTCCACTCTTTTCCTTCTATCCTCTACCTTCTGTACATTCTTTTCTTTCCTCTCTTCTCCCCTTTCCCTTCTTTTCTCTTCTCTCCCCTCCATCCACTTTCCATTCTTTCCTTTCCTCTTTCCCTTCTTTCCTCTCCTCTTCTTTCTTCTCCTCGCCACTCTTTCCACTCCCCAATTTCCCTTCTTTCCTCTCCTTTTCCTTCTTCTCCTCTCCCCTTTTCCTTTCCTCTGCCTTTCTTCTCCTCTCCTTTTCCCTTCCTCTCCTCTGCTTTTCTTTCCTCTCCTCTTCTTTCCTCTCATCTCATTCATCTCCTCTTCTTACCTCTCCCTCTTTCCCTTCTTTCCTTTCCTCTCCTCTGCTTTTCTTTCTTCTCCTCTCCCCTCTTTTCCTACTTTCCTTTCTTCTCTGCTTCTTTCTTCTCCTCTCCGCTTCTTTCCTCTCCCCTTTCCTTTCCTCTATTTTTCTTTCTTCTCTTCTTTCCTCTCCTCTCATTCAGCTCCTCTTCTCTTTCTCCCCTTCACTTTACAATGACACAATGTATCAGAGAACGTCTGACATTTACTGATTGTTTTCATCCATTTGCTCCGCAGGTATAAGAATTGTGCCCCTCTGGTTAATGACCTCCCTGAATCTCAGTGATTTTCATAAAGAATATGATGTTATTATTATTATTATTATAATTTATATAGCGCCATTTATTCCATGGCGCTTTACATGTGAAAAGGGCAAATATAGACAAGTACAGTAAACGTGAGCAATACAAGGCACATACAAGTACAGAAGGAGAGAGGACCCTGCCCGCGAGGGCTCACAATCTACAGGGATGGGTGAGGATACACTAGGAGAGGGAAGAGCTGATCGTGCGGTGGTTCAGTAGACTGATGATCACTGCAGGTTGTAGGCTTGTCGGAAGAGGTCGGTCTTCAGGTTCTTTTTGAAGGTTTCCATGTAGACGCGAGTCTAAAGTCCAAAGTGTATAGGAAAGGTCCAAACCATCTAATATGTGATGGGCCGTGCTTGCTGTGAGGCTCCATGTGACCTTGTGCATAGGAGCTGGTCAGCTTTGTGACTGATACAATGTGATTACCGGGACCTGGTGATCAGCATTCTCTCCAGATCATCACAGCTGCTGCTGTAACATTGGTGTGCAGAATGGAGACTGAGGGTGATTGTCCTCTGTCAGTCATACCCAATGCCAAGACTTGTGCACTTGTAATACAGGCTGATGGCGCCATCTAGTGGAAGCGTGGGGGAGAACATGCTGTCGATGTATGAAATAATAATCATTTATCATTATTAATAATAATCACAATAATCACTTCCACTGTGGTTATCAGCAGGATACATCTGAGTAAAAGATCAGGGTCCAGCAGCTCATGTCTCCCACAGCCACTACGCAATGAAGAAATTCAGCACAAAATTCTGAGTATGCAAACATTTAGATTATTTTGTTTTCCTAATGCACACAGTGATGTCACAGTAAAGGGATAAAAGAAGAAAAGGTAGCACACTGTAGCGCTATAGCTTGCAAACACGAAATATGAAAAATATGAAAAATGAATTACATCATTACCTTAGAAATATGAAAAATTGAGAAGTCTTAGCGCATAAGATGGCCAAATTATGTGAGCCTGATAGCCACGTCAAGGCTCTTCTCGTATATCAGGTCCCTAACTAATGCCTATCCTCGCTTTAGAAAAGTCTGTCTGCATGGGAACCTATGAATCCTCTTTTCAGACTAAAATCTACATCTCTGTGGAGGGGTGATGAACCTGCTGTAATTAAAAGGCCTGTGACCACCAGGTGGAGTGCTCAGGCAGAAGGTAAATGAATACATATCAAAAAACTGACCGGCACATCCAAACTTAGATTCAGTGTGAACAGGTGCTAAACCTAGAGTCACCAACTCATATACATACAAGAAAAAAGGTAGCACACTGTAGCGCTATAGCTTGCAAACACGAAATATGAAAAATATGAAAAATGAATTACATCATTACCTTAGAAATATGAAAAATTGAGAAGTCTTAGCGCATAAGATGGCCAAATTATGTGAGCCTGATAGCCACGTCAAGGCTCTTCTCGTATATCAGGTCCCTAACTAATGCCTATCCTCGCTTTAGAAAAGTCTGTCTGCATGGGAACATATGAATCCTCTTTTCAGACTAAAATCTACATCTCTGTGGAGGGGTGATGAACCTGCTGTAATTAAAAGGCCTGTGACCACCAGGTGGAGTGCTCAGGCAGAAGGTAAATGAATACATATCAAAAAACTGACCGGCACATCCAAACTTAGATTCAGTGTGAACAGGTGCTAAACCTAGAGTCACCAACTCATATACATACAAGAAGAAAAGGTAGCACACTGTAGCGCTATAGCTTGCAAACACGAAATATGAAAAATATGAAAAATGAATTACATCATTACCTTAGAAATATGAAAATTGAGAAGTCTTAGCGCATAAGATGGCCAAATTATGTGAGCCTGATAGCCACGTCAAGGCTCTTCTCGTATATCAGGTCACTAACTAATGCCTATCCTCGCTTTAGAAAAGTCTGTCTGCATGGGAACCTATGATCCTCTTTTCAGACTAAAATCTACATCTCTGTGGAGGGTGATGAACCTGCTGTAATTAAAAGGCCTGTGACCACCAGGTGAGTGCTCAGGCAGAAGGTAAATGAATACATATCAAAAAACTGACCGGCATCCAAACTTGATTCAGTGTGAAAGGTCTAAACCTAGAGTCCCAATCATATACATACAGAAAAAAAGGTAGCTCACTGAGCGCTATAGCTTGCAAACACGAATATGCAAAAATATGAAAATGAATTCTCATCATTACCTAGGGAAAAATGAAAATTGATTTTAGCGCATAAATTGCCATAATTTGTGAGCCTGATAGCCACGTCAAGGCTCTTTCTCGTATATCAGGTCCCTAGACTTTTATGCCTATCCTGTTAGAAAGTCTGTCTGATGGGATCCTATGATCTCTTTTAGACTAAAATCTCATTCTTTTGTGGAGGTGATGAACCTGCTGTAATTTAAAAGCCGTGTACCACCACGGTGGAGTGCTCAGCAGAAGGTAATGATTACATATCAACTGACGGCTACATCATACATTAGATTCAGGTGATCGAACTGACGTGCTAATACTAGAGTCACATATATATGCATACAATAAAGTCGCACACTTCTCATAGCTTGCATAATACGATATATGAAAATGATGATAAATAATTTCATCATTACATATAATATGAAATGTTGGAAGTCTTAGCGCATAGATGCCATAATTATGTACCTGATATGCCACGTATGGCTCTTCTCGTATACACTGTCCCACTAATCCTATCCCGCTTTAGAAATGTCGTCAGCTGGGACTATGAATCCTACTTTTCAGACTAATATCTACATCTGTGGAGGGGTAAGCCTGCTGTAATTAAAAGGACCTTGACCACAGGTGAGTGCTCAGGCAGAAGGTAATGAATTACATTCAAAACTGACCGGCACATCAAACTTAAGATCAGTTGTGAACAGGTGCTAACAGGTCACATAATCTTAACATACACAAGAAGGTCACATGTGGTATATTGCAACAATGATGTAATCATTTGAATATGATTCATCATTTACTGTGATATGCAACATGAGACAGGTCTTACCATTAGTGATGCCAATAGTGAGCCTGGGTAGCACACGTCAGCACTGAATCGTCTAATATGGATATCCTCCTTTTTAATGTCATGTCCATGGATATGAACCTTTTAGCTGAAATCTACATCCTGTGAGGGGTGATGAACCTGTGTAATTAAACAGGCTGTACCACCAGGTGAGATCTCAGCAGAAGGTAATGAATACATATCAAAAATGACGACATCAAACTAGATGCATGTAGTACAGGGACTAAACAGAGTACCACGTCTATACATACAGAAAATTGCACACTTAGCGCTAAGCTTCAATCAATATAAGAATATGAAACATGATTCATCATTCTTAATGAATTGAATCTTAGCAAGTGATGCCAATACAGTGAGCTATACCGTCAAGCTTTTGTATATAGGTACTACTATAGCACTATCCACTAGAATCTGTTGCATGGACCAGTATTCTTTTAGATAAATCTACATCTCTGGAAGGGGTGATGACTGTTAATTAAAGGCTGTACCACCAGTGATGTCACAGAAGGTAATGATCACATCAGACAGACGGATCAATAACAGTGTGATACAGGCTAATAGGACCACATGATACATACAAGAGAAAGGTATGCACACGTGGCTATCGCACACAAATATGCACATATCGAAGACTAATTCAATATTCTAAGTAATGATGTAATAATTCAAGTTTGTCACATAAGTGGCAATTATAGCCACAGTGATAGCCACTCAGGTATCTATCATGATTGGTCCTAGTTAAGCACCTGTTTACACGAATCAAGTTGTGCATGGACCGATCAGTTTTAGTACAGATAAAACAGTATTCATCTTACTGGGAGAGCCACGTGATGTCACAGTGCTGTAATTACACAGGCTGTGACACCAGTGAGATGCTCAGCAAGAGGTCAATAGGATACATCAACATGACGCATACAGGATAGACATTAGTTAGTGACTGATATAACGTAGAGTAGCCTAATCTCATAGTGACTCACAGAGATAATTAGCCACTTAGGCTATAGCTTTCAATTCAACTAGGTATGATAATCATTTCATCATTTTCAGTATTGATTGTGAAGTCTATAGCGCTACAGATGGGATTATTTCCTGTATGATGCAGTAGGTACTCTAGTTACAGTCCTAAACAATGTCCACAGCTGAATCAAGTTGTGCATGTGACCTCAGTTTCTTTGTAAGTTAATTACATCTCTGTGAGAGGTGTCACAGCTTAAGAAAGGTATCACACAGGTGTAGTGTCGACAGAAGGGATTCATATCCAGAGACGACTTTAGCGAGGATTAGGCATTAGTTAGGGACTGATATACGAGAAGAGCCTTGGTGGCTATCAGGCTCACATAATTTGGCCATCTATGCGCTAATGACTCTCAATTTTTCATATTTCAAGGTAATGATGTAATTCATTTTTCATATTTTTCATATTTCGTGTTGCAAGCTATGCGCTACAGTGTGCTACCTTTTCTTCTTGTATGTATATGAGTTGGTGACTCTAGGTTTAGCACCTGTTCACACTGAATCTAAGTTTGGATGTGCCGGTCAGTTTTTTGATACAGTAAAGGGATAAAACACAGTGATGTCACAGTACAGGGAAAATACACACAGTGATGTCACAGTACAGGGATAATACACACAGTGATGTCACAGTACAGGGATAATACAGCACAGTGATGTCACAGTACAGGGATAATGCACACAGTGATGTCACTATACAGATAATGCACACAGTGATGTCACAGTACAGGGATAATGCACACAGTGATGTCACAGTACAGGGGTAATGCACATAGTGATGTCACAGTACAGGGATAATACACACAGTGATGTCACAGTACAGGGATAATACACACAGTGATGTCACAGTACAGAGATAATACACACAGTGATGTCACAGTACAGAGATAATACCCACAGTGATGTCACAGTACAGGGATAATACCCACAGTGATGTCACAGTACAGGGATAAAACACAGTGATGTCACAGTACAGGGATAATGCACACAGTGATGTCACTATACAGATAATGCACACAGTGATGTCACAGTACAGGGATAATGCACACAGTGATGTCACAGTACAGGGGTAATGCACATAGTGATGTCACAGTACAGGGATAATACAGTGATGTCACAGTACAGGGATAATACACACAGTGATGTCACAGTACAGAGATAATACACACAGTGATGTCACAGTACAGAGATAATACCCACAGTGATGTCACAGTACAGGGATAATACCCACAGTGATGTCACAGTACAGGGATAAAACACAGTGATGTCACAGTACAGGGAAAATACACACAGTGATGTCACAGTACAGGGATAATACACACAGTGATGTCACAGTACAGGGAAAATACACACAGTGATGTCACAGTACAGGGATAATACACACAGTGATGTCACAGTACAGGGATAATGCACAGTAATGTCACAGTACAGGGATAATGCACACAGTGATGTCACAATACAGATAATACACACAGTGATGTCACAGTACAGGGATAATACACACAGTGATGTCACAGTACAGGGATAATGCACACAGTGATGTTCCATAACCTGCACTGTTCTCCCTTTTTTCCATAACCTGCACTGTTCTCCCTCTTTTTCCATAACCTGCACTGTTCTCCCTCTTTTTCCATAGCCTGCACTGTTCTCCCTCTTTTTCCATAACCTGCACTGTTCTCACTCTTTTTCCATAACCTGCACTGTTATCCTTCTTTTTCCATAACCTGCACTGTTCTCCCGCTTTTCCATAGCCTGCACTGTTCTCCCTCTTTTCCCATAACCTGCACTGTTCTCCCTCTTTATCCATAGCCCACACTGTTCTCCCTCTTTATCCATAGCCTGCACTGTTCTCCCTCTTTTTCCATAACCTGCACTGTCCTCCCTTTTTCCATAACCCTCACTGTTCTCCCTCTTTATCCATACCCTGCACTGTTCTCCCTCTTTATCCATAACCTGCACTGTTCTCCCTCTTTATCCATAACCTGCACTGTTCTCCCTCTTTATCCATAACCTGCACTGTTCTCCCTCTTTTTCCATAACCTGCACTGTTCTCCCTCTTTTTCCATAGCCTGCACTGTTCTCCCTCTTCTCCCATAACCTGCACTGTTCTCCCTCTTTATCCATAACCTGCACTACCCTCCCTCTTTATCCATAACCTGCACTGTTCTCCCTTTTTCCATAACTTGCACTGTTCTCCCTCTTTTCCATAGCCTGCACTGTTCTCCCTCTTTTTCCATAACCTGCACTGTTCTCCCTCTTTTTCCATAACTTGCACTGTTCTCCTTCTTTTCCATAACCAGCACTGTCCTCCCTCTTTATCCATAACCTGCACTGTTCTCCCTCTTTATCCATAACCTGCACTGTTCTCCCTCTTTTCCATAACCTGCACTGTTCTCCCTCTTTTTCCATAACCCGCACTGTTCTCCCTCTTTTTCCATAACCTGCACTGTTATCCTTCTTTTTCCATAACCTGCACTGTTCTCCCTCTTTTCCATAGCCTGCACTGTTCTCCCTCTTTTCCCATAACCTGCACTGTTCTCCCTCTTTTTCCATAACCCGCACTGTTCTCCCTCTTTTTCCATAACCTGCACTACCCTCCCTCTTTTCCATAGCCTGCACTGTTCTCCCTCTTTTTCCATAACTTGCACTGTTGTCCCTCTTTTCGATAGCCTGCACTGTTCTCCCTCTTTTTTCATATCCTGCACTGTTCTCCCTCTTTTCCATAGCCTGCACTATTCTCCTTCTTTTTCCATAGCCTGAAACTGTTCTCCCTCTTTTCCATATCCTGCACTGATCTCCCTCTTTATCCATAGCCTGCACTGTTCTCCCTCTTTTTCCATAACCTGCACTGTTCTCCCTCTTTTTCCATAACTTGCACTGTTCTTCCTCTTTTCGATAGCCTGCACTGTTCTCCCTCTTTTTCTATAGCCTGCACTATCCTCCCTCTTTTCCCATTGCCTGCACTGTTCTCCCTCTTTTTCCATAGCCTGCACTGTTCTCCCTCTTTTTCCATATCCTGCACTGTTCTCCCTCTTTTCCATAGCCTGCACTATTCTCCCTCTTTTTCCATATCCTGCACTGTTCTCCCTCTTTTCCATATCCTGCACTGTTCTCCTTCTTTTCCATAGCCTGCACTGTTCTCCCTCTTTTCCCATAACCTGCACTGTTCTCCCTCTTTTTCCATAGCCTGCACTGTTCTCCCTCTTTTCCATATCCTGCACTGTTCTCCTTCTTTTCCATAGCCTGCACTGTTCTCCCTCTTTTCCCATAACCCGCACTGTTCTCCCTCTTTTTCCATAACCTGCACTACCCTCCCTCTTTTCCATAGCCTGCACTGTTATCCCTCTTTTTCCAAGTCTTGCACAATTCTTCCTCTTTTTCAGTAGCCTGTGCTGTACTCCGTTTCTCTGCAGCTTGCACTGTTCTCCCTTTTTCCATAGGATGCACTGTTTCTGCTCTCTTATGTATAGTAATGGTGCTCCTCTGGATCTTTACCCTTTATCCTTCTCTCCTATGCGGTGGATATTATGGAATATTTTGCAAATCTCCTCTCTTTACTGTTTATTATCACACTGAAGAATGTGGCCCAGCATGTGCTGGTTCTTAGCCCAATACTACCAAGGTAGAACAGTCGGCTGTGTGACCTGCGCATCTCCCCACCAGGTGGCAGTGTCGCACCCCCTGGACACAGAAGTTTCTTCACCCCAGTTAACTTGTAGTCAGGGCTTCTTACCTAGTATGAGATTAGGTCACCAATGCTGCATGGATCTGCGGCTCGTGATCTGAAATTTGTATGATTTCTGCTCATTAACATTATCACTAGTTTCACATATTCTTCTGTTGAAGCTTGGAAATCATCATCAAGCAGGCTTTGTGTTTATGACAGATGTTTTACCATTGCCACAATTTAGTGCACAGAATGGACTGGTTAATGCTTGGTTCAATACAGCATTAGGATTAGAAAAACATGGTTGGTGGAGAGGAGCTGGTGGAGAAGGGCTGGTGGAGAGGAGCTGGTGGATAAGAGTTAGTGGAGAGGGGCTGGTGGAGAAGAGTTGATGAAGAGGAACTGGTGGAGAAGAATTGGTGCAGAGGTGCTGGTGGAGAAGAGTTGGTGGAGAGGAGCTGGTGGAGGAGAGCTAGTGTAGGACAGCTGTTGAGAGGAGCTGGTGGAAGAGAACTGGTGTAGAGGAGCTGGTGGAGGAGAGCTGGTGTAGGTAAGCAGGTAGAAGAGAGCTGGTGTAGGAGAGCTGGTAGAAGAGAGCTGGTGTAGGAGAGCTGGTGGAGAGGAGCTGGTGGTGGAGAGTTGGTAGAGGAGAGCTGGTGTAGGAGAGGTGGTGGAGAAGGGCTTGTGGAGAAGAATTGGTGATGCACTGGTGGAGAAGAGATGGTGCAGAGGAGCTGGTGAAGAGTTGGTGGAGAGGAGCCGTGGAGGATAGCTGTGTAGGAGAGCTGGTGGAGAGGAGCTGGTTGAGGGGATCTGGTGAATAAGAGCTGGTGGAGAGGACCTGGTGGAGGGAGCTGGTGGAGGAGATCTGGTTTAGAAGAGCTGGTGCAGAGAAGCTTGTGGAGGAGAGCTGATGTAGAAGAGCTGGTGTAGGAGAGCTGGTGCAGAGAAGCTGGTGGAGGAGAGCTGATGTAGAAGAGCTGGTGTAGGAGAGCTGGTCTAGGAGAGTTGGTGGAGGAGGGCTAGTGGAGGAGGGCTGGTGGAGGGGAGCTGGTGAAGCTGAGCTTGTGGAACAGATTTGGTGGAGGGGAGCTATGGAGCTGATGAAGGGTAGGTGGAGGAGAGTTGGTGGAGGAGAGCTGGTAAAAGGCTGGTGCAAGGCAGATGGTGGAGGAGAATTGGTAGTCAAACCTTTTTACTAACAGACTCAGTCTTTCGGGGGTGCACGTTAGGTGTTGGTTCTTTGTCGTCTCTGGTTTATTAGGCACCTCCATTGGTAGTAATTCTTCCAGACAGACAGCAGTTACTGTTCCTTGTGAAGATTTGCAGCTGCACTCTGTGACCACGTCCTTTAATTCTGGAAAATTAGTGAGTGACAGCGCTGATGAGCGGCCTCATTTACTTCTGACGATTTGGGGATTACGAGTTCGTGGCTGATTCCGTCATAGCTGCAGAATTTGGGATAAAACATCTAATTACGCGGAATATTATTTCTCCTGTGCCTGAGCGTAAAACAACACGATAAGCCGAGCATCTTAGCACTACTTACTGCCGAGACCCATAATCCTCTGGGGCTGTTTACTGTGTGATTGACAGCTCATGAGGTGAACTGAGGATGGAGATGAAGCTCATAACACGTGGCGTCCACATATTAAAATGGACGAGGTCTCTTATTTTTATGTCTGCTGGCCCAGGTATCAGACGAGTTTCCACCCAGCTCTCCAACACTCCTGAGAGTTTACTCTGCTTCATTATGTCTCTCTTCTCCTCTGCGCAACAGATTATCATGATAACCAACACGCTCCTATGACATCAAGCTACCTGGCCTTATATGCATGATGCCACTTAAGCACTTAGGTAGCTGACATCCATGCCGCTACCATTGACTGCTTCCCCACTGTATGGACCTTGTGACAAACCTAGCTCTGCTGCAAAGCTGGGCATTTCTGCAAAACTGCAATCCAGCTCTGCTGCATCATTTAGCTAACTCTGCTATATCGCCGACCAGTTCTGCCTTGAACTCTGTGATAGCCTGTGCAGGATTATATCACTAGGTTCACCCTGCAGTACTGCTGCCAGGACTCTGTGCCAAACTCAGCTCTGCCATATAGCTGTGCTACTCAGCTCTGCTCCATCACTGAGCCTAATCTGCTACATCAGATCTGGCTCTTCCCATTTACTTTTCGCCACAACCGCTTTTATTGTACTATCTGTATCTCCCTACTGCATCAGCGACATCTGTCCGTGCTGTATAATAACAGTTCATCCGGACCAAGGACCCACTCACCCTATAACACTAAGATGTGGCATTGGGGGAGTCAGAGACATGACGGTGAGTAGACATGGAACAGTGGAAGTGCGCAGCGAGCTGTGCCGCCAGAATTATCCAATGCATACAATTATAACTAGTTGTGATGGTTGAAGGGTTATTAGGTGAGAGGGTTAATTCCCCAGCGACTGTCCCTGCGGTCCATGTTTCCGGTGAATATGGAGGAGACGCAGCGTTTCTGCCATATTGACTTTGGAAGTGACCGGATTAGTAATTACTGCAGCTCGGAGCAGCCGGGCGCAGGCGCCAAATCTCACACCTTCACTGAAAAAAACGCCATATCCTCTGTAAAGTTTTCCTAAAATGTCGCTGCGCGGCCGCCAAACAACCAGGAAATGAGGCATTTTACAACCTTCTCATGGACATCCAAAATCAATGGTTTACAAGAAGTGGAGGATCGACCCAGTCACCCAGCCCCACGTAAGGATCTATAGGTGGCCCTCCGCTATGGACTGGTCGCCTCTGAAACTCCAGAACAAGGGGTGAAACCATTAATAATAACCGAATTCTATACTCCAGTCACATCCAAAACAGCAGCAAGAATTTGCTGAAGAACATCACAGCTGCGGAAATAAAAGGGACAAAAAGTCAAAGAATTTAGTAAATAGGAAACGTTTGTGGTGATTACAGATTATTACGTGGGGGGGGTCTAGAACCTGCTCTAAAAACCCCAGAAAGAGCCTCATCGTGGCCCCCAGCGGAAGTGGAGTTGTTGCCAACATCACCAGGTTCTGTTAGTTTAGGGCCATTTTCCATGGGCCTGGACCTGCCGCTCCCTGTGTAATGTGGCCGAGCTGGCTGCGTCCCAACATTTCACCTTGTAAACCCTGGGTCGTGACTCGAAACGCGCTGCTCTATGATTGCTGCCGGAGACCCCCATTAATAGAGAAAATCCATGACTCCATGTAATTCTCCAAAGAAACCAAATTAATTTCGCAGCCTCCCCTAATCTCCCAGCCCGTCGCCCTCTTTACGAGCCGCGCTCCAGAGCCAGTGTAAATTCAGCCTCGTCAATGGGCTCAGTGTTCTCCTCGAAGCCGAGGCGCAGGAACCCTCTGATCTTCTGCGAGTCGCCGTCCTACAAGGGTCGCGCTCTCCCTCCGCTTCGGGATTAGTTTTATTCTATCGTTGGGGGGGGTTTTAAAATCAATTTCTCTTTATATTTCACGGTCAATTAAATGGTAGAAGAGTCGCGATCCAGAAGAGAAGCCGGGGGGCTCGTCTGAGGCTCGTCCTCATTGCTGGGGGTCACCGTTATAAAATGTGATCAGATGAGGACACCGGCCAGAGAATGGAGACCTCACCGCGCACGGCATAAGCTCCAGGAACTTGTATTTAGAGAGGAGCTTTCCCCAAATGTTTCAGGTTGAACTAGCGTGACCATGTGATAGCGGCTGCAGAGAAACAAAACATCATGCCGATTTTATTTTTTAATTTTGCCTCTCTGATGCAGAGATATTAACAATCAGCCTACTTGGCACCTTATCAGTTAAATTCGTTCAGTCCCAGTGGGTGTTATCAGACAGTTTTCACTGGGGGCGTGCATTTTTTCTACCAGTATGATGTTGACCAATCATTAGCAGCAGCAACACTGACATGAAAGAAGACCAGGACCCCACCACAACTTACAGCAGTATCCTCAGTGCCAGATGTAAGGTCGCAGCTCTGGTCTCACCTCCTCCACGATTAGACACTGCTGGGAACAAAGTACAGGGGACTCACTCTTTTCAGAAAAGGTCCCTGTGGGGGAAGAGGCAGCACAGCTGAGTTTAGATCCCTTACATTACAAACCCTTCTATCAGCTCTCCTCCTCTCATAGAACTGTGCTATGAAAGGAGGAGAACTGATACAAGAGTCTGTAATGTGACAGACCTAAACTCAGCTGCACTGCCTAATCCTGCAGGAGGTGAGACCAGAAGATCAGAGCTTTATACTTACATCTCACACATTGAGGAACCTGCTATAACATCTGGTGGCATCACCTGACCTACTCAGAGCTGAACCTCATCTGCTTCTCCTGTCCATCTCCATGTCTGTCATTCATTGCTCCTCTTTGCCTTCTCCATGGCTGTCTCTCATCTCCTCCTCCTGTCCCTCTCCATGGCTGTCCCTCATCTGCTCTTCCTGTCCCTCTCCCTGGCTGTTCCTCATCTCCTCCTCCTGTCCCTCTCCATGGCTGTCCCTTATCTTTTCCTTTTGTCCCTCTCCTTGGTTGTCCCTCATCTCCTGTCCTCTCCTGCTGTCTCACTCTCTCTTCTTATCTTCCTGTCCTTCCATGTGTCCCTCTCTATCTCCTGTCCATCTACTGTCCTCATTGTTCATGTCATCTCCATGGCTGTCTCTCACCCTCACTCTTTCTCTGTCTCCTATCTCCTCTCCTTCTCCCATGGCTGTTTCTCATGTCCTCCTCCTGTCCCTATCCATGGCTGTCCCTATCTGCTCATCCTGTCCCTCTTCCTGTCCGTCCCTCATTTCCTCCTTCTGTCCTCTCCATGGCTGTCCCTCACCTCTTCCTCCTGTCCCTATCTGCTCCTCCTGCCCCTCTCCATGGCTGTTCCTCATCTCCTCCTCTTGTCTCTATCCATGGCGGTTCCTCATCTCCTCCTCATGTCTCTCTCCATGGCTTTCCCTCATCTCCTCCTTCTGTCTCTATCTCCTCCTCCTGTCCCTCATCTCCTCCTCCTGTCCCTCTCCATGGCTTTCCCTTATCTCCTCCTTCTGTTATCCCTCTTGCTGTCCCTCATCTCCTCCTCCTGTCCCTTATCTCCTCCTTTTGTCCCTCTCCATGGTTGTCCCTCATCTCCTCCTTCTGTCCCTCATCTCTTCCTCCTGTCCTCTCTCATGACTGTCCCTCATCTCCTTCTGTCCCTCTCCACAGCTGTCCCTCATCTGCTCCTCCTGTTTCTCTCCAGGGATGTCCCTCATCTCCTCCTGTCCCTCTCCGTGGCTGTCCCTTGTCTCCTTCTTCTGTCCTCTCCATGGCTGTCCCTCATCTTCTCATGTCCTTCATCTCGTCCTCCTGTCCCTTTCCATGGCTGTCCCTCATCTGCTGCTCCTGTCCGTCATCGCCTCCTCCTGTCCCTCTTCATGTCTGTCCTTCATCTGTTCCTCCTGTCCCTCATTTGCTCTTCTTGTCCCTCATGTCCTCCTCCTGTCTCTCTTCCTATCTGTCTCTCATCTGCTCTTCCTGTCCGTCATCTGCTCCTCCTGTATGTCATCTGCTCCTCCTGTCCCTCCCCCTTGATGTCCCTTATCTGCTCCTCCTGTCCCTCTCCCTTTCTGTCCCTCATCTCCTCCTCCTGTCCCTCTCCATGGCTGTCCTTCATCTGCTCCTCCTGTCCCTCACATGCTCCTCCTACCCCTCTCCCTGTCTGTCCCTCATCTTTTCTCCTGTCCCTCATCTCCTCATGTCCCTCTCCATGGCTGTCCTGCATCTCCTCCTGTTCCTCATCTACTCCTCCTGTCTTTCTCCATGGCTGATTTTAGGAGGAGCTTCCAACCCAGAACCTCTTACTTCCTCATGTTAGACTATTTAATGAAGAGTCCAATGTTTTGTGAAACTACAACTTCCAGCATGCCTTAGCAGTTGTAGATGACAGAGAACAGATCAGCAAGAATGAACAACTGTTGTCAAGGAAACGGAATGATACAATGTATCACTGCAACTGTAACTGAGCTCTCTGGAGTCTGTGCGTCATGGTCTTATAAGGATTAATAATAATAACAATAATAATTTCATCTTCATTAGTATTTACTATAATTGTATCAATAATTATACTATTCTGCATTTTTCTGATTTTTGTTATTATTATCTCATCTTTCTCTGTTGGGAATTGTTTTTATAATATATGAGATCATGTGCCCAACGACTATTATTATTCATTGTTAGGATATTGTTCTGCTCCTCTGATTTATAGATTATTATTGTTGCTTTTTTTAATTTGTGCGCTATATTATATCGTCGTTATAATGAGTATTTTATTATTCTGCACTTTTGCTGGTATTATTTGTATGATATGAATATTATCTCGCCCTCGGAGGGGGGGATTATTATCATTTTATAACGTACACGCCATCATCCGCCCCATTTTTATTAGTAGTGAATATGGTGGGGGTCTCCTCGCGCCTCTTGGTTACCAATGAGCAGGCGATGTTTAATGATAGTAGTTATTATGAAGTGTAAACCTCATTTTCCTTCCTGGGGGGCAGCGACGCCTGAGCCCCCTCCACATCTGGAAGCCATTGCTCTCTGGGCTCGCCCACTACTATCTGTTTCCAGGCTCATTAGCACAATTGACTGTACGTGTAATGAAGGAATCCTGCTCGCTGGTTCTCAGGAGAGCGGCGCAGGTTGTTGCAGGACTTGGGCCCCTTCCCAGTATTTGTCAGCCCGTTTCCTGAGCTTGCTGACAGAGCCGTCTGGGTAGGCCATGGCTCACATTCCAAGGAGTCTTTGCTCCAAGTCAGCTTCTCGGGCCCAATTTCAAACAAACACAGACGGACCACCACAATCCTGCGCTCGCCATGGGACTGGCACCACGTGCCTCCTACATATCAGACAGATGGGGGCGGCAGACAATGTGCAGAGGTCCGTGGCGCGGCTGACGCCAACAGGTCATGTGATATCACTGAGTCGTGGCGATTGGGTCATGTGATCGCCGTCTGGGATGAAGAGGTTGTTTTTTCGTTTAAAACGGGCCCTAAGTAACGGACTACGCAGGGACCCCCAATAAAAGCTATTCTCCGAGCCATGTATATAGAATTCTATCCATGTACTGCCATATAATGGCCACTTATTACTACAATCTATCCCATATAGTGTCCATAAGATGCCCCCAAATAATATGCCCCCACAATACCTCCATATGACCATATAATACCTCCATACGTCATAAAGTGTCCCAATAATACCTGTATACAACCTCCAATTAATACCCCCATCTATTATCAATAAACAGTATCCCTTATAGTGTCCCCAAACCCCTCACAAAGTGACAATGTCTGCTCCCTGCTGCTAATCCTACATAGGGCTGATGAGGAGAGGCCGGGGACGGACTTACTACTTTATGATATCATTATTATATTTTTTGTGTAACATTTTTCATAATAAAAGTCTCATGGAAAAGTTATTGTAAATGAAAACTTTACAGTATTCATGTGGTGCAGTGACTCTTATAGTCCACTAGGTGGTGCTATGTGTATCATGAGCCTATGGTGGAAAGTTGTGCTGGATCTTTTATCACATATGGGTAGTCAGGTCCTGTTCAGAACATTATTTGGGTTGTCAGCCCGGGCTCAGGACATCGTGGGTTGTCAGCCGGGGCTCAGGACATCTTGGGTTGTCAGCCCGGACTCAGGACTTCATGGGTTGTCAGCCGGGGCTCAGGACAACCTCTTGTGGCAGCCTGTTCCACTCATTGATCACCCTAACTGTCAAAAAGTTTTTTCTAATATCTAATCTGTGTCTCCTCCCATTCAGTTTCATCCCATTGCTTCTAGTCTTTCCTTGTGCAAATGAGAATAAAGATGATCCTTCTACAATGTGACAGCCCTTGAGATATTTGTAGACAGCTATTAAGTCTCCTCTCAGTCTTCTTTTTTGCAAGCTAAACATTCCCAAATCCTGCAACCGTTCCTCATAGGACATGGTTTGCAGACCGGTCACCATTCTGGTGGCTCTTCTCTGAACTTGCTCCAGTTTGTTGATGTCTTTTTTAAAATGTGGTGCCCAAAACTAGACACAGTATTCCAGATGAGGTCTGACCAAAGAGGAGTAGAGGGCAATAATGACCTCACGTGATCTAGACTGTATGCTTCTGTTAATACATCCTAGAATTGCATTTGCCTTTTTTGCTGCTGCATCACACTGTTGACTCATGTGCAGTCTGTGATCAATTAGTATACCCAAGTCTTTTTCACATGTGCTGTTACTTAGCCCTATTCCTCCCATTTTGTATATGCTTTTTTCATTTTTATTGCCCAGATGTAGTACTTTGCATTTTTCCCTGTTAAAATCCATTCTGTTAGTTGCTGCCCACTGCTCCAGTTTATGTATATCTTTTTGAATCCTCTCTCTCTCTTCTCTAGTATTAGCTACCCCTCCTAGCTTTGTGTCATCAGCAAATTTGATCAGTTTACCCTCAATTCCTTCATCTAAATCATTGATAAAGATGTTGAACAATACAGGGCCCAAAACAGAGCCTTGTGGTACCCCACTTGAGACATTCTTCCAACTGGATGTGCAGCCATTTACAACCACTCTTTGGGTCCGATCACTAAGCCAGTTATGAATCCACCTAACAGTTGCCTTGTCCATTCCATACTTAGTCATTTTTTCAATAAGGATTGTGTGAGATACTTTGTCAAATGCTTTGCTGAAGTCAAGATATACTATATCTACAGCATTTCCCTGATCCACCCAGTCAGTGATTCTGTCATAGAAGGAAATTAAGTTAGTCTGACATGACTTATTAGTTACAAACCCATGCTGACTCTGTTTAATCACTTCATTCTTATCCAACCATCTTGGGTTGTCAGGCCGGGCTCAGGACATCGTGGGTTGTCAGCCGGGGCTCAGGACATCTTGGGTTGTCGGCTGGGGCTCAGGACATCATGGGTTGTTAGGCTGGGCTCAGGACATCTTGGGTTGTCGGCCGGGCTCAGGACATCTTGGCTTGTCAGGCCGGGCTCAGGACATCTTGGGTTGTCGGCCGGAGCTCAGGACATCATGGGTTGTCGGCCGGGCTCAGGACTTCTTGGGTTGTCAGCCTGGACTCAGAACATCATGGATTGTCAGCCCGGGCCCAGGACATCGTGGGTTGTCAGCCCAGACCCAGGACATCATGGGTTGTCGGCCGGGGCTCAAGACATCATGGGTTGTCAGCCAGGACTCAGAACATCGTGGGTTGTCAGCCCGGACTCAGGACATCTTGGGTTGTCAGCCAGGACTCAGGACATCGTGGGTTGTCAGCCCGGACTCAGGACATCTTGAGTTGTCAGCCCGGACTCAGGACATCATGGGTTGTCAGCCGGGGCTCAGGACATCATGGGTTGTCAGCCCGGACTCAGGACATCTTGGGTTGTCAGCCCGGACTCAGGACATCTTGGGTTGTCAGCCCGGACTCAGGACATCTTGGGTTGTCAGTCCGGACTCAGGACATCTTGGGTTGTCAGCTGGGGTTCAGGACATCTTGGGTTGTCAGCCCGGACTCAGGACATCTTGAGTTGTCAGCCCGGACTCAGGACATCATGGGTTGTCAGCCCGGACTCAGGACATCTTGGGTTGTCAGCTGGGGCTCAGGACATCATGGGTTGTCAGCCCGGACTCAGGACATCATGGGTTGTCAGCCCGGACTCAGGACATCTTGGGTTGTCAGCCCGGACTCAGGACAACTTGGGTTGTCAGCCCGGACTCAGGACATCGTGGGTTGTCAGCCCGGACTCAGGACATCGTGGGTTGTCAGCCCGGGCTCAGGACATCGTGGGTTGTCAGCCCGGGCTCAGGACATCGTGGGTTGTCAGCCCGGGCTCCGGACTCAGGACATCTTGGGTTGTCAGCCCGGACTCAGGACATCTTGGGTTGTCAGCCAGGACTCAGGACATCGTGGGTTGTCAGCCCGGACTCAGGACATCGTGGGTTGTCTGCCCGGACTCAGGACATCTTGGGTTGTCTGCCCGGACTCAGGACATCTTGGGTTGTCAGCCCGGACTCAGGACATCTTGGGTTGTCAGCCAGGACTCAGGACATCGTGGGTTGTCAGCCCGGACTCAGGACATCATGGGTTGTCAGCCCGGACTCAGGACATCGTGGGTTGTCAGCCCAGACTCAGGACATCTTGGGTTGTCAGCCCGGACTCAGGACATCGTGGGTTGTCAGCCCGGACTCAGGACATCTTGGGTTGTCAGCCCGGACTCAGGACATCTTGGGTTGTCAGCCCGGACTCAGGACATCGTGGGTTGTCAGCCCGGACTCAGGACATTGTGGGTTGTCTGCCCGGACTCAGGACATCTTGGGTTGTCAGCCCGGACTCAGGACATCTTGGGTTGTCAGCCAGGACTCAGGACATCGTGGGTTGTCAGCCGGACTCAGGACATCGTGGGTTGTCTGCCCGGACTCAGGACATCTTGGGTTGTCAGCCCGACTCAGGACATCTTGGGTTGTCAGCCAGGATCAGACATCGTGGGTTGTCAGCCCGGACTCAGGACATCGTGGGTTGTCTGCCCGGACTCAGGACATCTTGGGTTGTCAGCCCGGACTCAGGACATCTTGGGTTGTCAGCCCGGACTCAGGACATCGTGGGTTGTCAGCCCGGACTCAGGACATCTTGGGTTGTCAGCCCGGACTCAGGACATCTTGGGTTGTCAGCCCGGACTCAGGACATCGTGGGTTGTCAGCCCGGACTCAGGACATCGTGGGTTGTCAGCCCGGACTCAGGACATCTTGGGTTATCAGCCCGGACTCAGGACATCGTGGGTTGTCAGCCCGGACTCAGGACATCGTGGGTTGTCAGCCCGGACTCAGGACATCGTGGGTTGTCAGCCCGGACTCAGGACATCGTGGGTTGTCTGCCCGGACTCAGGACATCGTGGGTTGTCAGCCCGGACTCAGGACATCTTGGGTTGTCAGCCCGGACTCAGGACATCTTGGGTTGTCAGCCCGGACTCAGGACATCGTGGGTTGTCTGCCCGGACTCAGGACATCTTGGGTTGTCAGCCCGGACTCAGGACATCGTGGGTTGTCTGCCCGGACTCAGGACATCTTGGGTTGTCTGCCCGGACTCAGGACATCTTGGGTTGTCAGCCCGGACTCAGGACATCTTGGGTTGTCAGCCCGGATTCAGGACATCGTGGGTTGTCAGCCCGGACTCAGGACATCGTGGGTTGTCTGCCCGGACTCAGGACATCTTGGGTTGTCAGCCCGGACTCAGGACATCTTGGGTTGTCAGCCAGGACTCAGGACATCGTGGGTTGTCAGCCCGGACTCAGGACATCTTGGGTTGTCTGCCCGGACTCAGGACATCTTGGGTTGTCAGCCCAGACTCAGGACATCTTGGGTTGTCAGCCCAGGTTCAGTACATCTGATTTTCTCCCCACTGATCAGATGATTATTGTATTTATTTATTATTGATGTTTGGTAAATATTTGGTGTCGTTGATACCTGTTAACCCTTTCCTTGGCGCGGGGGTTATCGGCCCCCGGCGCTCAGCGCTGTGAGATTTGCAGATCTGGTTTTTGTAGCTCAGAACAGAACGCGATTGTCTCAGGGAAACTCCTGGAAGTCTCATTTATTCGGCCACAAATGGTTCTAATCAACTCCCTGAACCCCAGCGCAGCTCCGCCAGGTGCCCCCCACATTCCTGAAGGAATTACTAGTCCCGTCCAATTACCCCAGACACCTACAGCACAGACCACCAACTACAGCAGGCAGAGCGCAGACCCCCCAACTACAGCAGGCAGAGCGCAGACCCCCCAACTACAGCAGGCATAGCGCAGACCCCCAACTACAGCAGGAAGAGCGCAGACCCCCAACTACAGCAGGCAGAGCGCAGACCCCCCAACTACAGCAGGCAGAGAGCAGACCCCCAACTACAGCAGGCAGAGCACAGACCCCCCAACTACAGCGAGGGACCCAACTACAGCAGCAGAGCGCAGACCCCCAACTACAAGCAGAGCGCAGCCCAACTACGCAGGCAAGCGCAGATCCCCAACTACAGCAGGCAGAGCGCAGACCCCCAACTACAGCAGGCAGAGCGCAGACTCCCAACTACAGCAGGCAGAGCGCAGACCCCCAACTACAGCAGGCAGAGCGCAGACCCCCAACTACAGCAGGCAGAGCGCAGACCCCCAACTACAGCAAGCAGAACGCAGACCCCCAACTACAGCAGGCAGAGCGCAGACCCCCCAACTACAGCAGGCAGAGCGCAGACCCCCAACTACAGCAGGCAGAGCGCAGACCCCCAACTACAGCAGGCAGAGCGCAGACCCCCAACTACAGCAGGCAGAGCGCAGACCCCCAACTACAGCAAGCAGAACGCAGACCCCCAACTACAGCAGGCAGAGCGCAGACCCCCCAACTACAGCAGGCAGAGCGCAGACCCCCCAAATACAGCAGGCAGAGCGCAGACCCCCAAATACAGCAGGCAGAGCGCAGACCTCCCAACTACAGCAGGCAGAGAGCAGACCCCCAACTACAGCAGGCAGAGCGCAGACCCCCCAACTACAGCAGGCAGAGCGCAGACCTCCCAACTACAGCAGGCAGAGCACAGACCTCCCAACTTCAGCAGGCAGAGCGCAGACCCCCAACTACAGCAGGCAGAGCGCAGACCCCCAACTACAGCAGGCAGAGCGCAGACCCACCAAATACAGCAAGCAGAGCACAGACCCCCTATTACAGTAGGCAGAGCTCAGTCCTCCAACTACAGCAGGCAGAGCGCAGACCTCCCAACTACAGCAGGCAGAGCACAGACCCCCTATTACAGTAGGCAGAGCTCAGTCCTCCAACTACAGCAGGCAGAGCGCAGACCCCCCACTACAGCAGGCAGAGCGCAGACCTCCCAACTACAGCAGGCAGAGCACAGACCCCCTATTAGTACAGTTAAGGCAGAGCGCAGACCCCCAACTACAGCAGGCAGAGCGCAGACCCCCAACTACAGCAAGCAAAAGCGCAGACCCCCCAACTACAGCAGGCAGAGCGCAGACCCCCCAAATACAGCAGAGGCAGATGCGGGCAGCAGACCCCCCAACTACAGCAGGCAGAGCGCAGACCTCCCAACTACAGCAGGCAGAGCGCAGACCCCCAACTACAGCAGGCAGAGCGCAGACCCCCAACTACAGCAGGCAGAGAGCAGACCTCCCAACTACAGCAGGCAGAGCACAGACCTCCCAACTTCAGCAGGCAGAGCGCAGACCCCCAACTACAGCAGGCAGAGCGCAGACCCCCAACTACAGCAGGCAGAGCGCAGACCCACCAAATACAGAAAGCAGAGAACAGACCCCCTATTACAGCAGGCAGAGCGCAGACCCCCAACTACAGCAGGCAGAGCGCAGAACCCCCAACTACAGCAGGCAGAGCGCAGATCCCCCACCTACAGCAGGCAGAGCGCAGACCCCCCAACTACAGCAGGCAGAGCGCAGACCCCCCACTACAGCAGACATTGTAATGCCGCCTCTCACACTGACAGCGCTCCCTGGATTTCACTGGAAATTCCAAATCATTCAACAAATTTTGACAGGAAACAAATTATTTCAGTTCAGTTCATTCCTAAAGAAAATGACCCTGAAAAGTCCTACAGCCGCGAGCGCAGAGCACAGCGCAGAGCAAAACTCTCCTACAGCCGCGAGTGCAGAGCACAGCGCAGAGCAAAACTCCTACAGCCGCGAGCGCAGAGCACAGCGCAGAGCAAAACTCTCCTACAGCCGCGAGCGCAGAGCACAGCGCAGAGCAAAACTCTCCTACAGCCGCGAGTGCAGAGCACAGCGCAGAGCAAAACTCCTACAGCCGCGAGCGCAGAGCACAGCGCAGAGCAAAACTCTCCTACAGCCGCGAGTGCAGAGCACAGCGCAGAGCAAAACTCCTACAGCCGCGAGCGCAGAGCACAGCGCAGAGCAAAACTTTCCCACAGCCGCGAGCGCAGAGCACAGCGCAGAGCAAAACTCTCCTACAGCCCGTGAGGCGCAGAGCACAGCGCAGAGCAAAACTCTCTACAGCCGCGAGTGCAGAGTCACAGCGGCAGAGCAAAACTCTCCTACAGCAGGAGTGCAGAGACAGCGCAGAGCAAAACTCTCCTACAGCAGTGAGTGCAGAATACAGCGCAGAGCAAAACTCTCCTACAGCAGTGAGTGGAACAGCCAGCAAAAACTCTCTACAGCAGTGAGTGCAGAATACAGCGCAGAGCAAAACTCTCCTACAGCAGTGAGCTGCAGAGCAAAACCTCCTACAGCAGTGAGTGCAGAATACAGCGCAGAGCAAAACTCTCCTACAGCTAGTGAGTGCAGAATACAGCGCAGAGCAAAACTCTCCTACAGCAGTGAGGCAGAATACAGCGCAGAGCAAAACTCTCCTACAGCAGTGAGGCAGAGCAAAACTCTCCTACAGCAGTGAGTGCAGAATACAGCGCAGAGCAAAACTCTCCTACAGCAGTGAGTGCAGAATACAGCGCAGAGTAAAATCTTCCCATGATAAAATCTCCTACAGCAGTGAGTGCAGATACAGCAGAGCAAAACTCTCCTACAGCAGTGAGTGCAGAACAGCGAGAAAACTCTCCTACAGCAGTGAGTGCAGAATACAGCGCAGAGTAAAACTCTCCTACAGCAGTGAGTGCAGAAGCAAAACTCTCCTACAGCAGTGAGCGCAGAGCAAAACTCTCCTCCACAGTGAGTGCAGAATACAGCGCAGAGAAAACTCTCCTACAGCAGTGAGTGCAGAGCAAAACTCTCCTACAGCAGTGAGGCAGAGCAAAAACTCTCTACAGCAGTGAGGCAGAATACAGCGCAGAGCAAAACTCTCCTACAGCAGTGAGTGCAGAATACAGCGCAGAGCAAAACTCTCCTACAGCAGTGAGTGCAGAATACAGCGCAGAGCAAAACTCTCCTACAGCAGTGAGTGCAGAATACAGCGCAGAGCAAAACTCTCCTACAGCAGTGAGTGCAGAATACAGCGCAGAGCAAAACTCTCACTATGAGCAGATAGCGCAGAGCAAAACTCTCCTACAGCAGTGAGCGCAGAGCAAAACTCTCCTACAGCAGTGAGTGAGTCTACAGCGCAGAGCAAAACTCTCCTACAGCAGTGAGTACAGAGCAAAACTCTCCTACAGCAGTGAGTGCAGAATACAGCGCAGAGCAAAACTCTCCTACAGTAGTGAGTGCAGAATACAGCGCAGAGCAATACTCTCCTACAGCAGTGAATGCAGAATACAGCGCAGAGCAAAACTCCTACAGCAGTGAGTGCAGAATACAGCGCAGAGCAAAACTCCTACAGCAGTGAGCGCAGAATACAGCGCAGAGCAAAACCTTCCTACAGCAGTGAGGTGCAGAGCAAAACTCTCCTACAGCAGTGAGCGCAGAGCAAAACTTCTACAGCATGGGCAGAGCAAAACTCTCCTACAGCAGTGAGTGCAGAAGAAAACTCTCTACAGCAGTGAGCACAGAGTAAAACTCTCCTACAGCAGTGAGGCAGAAGAAAACTCTCCTACAGCAGTGAGTGCAGAATACAGCGCAGAGCAAAACTCTCCTACAGCAGTGAGCGCAGAATACAGGAACAAACTCTCCTACAGCAGTGAGGCAGAATACAGCGCAGAGCAAAACTCTCCTACAGCAGTGAGTGCAGAATACAGCGCAGAGCTAAAACTCTCCTACAGCAGTGAGTGCAGAATACAGCGCAGAGCAAAACTTCCTACAGCAGTGAGTACGCAAATCTTAAGCAGTAGCGCAGAGCAAAACCTCCTACAGTAGTGAGTGCAGAATACAGCGCAGAGCAAAACTCCTACAGCAGTGAGTACAGAGCAAAAACTCTCCTACAGCAGTGAGTGCAGAATACAGCGCAGAGCAAAACTCTCCTACAGTAGTGAGGCAGATACAGCGCAGAGCAAACTCTCCTACAGCAGTGAATGGCAGAATACAGCGCAGAGCAAAACTCTCCTACAGCAGTGAGTGCAGAATACAGCGCAGAGTCAAAACTCTCCTACAGCAGTGAGCGCAGAATACAGCGCAGAGCAAAACTCTCCTACAGCAGTGAGTGCAAAACTCACAGCGTGAGCGCAAGCAAAACTCCTACCGTGAGCGCAGATCAGCGCAGAGCAAAACTCTCCTACAGCAGTGAGTGCAGAATAACCTCAGCAGTGAGCCAGAAAAACTCTCCTACAGCAGTGAGCCAGAATACAGCACAGTCCGAGCCGCAGGACGATTGTATGAAACCAATATGATGGATACAGAAGGACACGGCCCGTTCTAACTCCCCGATCCCCCTGAGCCCGGTGACTGCAGGCAGATAACTCCCATCATCCGCTGCAGCTTGTTCTGAGCTGATACATTGTAACACATAGAACTGTATCAGTCGCAGTTGCTCTCGGGACGGCGCCTCTGGTGCGCGGCGCTCTGCACCTATATGGCGGCACAGGTCATGCTGCATCTTTTGGAAGTCAGTGATGAGTTTTGGGCCGATGAAGGATTCCTGCGGGCAGACGGCACGTGACCCCCAGCGTCTCCGCACATTCCCAGGAAATCTCCCACTGGACTTCATGGGAAGGAGAAGTCTCATTTCCCAAACACAGGAAGGAAAGTAATTCCAAATAAATAAGTCAATAAACAAGAAGCTTCAATCACCCATCAATAATGCACGAGACCCCCCATATCACTGCACGAGACCCCCCATATCACTGCACGACAAGCCCATACCACTGCACACACCCCTCATATCACTGCACGAGACCCCCCATATCACTGCACGACAAGCCCATACCACTGCACGACACCCTCATATCACTGCACGACACCCCTCATATCACTGCACGACACCCCTCATATCACTGCACGACACCCCATATCACTGCACGACACCCCTCATATCACTGCACGACACCCTCATATCATGCACGACAGCCCATACACTGCACGACACCTCATATCACTGCACGACACCCCTCATATCACTGCACGACAGCCCCATATCACTGCACGACACCCTCATATCACTGCACGAACCCCTCATATCACTGCACGACACCCCTCATATCTGCACGACAAGCCATACCACTGCATGACACCCTCATATCACTGCACGACACCCCTCAATCACTGCACACACCCCTCATATCACTGCACGACACCCCATACCACTGCACGACACCTCAGCTGCACGGCACCCTCATATCACTGCACGACACCCCTCATATCACTGCACGACAACCCCCATACCACTGCACGACACCCTCATATCACTGCACGCACCCCTCATATCACTGCACGACACCCCTCATATCACTGCACGACAAGCCCCTACCACTGCACGACACCCCTCACTGCACGGCACCCCTCATATCACTGCACGACATCCCATACACTGCACGACACCCCCATACCACTGCACAACACCCTCTATCACTGCACTACCAGTATCATGCACAACACCCCATAACACTGCAAGACACCCCCATATCTCTCATCGTAGCCAGCTCAATGCTTCAGGCACTTATAAGGATCCTGTCAGCAGGATTTCACCCCGCAGATATTTCTATGTAGATCTCTTATGGACGAGTGTAGAAATACGCAGCCGCCCCATTACTGAGAAATCAGCGTCTGACTTGATATGCAAATGAAGCTGCAGAGCTATGGCAGATCTGAAGCCTGTGTCACTCCAGCTCTATTCGCAGCCCAGCACCGCCTCCTTCTCCTCAAGTCTCATATTATAGAGGCGGTCAGTGACACAGGAGGTGGCGCTGGGCAGGGAATAGAGCTGGAGTGACACAGGCTTCACCATATCTACCATAGCTGTTTGCACATCTAGCCAGATGCTGATTTCTCAGTAATGGAGGAGCGGACCGGCCGCGTATTCCTGGACTTGTCTATCACAGAGCTACATGTCACATTCACTGCGCGGAGCCGTCACTGCCATAAAGGTGTCACGTCTGCACCCGATGTAAATGATCTCCTGAATCCAGTGGATCTTTTGTTCCTGCTCCCTCCTGGGATCTTCCCTGTACTTAATTCTCGAAGCCTCTCGTCTGCCCTATTAATGGTCATCCTGTGGCCCCGTGTTAGTGGACCGTTCTTTCATGGGTCTGGGGGTCCTATCTTCCTGAGGTGTAGTAGTGGGAGATGTTGGGGTTCATAGTGCCCCGGTCCCCCCAGAGCAGGCGCAGGGGACTGTGTGATTGTCTCCTTGTTTATGATGTTTCTTACATTGTTTATTATTGTCATTGATAATGTAAATATAAAGCGAGCGCAGCACGAGGCACGGAGCGAGACGGGCGAGGCCACGGGGGCAGAGCGGGACGGGTGAGGGGTCACGGGGGCAGAGCGGGAAGGCGAGGGGCCACGGGGGCAGATCGGGACGGGCGAGAGGCTACGGGGGCAGAGCGGGACAGGCGAGGGGCCACGGGCAGAGCGGGACGGGCAAGGGGCCACGGGGCAGAGTGGGACGGGTGAGGGGCCACGGGGCAGAGCGGGACGGGTGAGGGGTCACGGGGGCAGAGTGGGAAGGAAAGGGGCCACGGGGGCAGAACGGGAAGGCGACGGGGCTGCGGCGGGGGCAGAGCGAGATGGGCGAGGGGCTACGGGGGCAAAGCGGGATGGGCGAGGGGCCACGGGGTAGAGCGGGACGGGCGAGGGGCTACGGGGGCAGAGTGGGAAGGCGAGGGGCTGCGGGGGCAGAGCAGGACAGGCCAGGGGCCACAAAGGCAGAGCGGGACGGGCGAGGGGCTACGGGGGCAGAGCAGAACGGGCGAGGGGCCACGGGGGCAGAGCGGGATGGGGCGAGGGGCTACGGGGCAGAGAGGGAAGGGAGGGGCTGCGGTGGCAGAGCGGGACGGGCGAGGGGCCACGGGGCAGAGCGGGACGGGCGAGGGGCCACGGGGCAGAGCGGGACGGGCAAGGGGCCACAGGGGCAGAGCGGGACGGGCGAGGGGCCACAGGGGCAGAGCGGGAAGGCGAAGGGCTGCGAGGGGCTACTGGGCAGAGCGGTCACACTGCGGTGTCTCATCTACAGGTATTGTTCAGTGGATGATGAGAGTGATCCCCGCCGGTGTTCTGTGACTGACACTCCTTCCATTAGTGCTGTCAGGAGTCAGTGACGGCTTTAACATGTGAAGTGACCTGTCTGTGGACGCATTGTCCGGGGGATAACTCCACACATTTCACATCTCCTTGGTTCCACCAGGTGAGCGATCCGGTGACTGAAGCGGCTTATCCCAGCACTCAGCGGGGACAATGCCCCCATCATGTGACCCGAAAACTATGTGCACCTCACCTCTGAGGATTGTGGAGCAAAGGAGGATCAGCATGGAACAGAAATCCTAGAATAAAAAACAGCACATGTGTAAATGTGTAATGTGCTCTCTAAAATAAGAAAGAAGCTGCTAAGGAGACCACCAAAAGCTCCATAATTCAGGTCCAGGACTGAGCCCCAGAGCTGCACTCACTATTCTGCTATTCCATGTTAAAGGGAATCTGCCAGATTTTTTGCTGGGCTTATTGCTGCAGTTTTATCAGCAGGAGATTATCAGTAGAGGACTAGTAAGCCTCTGCCATGCAGTCCTCCATATTCGGGAGGCCTGTATAGCCCTGCAGTTTTCTGCCTATGCACAGTGTACACAGGTCAGTCAATGATTGGTGTGGATTGGGTTATACAAGGCTCAGCATTCAGAGAACTGCTAGATCTGAAATAGAGAAAACACTAATTTTATGAAAGCTACAACAAGCAGCTCAGTAAGTGACAGATCGTTGGAATCAGGGTCTCTGATCCTACATTGTGCTACTTCCAGGGCAGGAACAACCTGGAGACAGATCCCTTTAATACCTGGTGAGCAGCTTCAGAGCGATGATACATTGTAGCCAATAGCAGAGGGTTGTGCAGCCTGATACAATGTATCCACCTCCGGGGGACGGGGAGCATGGGGGGCCGCATCGGCTGCAGCATGATACAATGTATCCACCTCCGGGGGAGGACGGGGGAACGCATCGGCTGCAGCCTGATACAATGTGACCACCTCCGAGGGAGGACGAGGGGACGCAGCGGCTGCAGCCTGATACAATGTGACCACCTCCGAGGGAGGACGAGGGGACGCAGCGGCTGCAGCCTGATACAATGTATCCACCTCCGGGGGAGGATGGGGGGCCGCACCGGCTGCAGCATGATACAATTATCCACCTCCGGGGGAGGATGGGGGGCCGCACCGGCTGCAGCCTGATACAATGTATCCACCTCCGGGGGAGGACGGGGGGCCGCACCGCCTGCAGCCTGATACAATGTATCCACCTCCGGGGAGGATGGGGGGCCGCAGCGGCTGCAGCCTGATAAATTATCCACCTCCGAGGGAGGACGGGGGAACGCATCGGCTGCAGCCTGATACAATTATCCACCTCCGAGGGAGGACGGGGGACGCACGGCTGCAGCCTGATACAATGTATCCACCTCCGAGGGAGGACGGGGGGACGCAGCGGCTGCAGCCTGATACAATGTATCCACCTCCGGGGAGGACGGGGGGACGCACGGCTGCAGCCTGATACAATGTATCCACCTCCGGGGAGGAGGGGGACGCATCGGCTGCAGCCTGATACAATGTATCCACCTCCGAGGGAGGACGGGGGAACGCATCGGCTGCAGCCTGATACAATGTATCCACCTCCGAGGGAGGACGGGGGGACGCAGCGGCTGCAGCCTGATACAATGTATCCACCTCCAGAGGAGGACGGGGGGCCGCACCGGCTGCAGCCTGATACAATGTATCCACCTCCGAGGGGGACGGGGGGCTGCACCGGTGCAGCCTGATACAATGTACCACCTCCGAGGGAGGACGGGGGGCCGCACCGCTGCAGCCTGATACAATGTATCCACCTCCGAGGGAGGACGGGGGGCCCACCGGTGCAGCCTGAACAATGTGACCACCTCCGAAGGGGCGGGGGGCCGCACCGCCTGCAGCCTGATACAATGTATCCACCTCCGAGGGAGGACGGGGGGGCTGCACCGGCGCAGCCTGATACAATGTATCCACCTCCGAGAGGGGCGGGGGGCCGCACCGCTGCAGCCTGATACAATGTATCCACCTCCGAGAGGGACGGGGGGCCACCGGCTGCAGCCTGATACAATGTATCCACCTCCGAGGGGGACGGGGGGCCGCACCGGCTGCAGCCTGATACAATGTATCCACCTCCGAGGGAGGACGGGGGCCCACCGGCTGCAGCCTGATACAATGTATCCACCTCCGAGAGGAGGCGGGGGGGCCGCACCGGCTGCAGCCTGATACAATGTATCCACCTCCGAGGGAGGACGGGGGGCCACCGGCTGCAGCCTGATACAATGTATCCACCTCCGAGGGAGGACGGGGGGCCGCACGCTCAGCCTGATACAATGTATCCACCTCCGAGAGGGGGCGGGGGGGCCGCACCGCTGCAGCCTGATACAATGTATCCACCTCCGAGGGAGGACGGGGGGCCACACCGGCTGCAGCCTGATACAATGTATCCACCTCCGAGGGAGGACGGGGGGGCCGTACCGCCTGCAGCCTGATACAATGTATCCACCTCCGAGGGAGGCGGGGGGCCGCACCGGTGCAGCCTGATACAATGTATCCACCTCCGAGGGAGGACGGGGGGGCCGCACCGCCTGCAGCCTGATACAATGTATCCACCTCCGAGGGAGGACGGGGGGCGCACCGCACTCAGCCTGATACAATGTATCCACCTCCGAGGAGGACGGGGGGCCGCACCGGGTGCAGCCTGATACAATGTATCCACCTCCGAGGGAGGACGGGGGGGCCGCACCGGCTGCAGCCTGATACAATGTATCCACCTCCGAGAGGGACGGGGGGCCGACCGCCTGCAGCCTGATACAATGTATCCACCTCCGAGGGGGACGGGGGGCCGCCACCGGTGCAGCCTGATACAATGTATCCACCTCCGAGGGAGGGGGGGCGCAGCGCTGCAGCCTGATACAATGTACCACCTCCGAGGGAGGACGAGGGGACGCACCGGCTGCAGCCTGATACAATGTATCCACCTCCGAGGAGGCGGGGGGGGCACGGCTGCAGCCTGATACAATGTATCCACCTCCGAGGGAGGACGGGGGGGCCGCACCGGCTGCAGCCTGATACAATCTATCCACCTCGAGGAGGACGGGGGGGGCGCACCACCTGCAGCCTGATACAATGTATCCACCTCCGAGGGAGGACGGGGGGCAGCACCGCCTGCAGCCTGATACAATTATCCACCTCCGAGGAGGAGGGGGATGGGGGGCCGCACCGGCTGCAGCCTGATACAATGTATCCACCTCCGAGGGAGGACGGGGGACGCACCGGCTGCAGCCTGATACAATGTATCCACCTCCGAGGGAGGACGGGGGGCCACCGCTGCAGCCTGATACAATGTATCCACCTCCGAGGGAGGACGGGGGGCCGCACCGGCTGCAGCCTGATACAATTATCCACCTCCGAGGGAGGACGGGGGGACGCACCAGCTGCAGCCTGATACAATGTATCCACCTCCGAGGGAGGACGGGGGGCCGCACGGCTGCAGCCTGATACAATGTATCCACCTCCGAGGGAGGACGGAGGGCCGCACCCTGCGATAACAATGTATCCACCTCCGAGGGAGGACGGGGGGCGCACTGGC
>JARQOD010000010.1:44436919-44493926 GCA_033576555.1 Oophaga sylvatica | reverse complement strand
GGACGGGGGGGGGGCCGCACCGCCTGCAGCCTGATACAATGTATCCACCTCCGAGGGAGGACGGGGGGGGCCGCACCGGCTGCAGCCTGATACAATGTATCCACCTCCGAGAGGGACGGGGGGCTGCACCGGGTGCAGTCTGATACAATGTATCCACCTCCGAGGGAGGACGGAGGGCCGCACCCTGATACAATGTATCCACCTCCGAGGGAGGACGGGGGGCCCGCGCACCGCCTGCAGCCTGATACAATGTATCCACCTCCGAGGAGGACGGGGGGCGCACCGGGTGCAGCCTGATACAATGTATCCACCTCCGAGGGAGGACGGGGAGGCCGCACCTGCTGCAGCCTGATACAATGTATCCACCTCCGAGAGGACGAGGGGGCCGCCAGCGGCTGCAGCCTGATACAATGTATCCACCTCCGAGGGAGGACGGGGGGGCGCACGGCGTGCAGCCTGATACAATGTATCCACCTCGAGGGAGGACGGGGGGCCGCACCGGCTGCAGCCTGATACAATGTATCCACCTCCGAGGGAGGACGGGGGACGCACAGGCTGCAGCCTGATACAATGTATCCACCTCCGAGGGAGGACGGGGGCGCACCGCGCTGCAGCCTGTTTACAATCTATCCACCTCCGAGGGAGGACGGGGGGGCCGCACCGCCTGCACCCTGATACAATGTATCCACCTCCGAGGGAGGACGGGAGGACGCACCGGCTGCAGCCTGATACAATGTATCCACTCCGAGGGAGGACGGGGGGCGCACCGGCTGCAGCCTGATAAATGTATCCACCTCCGAGGGAGGACGGGGGGGACCGCACCGCTGCAGCCTGATACAATGTATCCACCTCCGAGGGAGGACGGGGGGCCGCACCGGCTGCAGCCTGATACAATGTATCCACCTCCGAGGGAGGACGGGGGGGCTGCACCGGCTGCAGCCTGATACAATCTATCCACCTCCGAGGGAGGACGGAGGGCCGCACCGCTGCAGCCTGATACAATGTATCCACCTCCGAGGGAGGACGGGGGGCCGCACCGCCTGCAGCCTGATACAATGTATCCACCTCCGAGGGAGGACGGGGGGCCGCACCGGCTGCAGCCTGATACAATGTATCCACCTCCGAGGGAGGACGGGGGGGGCCGCTACGCTGCAGCCTGATACAATGTATCCACCTCCGAGGGAGGCGGGGGGCGCACCAGCTGCAGCCTGATACAATGTATCCACCTCCGAGGGGGCACGGGGGGGCCGCACCGGCTGCAGCCTGATACAATGTATCCACCTCCGAGGGAGGACGGGGGACGCACCGGCTGCAGCCTGATACAATGTATCCACCTCCGAGAGGGGCGGGGGGGCCGCACCGGCTGCAGCCTGATACAATGTATCCACCTCCGAGGGAGACGGGGGGGCCGCACCGGCTGCAGCCTGATACAATGTATCCACCTCCGGAGGGGCGGGGGGCAGCACCACCTGCAGCCTGATACAATGTATCCACCTCCGAGGGGACGGGGGGGCCACCGGCTGCAGCCTGATACAATGTATCCACCTCCGAGGGGGCGGGGGGCCGCACCGGCTGCAGCCTGATACAATGTATCCACCTCCGAGGGAGGACGGGGGGCCGCACCGCTGCAGCCTGATACAATGTATCCACCTCCGAGGGAGGACGGGGGGGACGCACCTGATACAATGTATCCACCTCCGAGGGAGGACGGGGGCACCCGGCTGCAGCCTGATACAATGTATCCACCTCCGAGGGGGCGGGGGCCGCACCGGCTGCAGCCTGATACAATGTATCCACCTCCGAGGGAGGAGGGGGGCCGCACCGGCTGCAGCCTGATACAATGTATCCACCTCCGAGGGAGGACGGGGGCCGCACCCACCTGATACAATGTATCCACCTCCGAGGGGGACGGGGGGCCGCACCACTGCAGCCTGATACAATGTATCCACCTCCGAGGAAGGATGGGGGGCCAACCGGCTGCAGCCTGATACAATGTATCCACCTCCGAGGGAGGACGGGGGGGCCGTACCGCCTGCAGCCTGATACAATGTATCCATCTCCGAGAAGGGCGGGAGGCGCACCGGGTGCAGCCTGATACAATGTATCCACCTCCGAGGGAGGACGGGGGGGGCCGCACCGCCTGCAGCCTGTACAATGTATCCACCTCCGAGGGAGGACGGGGGGGCGCACCGCCTGCAGCCTGATACAATGTATCCACCTCCGAGAGGGACGGGGGGCTGCACCGGTGCAGTCTGATACAATGTATCCACCTCCGAGGGAGGACGGGGGCCGCACGCTGCAGCCTGATACAATGTATCCACCTCCGAGAGGGACGGGGGGCCGCCCGCTGCAGCCTGATACAATGTATCCACCTCCGAGGGAGGACGGGGGGGGGGCCGCACCGGGTGCAGCCTGATACAATGTATCCACCTCCGAGGGAGGACGGGAGGACGCAGCTGCTGCAGCCTGATACAATGTGACCACCTCCGAGGAAGGACGAGGGGACGCAGCGCTGCAGCCTGATACAATGTATCCACCTCCGAGGGAGGACGGGGGGATGCAGCGGCTGCAGCCTGATACAATTATCCACCTCGAGGGAGGACGGGGCGCCCCGGCTGCAGCCTGATACAATTATCCACCTCCGAGGGAGGAGGGGGGACGCACCAGCTGCAGCCTGATACAATGTATCCACCTCCGAGGGAGGGGGGGGCAGCACCGCCTGCAGCCTGATATAATCTATCCACCTCCGAGGGAGGACGGGGGGATGGGGGGCCGCACCGCCTGCAGCCTGATACAATGTATCCACCTCCGAGGGAGGACGGGGGACGCACCGGCTGCAGCCTGATACAATGTATCCACCTCCGGGGAGGACGGGGGGCCGCACCGCTGCAGCCTGATACAATGTATCCACCTCCGAGGGGACGGGGGGACGCACCGGCTGCAGCCTGATACAATGTATCCACCTCCGAGGGAGGACGGGGGGACGCAGCGGCTGCAGCCTGATACAATCTATCCACCTCCGAGGGAGGTCGGGGGGCCGCACCAGCTGCAGCCTGATACAATGTATCCACCTCTGAGGGAGGACGGGGGGATGCACCGGCTGCAGCCTGATACAATGTATCCACCTCCGAGGGAGGTCGGGGGGCCGCACCAGCTGCAGCCTGATACAATGTATCCACCTCCGAGGGAGGACGGGGGGATGGGGGGGCCGCACCGGCTGCAGCCTGTAGCTATAAAACAGAACATTTTTATTCACTGACAGCAATAACTTAGTGAGAAGCTTAAAGCTTTGACATGGAGCTGGAAAATCCCATAACCAGGGTGCACTGGCTGCTGGGATGTGGCCCCTGGGGCCCGCGGTCCGTACCCCCAAATTCTTCGCCTCCGGCCTCCTCTCCCTTTATCTTTCCATCACCGGTTACTGCAGCCGCAATAATAAATATCCCCCTGGAAGCTGCGCTGGCCGGAGGACCTAATCACAGCCATATGGGCCCCCATCCGCTGGGGCCGCCGGTGTGAGCCCGCTGTGGGTCAGGCAGCAGATGGGCCGGCGTGGAGGCCACACAATGCTCGCTCTATACCTTCCCTGGGAATCGGCTCCGATGTGACCCCTTCTTTCAGGACGTCGCTCGCGGACCCTTCCCGGTGACGGAGACTCCTCGCTTTCTTTGATGTTTTCTTATCTTCTTTGGAAATTCCCTTTATTTTCCATCCCAGGGAGCGCGGTGTTAATCCTGTCACTATATTGTAGGTGCTGAGCCGTGATAAGACGATTGCGCGGTTTCCCCGAGGTCTGATGTCAGGTGCGGAGCAGTGAGGGGTTAATGATATATGGGAGGGAATGAAATTACCTAAAGGGCAATTCCCTGATGTGCTACTACTAGGAACGCCTGCCTTCTGCCCTCGGGGGGCGCCATTTCCAGCAGCCTGCCCTGGCGCGGTGGCACAGACCGCCCTGCGGTGTGTTAGGGGCATTCTAGTATTTGCACTTCTATCTTATTTTCGCCTCTTGTTCCTATTTTTTTACACTTTGCAGGAGCAGGCCCTATAGGGCAGTTGTGGCCCCGTGGCATCAGACGTGGCCTCGTCGCTGTTTTCTGAAGAGACGGAATTTCCCATTTTCCGGAGATTTCTTTCTTCCTGTCTGGAGGCTGAATCCTCGGTGACACCGTCACATGGGATAATTCATAGATTAGGGGGCAGGGGGTCCCGCGGAGTCGGTGGCCCCTGCAGGAAGCCACAATCAGACTTCTCGCCCTCCTCGAGCTTCCACTTTCTCTTATCGCCCTGATTCTTCTGTCTGGACGCGGCTTCCTCTGGTGCCCGCGGCCTGATGGCTCCTGTGCCGCCTCATCTCATCCTGTGCAATGGTTTCCTTATCCTGAGACCCTCGTCTTGGAATGGTGACCCCGTTTCCTTTGTGTCGGGGAGCCCGCTTACAGGTTGATTTGTTGCAGGGGCTTCAGATCTCTTACAATGGCGCAGATCTCAAATATTCCATAGCGCCGTGAGCGTCCAGAGCGTTGTACATGCGAGACACGTGACGCCGTCTGGGATAGCCGATGTACATCACTATGGCGTATGCTGGCGCTATATAAATGCCATGATGACATATTAGTGGCCACACAGTCGCATCACTGCCGTCTCCCCTCCCCCGCTGAATATTCCCCATCGTTCTTGGAGCATTTACAAGTCCTTGGTTCCCACTTCAGTATAAATCCAGATCATTGTGTTCTCCCTCCCAGGCGCGGCCTCCGCTCGGGTTTACAGCCCCTTTCTGTTACTCCCAGGAGATATTACAATTTATGACCAGTCGCCCGACATAAACTGGAAATAAATGGTGCAAATGTCCAATGAGGCAGGATGAGATCAGTGTTAATAAACTCCCCAAATCTGAGCTCAACATGGAAAGCAGCGGGGGCACCGGACGCACCCCTGGACCTCCATGAGAATGCAGCCTCCGCGGAGACCCCGCTGATATTCTGCTCTTACATTGTGTGGCCAGTTACAGTTTATCCTCAGGGTGCAGCATGTGAACGCGCCCCTGCACCCAACACAAGGACCTCCAGCCATGGGCATGTATTCTCTTCTCCTGCTTTACATCATGTCACTGTCCTTTCACCCGGCCGCATTATATCTTCACCCGGCCGCATTATATCTTCACCCGGCCGCATTATATCTTCACCCGGCCGCATTATATCTTCACCCGGCCGCATTATATCTTCACCCGGCCGCATTATATCTTCACCCGGCCGCATTATATCTTCACCCGGCCGCATTATATCTTCACCCGGCCGCATTATATCTTCACCCGGCCGCATTATATCTTCACCCGGCCGCATTATATCTTCACCCGGCCGCATTATATCTTCACCCGGCCGCATTATATCTTCACCCGGCCGCATTATATCTTCACCCGGCCGCATTATATCTTCACCCGGCCGCATTATATCTTCACCCGGCCGCATTATATCTTCACCCGGCCGCATTATATCTTCACCCGGCTACATTATGATATAGGAAAGATGTACAGTACAGACCAAAAGTTTGGACACACCTTCTCATTCAACGATTTTTCTGTATTTTCATGGCTATGAAAATTGTAGAATCACACTGAAACTATGAATTATCACATGTGGAATTATACATTACACTTTACAAAAAAGTGTGAAACAACTGAAAATATGTCTTATATTCTAGGTTCTTCACCTTTTGCTTTGATTACTGCTTTGCACGCAGAAAAGGTGAACGGATGGACTCTACATGCCTGGTTCCCACCGTGAAGCATGGAGGAGGTGGTGTGATGGTGTGGGGGATATTCAGATTTTGTATTAGTCTTTGCCTGATGAAGAGACCTGAGTAGTCTCAAAAGCTGCAATTTGTTACCATCTTTTCAGTTACCATTAAAAGGTATCAACCACTGAGGACTCTCAACTCTAAATATTTTTCACCCTCTACATTGTATCTTACTCATCTACCTCTAACTGTTCTTCACCTACATTTACTTCACCCTCTACATTGTATCTTCACCTCTACATTGTATCTTCACCCTCTACATGTATCTTCACCCTCTACATTGTACTTACCCTTACATTGTACCTTCACCTCTACATTGTATCTTCACCCTCTACATTGTATCTCACCCTCTACATTGTATCTTCACCCTCTACATTGTACCTTCACCCTCTACATTGTACTTCACCCTCTACATTGTATCTTCACCCTCTACATTGTACCTTCACCCTCTACATTGTACCTTCACCCTCTACATTGTATCTTCACCCTCTACATTGTACCTTCACCCTCTACATTGTACCTTCACCCTCTACATTGTACTCTTCACCCTCTACATTGTATCTTCACCCTCTACATTGTACCTTCACCCTACATTGTACCTTCACCCTCTACATTGTACTTCACCCTCTACATTGTATTTCACCCTCTACATTGTACCTTCACCCTCTACATTGTACCTTCACCCTCTACATTGTACTTCACCCTCTACATTGTATCTTCACCCTCTACATTGTTACTTCACCCTCTACATTGTACCTTCACCCTCTACATTGTACCTTCACCCTCTACATTGTATCTTCACCCTCTACATTGTACCTTCACCCTCTACATTGTACCTTCACCCTCTACATTGTACCTTCACCCTTACATTGTATCTTCACCCTCTACATTGTATCCTTCCACCCTCTACATTGTACCTTCACCCTCTACATTGTACCTTCACCCTCTACATTATACTTCACCCTCTACATTGTATCCTTCACCCTCTACATTGTATCTTCACCATCTACATTGTACCTTCACCTCTTACATTATGTATCTTCACCCTCTACATTGTATCTTCACCCTCTACATTGTATCTTCACCCTCTACATTGTACCTTCACCCTCTACATTGTATCTTCACCCTCTACATTGTATCTTCACCCTCTACATTGTACCTTCACCCTCTACATTGTACCTTCACCCTATACATTGTATCTTCACCCTCTACATTGTATCTTCACCCATCTACATTGTATCCTTCACCCTCTACATTATATCTTCACCCTCTACACTGTATCTTCACCCTCTACACTGTATCTTCACCCTCTACATTGTATCTTCACCCTCTACACTGTATCTTCACCCTCTACATTGTATCTTCACCCTCTACATTGTATCTTCACCCTCTACATTGTATCTTCACCCTCTACATTGTATCTTCACCTTCTACATTGTATCTTCACCCTCTACATTGTATCTTCACCCTCTACATTGTATCTTCACCCTCTACACTGTATCTTCACCCTCTACATTGTATCTTCACCCTCTAATTGTATCTTCACCCTCTACATTGTACCTTCACCCGACACCCTCTACATTGTATCTTCACCCTCTACATTGTATCTTCACCCTCTACATTGTATCTTCACCACCCCCTGCTACATTGTATCTTCACCCTGCTACATTGTACCTTCACCCTGCTACATTGTACCTTCACCCTCTACATTGTACCTTCACCCTGCTACATTGTACCTTCACCCTCTACATTGTATCTTCACCCTGCTACATTGTATCTTCACCCTCTACATTGTATCTTCACCCTCTACATTGTATCTTCACCCTCTACATTGTACCTTCACCCTCTACATTGTACCTTCACCCTCTACATTGTACCTTCACCCTCTACATTGTACCTTCACCCTCTACATTGTATCTTCACCCTCTACATTGTATCTTCACCCTCTACATTGTATCTTCACCCTGCTACATTGTACCTTCACCCTCTACATTGTACCTTCACCCTCTACATTGTACCTTCACCCTCTACATTGTATCTTCACCCTCTACATTGTATCTTCACCCTCTACATTGTACCTTCACCCTCTACATTGTATCTTCACCCTCTACATTGTATCTTCACCCTCTACATTGTATCTTCACCCTGCTACATTGTACCTTCACCCTGATATATTGCTTTCTCACCTCTACCATTCTCAAGGGTAGATATTTTCTTCATCATGTCATTTTGCTTCTTTTACATTGCGTCCTGTTACATTCTGCCCTTACATCTATACTTTGCACCTGCAGAGCTGATCCCTCCCCGTATTAGTTTTCCCGTAATTCCAGACCTCTCCTAATAGCCTGTGTACTGTAGACTGATTACAGCGCTTTTGCAGTGTGTTACTATGGCGATGCATGTGTCTGCACAGCAGCTGTAAACACAAAGCGAGAAGATTTGTATTCAAGGCTATTTGCAAAGTTGCTTCATTATTAATTTAGGTGGTTTTAGAATAATAAAAAAGGTACGGCCTGGGCTTTATTATGGGGTTTATGGACTTTATAATATACACTATGTGTCTATATAGCAGCGTATTTATATGTGTTATAAAATCCTTCCAGCTGTGACTCCTGGTGAGATGAGATCTGAGCTCTGAGTATCGCGCTCCTACAATCCCGAGTCACTCTGCCCTGGATTAAGGTCTTAGTGTTTTATGGAAGTGAAAATAACTTTTTTTCCATTTTGGTTAAATATGTCATAAATTACGTCAGATTAATAAAGATTAACAACTCAGAATCCATGAGCCGCACTTCCCTGATTTATAATCAGTCCCAGTGTTGCTATGGGCTTCCCTCACTTCTCTGTCCGCACCAGTATTAGTTTATAGACTCTGATTCTATTTACAAGCAATAAACAGTGATTTAGTTGCTCCTAATCTCAGCTCCCCCAGCACACGTGGGTGGCAGTCACCAGAAGCCTAAATACATGCATTATATAATATGCTATAAAATGTTCTATTTTTATTATGAGATCTTTTTAGATCGAGCATCTTTTTATTTTTACAAAGATTATTTTTAATGGTATATTCTTACAAAAATATAGATGATATAATAACACTAAAGGCAATGGATCCCTTTGAAATAGAAAAAAAAAGTTTTTTGCTTATTCTAGAGGTTACCATTAGTTAATAAAATGCTACTAAGCTTCAGTTTGCAATCGTATAACCTTCCTTCATTTTCAGAACCTCTGATATGCAATTTGCAGCCTGATTGAAGGCTCAGATTTTTGTCCTTTTGGAGTGTCTCTCCCAGTTATACAGTAGTAGTGAGCTCTGTGTATTTCTGTCATTAATATAGGATGGATGTGAGATCTGTCTCTCCCAGGAATATAGGCTGGATGTGAGGTTTGTCTCTTCCTGTAATATAGGCTGGATGTGAGCTCTGTGTGTCTCTCCTAGTAATATAGGCTGGATGTGAGGTTTGTCTCTTCCTGTAATACAGGCTGGATGTGAGCTCGGTGTGTCCCCAGTAATATAGGCTGGATGTGAGGTCTGGGGGTCTCCCAGTAATATAGGCTGGATATGAGGTCTGGGGTCTCCCAGTAATATAGGCTGGATGTGAGATCTGTCTCTCCCAGTAATATAGGCTGGATGTGAGGTTTGTTCTCTTCCTGTAATACAGGCTGGATGTGAGCTCTGTGTGTCTCTCCTAGTAATATAGGCTGGATGTGAGGTCTGGGGGTCTCCCAGTAATATAGGCTGGATGTGAGGTCTGTCTCTTTTTGTAATATAGGCTGGATGTGAGATCTGTCTCTCCCAGTAATATAGGCTGGATGTGAGCTCTGTGTGTCTCCCAGTAATATAGGCTGGATGTGAGATTTGTCTCCCAGTAATATAGGCTGGATGTAAGATCTGTCTCTCCCAGTAATATAGGCTGGATGTGAGATCTGTCTCCCAGTAATATAGGCTGGATGTGAGATCTGTCTCTCCCAGTAATATAGGCTGGATGTGAGCTCTGTGTGTCTCCCAGTAATATAGGCTGGATGTGAGATCTGTCTCTCCCAGTAA
The DNA here is from genome assembly GCA_033576555.1 of Oophaga sylvatica. Classification (NCBI taxonomy): domain Eukaryota; kingdom Metazoa; phylum Chordata; class Amphibia; order Anura; family Dendrobatidae; genus Oophaga; species Oophaga sylvatica. The sequence goes on along the minus strand of JARQOD010000010.1, from coordinate 44,484,082 downwards.
TATAGGCTGGATGTGAGGTCTGTGTGTCTCTCTCCAGTAATATAGGCTGGATGTGAGATCAGTCTCTTCCTGTAAATAGGCTGAATGTGAGATCTGTCTCTCCCAGAAATGTAGGCTGGAAGTGAGGTCTGGGGATCTCCCAGTAATATAGGCTGGATGTGAGATATGTCTTCCTGTAATACAGGCTGGATGTGAGATCTGTCTCTCCAAGTAACATAGGCTGGATGTGAGATCTGTCTCCTTGTAATATAGGCTGATGTGAGATCTGTCTCTCCAGTAATACAGGCTGGAAGGACCCTTCTTGTCTTCTCGCCCCATCATCAGCCCAAATGACATTAACTCAGATATATTAGGAACAATTTTATTACCAACCTCATATGTTAGGAAGAGATGAAAACAGATCTCTTGTTTAGGTTTGGGCTGTAAGATTGACCACGGCTCGGCAGCCTGAGTGGACTCTATGCCTCAGTCACTGCCTATTGGCGGGTCAGATTGCCTGAAGTACCACATGACTGCCGGCTGGAAGTCATGCTTAAGATCAGGAGCTTCATTCAGTTGACACGTGCCGTTCCATTCATTTGGAAAACCACAAATCCATTTCGCATTGGCCCACCATGTAATTTAGGCAGCAATGCCCCCAGAAGAAGTTGGGCGAAACGTGCGTCGGGGCGGAGGGCCAGGACTTAGAGACACTTTTCTTTATTGCAGACCGTATTGTCCTGTAAAACCCTTTTCATAATAGTGTGATTGTACATATAAAATTGAGATGTCATACTATTTGTCACCAATGGGTTGCAATATACAGTGTTGAGACACGAGGGTCAGTGGGTGTTCTCGTCCACTGGCCTGGCTATCTTTAGAAAGACGGCATGGACCAGGGATTATCCAACTGCACGCCTGCTCTCCCTTCATCATGGGCATAACAGTGTGGCAATACTTTATTGAACCACGAACAGATGATAACATATAGAACAGTCCCAGCAAATACCCAAGATCGTGCAAATTACAGTCTCAAGCTTCCAGGGCCAACGACCCTACCTGTGGCACGCACAGAGAGAGGAGGTAATGAGAAGCTTAGGAAGGTGACAGTCCATTGAGACACAAGGCCAGGTGACCAGAGGGTCACAACCTGGCTTCTCCGAATGTCTCTATGGGTTCAGTGATGGTCAATGGAGCAGATTTGCATTCTTCCAGCTAGGGTCGTGGTCCCTTAAGCTGGCATCCTGTAGAATCATAATTCTGTATTCCTATTGATGAAGCCATGGTGCCTTGGCTGTTGTTCTGTAGAGTTTCTCTCGGGACAGAGGCAGATCCCCTTTTATAGTTCATAACTGTCTTTCAAGCCATAGGTCAGGGATGAGGTGGGATGAGGTTAACTCTCATTGTTTGAGTATTTAATCAATCTGCATAATTTGTCCTTCACTGTTTTGCAGGTCAACAAGCTACATGGATTTATACAATGGGTAATCAACATACTAGCAAATATCGATTCTTCAATTACCCTGCGTCCCTCTCCTCCAAAGATAGCAACACAATAAACTATAGGTGCTGATATAAGAGGTAAACAGCGGCCATTCAACAATTCACAAACATCAATTCAAGAGTCAACAATCTAATTCTTGAGTCTTCAGACCACCCGCAGGTATTGGGGTCACACTATAAGGATCACATGAAGAATCCACAGATCATAGTTGGAGGCGAACCCTATCTTTACTCTCTTGACTTGGCGCCAGTCTATAAACCGCCGCACACCTTTCACGGTGAACTGACTCCGGTGATTACAGTAACAAGATAATCCAGATCTGAACATTGTGATAATCATGGCGTCGTCCCCGCTCCGGGGAATGATGGTGAAACTCCAACATCATCCAGATGACATTCATATCAGATAATCATTAAACCGCCGGTGACTCATCTAATGACCCAAACTGGGAAATAATAATTACCAGGATTTATTAGGAAGAGCAACAAATAATCAGAGGTTTAGAGCCGCGCGCAGGTTGTAATTACACGTGAAGCCATTAGCGACCTAATCCCATGTAAATCCAGAACATAAACATTGGCGCATACTAATGTCCCAGCCCGAAACCGGGCAGGAAAAACACAGATTAATTCAATCTCCAGCGCAATATTTATTCATTCCATCTGCTATCCTGCAAAATAAATAGAAATAAAACTTGTATCCGAGGAAGAAAAGGAGCGAACTTCAGCCGAACATCCGGAATTCTTCTCTTTCATTCTTATCCAGAACATTGATACATTTTTTTTTGTCATTTTTTTTTCTATTTGAAACTTTTTCCAATTTTTAAATTTACTTTCTTCCATTTTCTATTAGAAAGTGATTGGAAAACGTAACATGAAAACGAAAAGGATCAAATGCCATTGAGAATATTTATAAATTAGAATTTCTCTAATGATGGAATTTGTGCAATTTCCCAGATATTTCTGTATCAGAAAATTAATGTAATTTTTAACCCACGTTTGTGCTGACAAATTTATGATGTTTTTTTGTTGCACGTCCTCTAATTAATGTTATCATAATTAAGGCGATATCCGCCCTCGCAGACTTCGCCTTTGATGATTTGGGGGGGACCTTACATAAGTTACTTTCTTTTTATTGATGTTTTGAAGTAAAACACATTTGTTATTTTTGCTCGTGTCGGTCAAGTGACATCAAAACCAGGGATTTTTTCTTTTCCGAACGTCTTTAAAAGTGCGAGTCTTTTTGAACATTAATGGGCGGCTGATCTTGTATTTTTTTTTTTTCACATGGTCGATGTTCTGTCAAACTGCACAAAGAGGTTATGTGACAGCGCTCATAGAAGTTTAGCCAAATATCCTTGTGAAAGGCGCTCTCTGGGGACAGCCCCTCGCCGTGAAAAACGGCTGTAAGTTCATATAAATATTGGGGCAGGGAGCCAGAACAAACACGGCTCTGCAGTTTGCTTATTGCACAGAATTCCTCTTTTCTCCGCTCCCTGCAGCCATTTCTTTTCTGAGAAGCCAAATTCTTTTTGGCAAAATTGAATAAAATATTTGTGAAATATTTTGTTGCTTTTAAAAATAAAAAAATAAATAAAGTTATTTATATACAACACAAACTAATAAAAAAAGAAAAAGGGAAAGCCGATATTATTTCCCAGGGAAGGAAGCGCGGACGCTATTAGATGGCAACACGGAGAGTGATGAGGCGGATGAAACCCAAAAAGCAAAATACTAAAATAAATATTAGATATCACTTAGGATGTAAATTAGATATGACGGCCCGAGGAATCACACGCGGGCGCCGGGCGCAGACGGGAATCTGGCTGTCATACAGAAAGGGGCAAAGACAAGTTCTCCGAGGTTTGTGCATCTGCAGGCGCCATGTTTCCTGATACAATATGGCGCCAACAGACGTGAAATGATCTCCAGGAAGATCTTGCGCTTGGTGTCGGTATTTTGGTGCCGGGACGGGTAGATTCAGCGTTGCTTTCCTTGCTCCATATTATTCTTCAGCTCTTCTCTCTTCTTGGAGGAGACGAACCAGAGACTAAACAAAAACATGACAGCGGAGAAAATGGCGACACGAGGGACCTGGGCCCGTCCATCAAACTCAGCGTGGCCTCAGCTCTGCTATGTGCGTGCCGCATGCTCTGTATATGTAATATGTGGGGGATACCATATACTGTGTAACAGATATTATATTGTGCAGGTTGTATCTATCCTATCCATCCTCAGCACTGACATGACACCGAGAGAAGTGGACGATGGAGATGACAGGACAGAGACGTCTCTGATCTGTAACTGATGGAGATGGAAACATCATCCAACACGCAGATTTCATCAGTCCGGAGTAAGAGTTTTCTGTTCTAAAAATATGTTTTCGCATCAATCTTGAGGGCAACTTGCATTCATATTGTGGTCGTCTTGCGTCTATCTTGAATTAGTCTTGAATTAATTTTGCATTCATCTTGCATCTCTCTTGTTATTATTCGTCTTACATTCGTCTTGTGTTCATCTTGCACTTGTCTTGAGTTTATCTTGAGTCTGTCTTGCGTTCATCTTACATCCGTCTAGTGCTAGTCTTGCATTAATCTTACGTGTATCTTGCATTTGTCTTGAGTTAGCCTTGCGTTCGTCTTGCATTTATGGTACGTCGGACCTGCATTCATCTTGTGTCCATCTTCTGTTCGTCTTGTGTCCATCTTGCGCCCGTCTTGCATTTGTCTTGTGTTTGTCTTGCATTCATGTTGCTTTCATCTTTCGTTCAGCTTCTATTCAACTTGTGTCCATATTGGGTTTGTCTTGCATTTGTCCTGCATTTATTATACGATTGTTTTGCATTTATATTGTCTGTCTTGCGCTCGTCTTCCATTCATCTTGAGCTCTTCTTGCGCTCCTCTTGTGTTCGTCTTGCGGTCCTCTTGTGTTCCTCTTGTGTTCGTCTTGCGCTCATCTTGCATTTATATTGTGCTCATGTTGTGTTCATCTTGCGCTTATCTTGCATTCATCTTGCGTTATTCTTGCGCTCGTCTTGCATTCATCTTGCGCTCATCCTGCATTCATCTTACGTTTCTCTTGTGCTTGTCTTGCGCTTGTCTTGTTGTCGTCTTGTGCTCGTCTTGCGCTAGTCTTGTGCTCGTCTTGTTGTCGTCTTGTGTTCCTCTTGTTCTCGTCTTGCGCTCGTCTTGTGCTCTTCTTGCGTTCGTCTTGTGCTCATCTTGTTCTCATCTTGCGCTAGTCTTGTGCTCGTCTTGCGCTCATCTTGAACTCGTTTTGCATTCATCTTGCACTTGTCTTGCGCTCGTCTTGTTCTCATCTTGCATTCATCTTGCACTTGTCTTGCGCTCGTCTTGCGCTAGTCTTGTTCTCGTCTTACGCTAGTCTTGTTCTTGTCTTGCACTTGTCTTGTTCTCGTCTTGCGCTAGTCTTGTGCTCGTCTTGTTCCCGTCTTGCGCTAGTCTTGTTCTTGTCTTGCGCTCGTCTTGCGTTCGTCTTGTGCTCGTCTTGTTCTCGTCTTGCACTAGTCTTGGGGTCGTCTTGTGCTCATCTTGTTCTCATCTTGCGCTCGTCTTGTTCTCGTCTCACACTCATATTTCATTCATCTTGCACTTGTCTTGCGCTCGTCTTGCATTCATCTTGCACTTGTCTTGCGCTCGTCTTGTGCTCATCTTGCATTTGTCTTGCGCTTGTCTTGCATTCCTCTTGCACTTGTCTTGCGTTCATCTTGCACTTGTCTCGCATTTGTCTTGTGTTTGTCTTGCATTCATCTTGCGCTTGCCTTGCACTCGTCTTGTGCTTGTCTTGCTCTCGTCTTGCACTCGTTTTGTGTTCGTCTTGTTCTCGTCTTGCGCTAGTCTTGGGGTCGTCTTGTGCTCGTCTTGTTCTCATCTTGCGCTCGTCTTGTTCTCGTCTCGCGCTCATATTGCATTCATCTTGCGCTTGTCTTGCATTCGTCTTGCACTTGTCTTGCATTCCTCTTGCACTTGTCTTGCGTTCATCTTGCACTTGTCTCGCATTTGTCTTGTGTTTGTCTTGCATTCATCTTGCGCTTGCCTTGCACTCGTCTTGTGCTTGTCTTGCTCTCGTCTTGCGTTCGTCTTGCACTCGTTTTGTGTTCGTCTTGTGCTCGTCTTGCGCTAGTCTTGGGGTCGTCTTGTGCTCGTCTTGTTCTCATCTTGCGCTCGTCTTGTTCTCGTCTCGCGCTCATATTGCATTCATCTTGCACTTGTCTTGCGCTCGTCTTGCATTCATCTTGCACTTGTCTTGCACTCGTCTTGTGATCATCTTGCGTTTGTCTTGCACTTGTCTTGCATTTGTCTTGCGCTTGTCTTGCATTCATCTTGCACTTGTCTTTCGTTCATCTTGCACTTGTCTCGCGTTCGTCTTATGCTTGTCTTGCGCTCATCTTGCACTTGTCTTGCATTCATCTTGCGCTTGCCTTGCTCTCTTCTTGCGCTTGTCTTGCTCTCGTCTTGCGTTTGTCTTGCACTCGTTTTGTGTTTGTCTTGTGCTCGTCTTGCTATCATCTGAGTTACCCTGAGAAAAGCAGCATCTGAATCTCGTCCACGGTGACACATGTGACTCTAGTGTGGCGCTCAGTCGGGCGTCATTATATTGGCCCTGTGCTCACTGTAGGGCCTGGCTGGGGACTCGCAGGTCTGTAAACAGCTGGTCTCTGTCTGATGAAGATGGATGAGACCCCAGTGGAGGATTCCAGTGTTGTGGGATAAGACAGGGCGTCACATCACAGGACCCCCGATATTACATGAATGAAACCCCATTATCTCTCCCAGTAATTGAGGAGTTTAATGACCTTGGAAATCACAGACATATCGGACCCATTGGTGACACTGAATGGATGAGAGTTGTAGTCCCCTGTACACAGACATGAGCTGTGTCTGAATCCGCATTATCTAGGACTTCAGCAGGTGTCCAGGGAGGCAGGAGAGGGTCAGAGCGAGGGGGAAAATATGCCCTAATAGTAACAGGGACCGGACTGACAACCCGACACTTGGTATAAGGCAGGTTGTTAGTAGTGGGGGAGGAGTGATGGTCACATTTGCACTATAGGGCGATATAGAAGAAATTGCTGTTTTCTGCTGTTTCTGACCTGCTTCCAGTTCAGTCGATAAAACTTCTCCCCTTAATTCGAGGTCTGATCAGAGGAGCCGTGTGGGGAGAGTGGGGGTGATAGCAGCAGATGCTGGGAGTCATCGGTTCTGGTGTCACTTACTACACAAATAGTGGAGGGGAGGGGGTCGTAAATCTCCTCAGTGTTTACGATAAATCCATGGCGGCTTTACGACCTTCACAAGCAATAAATGCCCAATTGGCCTCATTACCATTAACCCCTTCTGAGCGGAGAGGAATGCGCAGGAAGTCGGGATTCCCCGGTTCACACAATGCGGATTGTTCTTTGTCTGCGCAGCGACATTGTGCGCGTCCCGGGATCGACGCTGTGATTCCCCGAGTCGTAATATCGTCTCCGCTCCGACATCTTGCCGCAAACAATGGGCCGAACATGGAACCTAAAGTGTTCGCTCAACGGCCGGCAGCGATCAGAAACGATCATAACAAAAAGTCCGATAATCTGGAAGCAACGGACAAGACAGCGGCTGGATTATCAGACAGTGCGGTTATAGAAACGTACAGAGATGGAAAAAGAGCCGGAGAATAAAGGAGCACAAAATCAGCAATATTATTATATCACGTGGATATTACAGGCAGCGACTGCGGGAATCAACCATCACACACAATCACAGATTACATACAACCACACTACAATCTCAGATTACATACAACCACACTACAATCTCAGATTACATACAACCACACTACAATCTCAGATTACATACAACCACACTACAATATCAGATTACATACAACCACACTACAATCTCAGATTACATACAACCACACTACAATCACAGATTACATACAACCACACTACAATCTCAGATTACATACAACCACACTACAATCTCAGATTACATACAACCACACTACAATCTCAGATTACATACAACCACACTACAATCTCAGATTACATACAACCACACTACAATCTCAGATTACATACAACCACACTACAATCTCAGATTACATACAACCACACTACAATCTCAGATTACATACAACCACACTACAATCTCAGATTAGATACAACCACACTACAATCTCAGATTACATACAACCACACTACAATCTCAGATTACATACAACCACACTACAATCTCAGATTAGATACAACCACACTACAATCTCAGATGACATACAACCACACTACAATCTCAGATGACATACAACCACACTACAATCTCAGATTACATACAACCACACTACAATCTCAGATTACATACAACCACACTACAATCTCAGATTACATACAACCACACTACAATCTCAGATTACATACAACCACACTACAATCTCAGATTACATACAACCACACTACAATCTCAGATTACATACAACCACACTACAATCTCAGATTACATACAACCACACAAACAATCTCAGATTACATACAACCACACTACAATCTCAGATTACATACAACCACACTACAATCTCAGATTACATACAACCACACTACAATCTCAGATTACATACAACCACACAACAATCTCAGATTACATACAACCACACTACAATCTCAGATTACATATAACCACACTACAATCTCAGATTACATACAACCACACTACAATCTCAGATTACATACAACCACACTACAATCTCAGATTACATACAACCACACTACAATCTCAGATTACATACAACCACACTACAATCTCAGATTACATACAACCACACTACAATCTCAGATTACATACAACCACACTACAATATCAGATTACATACAACCACACTACAATCTCAGATTACATACAACCACACTACAATCTCAGATTACATACAACCACACTACAATCTCAGATTACATACAACCACACTACAATCTCAGATTACATACAACCACACTACAATCTCAGATTACATACAACCACACTACAATCTCAGATTACATACAACCACACTACAATCTCAGATTAGATACAACCACACTACAATCTCAGATTACATACAACCACACTACAATCTCAGATTACATACAACCACACTACAATCTCAGATTACATACAACCACACTACAATCTCAGATTACATACAACCACACTACAATCTCAGATTACATACAACCACACTACAATCTCAGATTACATACAACCACATTACAATCTCAGATTACATACAACCACACTACAATCTCAGATTACATACAACCACACTACAATCTCAGATTACATACAACCACACTACAATCTCAGATTAGATACAACCACACTACAATCTCAGATTACATACAACCACACTACAATCTCAGATTACATACAACCACACTACAATCTCAGATTAGATACAACCACACTACAATCTCAGATTACATACAACCACACTACAATCTCAGATTACATACAACCACACTACAATCTCAGATTACATACAACCACACTACAATCTCAGATTACATACAACCACACTACAATCTCAGATTACATACAACCACACTACAATCTCAGATTACATACAACCACACTACAATCTCAGATTACATACAACCACACTACAATCTCAGATTACATACAACCACACTACAATCTCAGATTAGATACAACCACACTACAATCTCAGATTACATACAACCACACTACAATCTCAGATTACATACAACCACACTACAATCTCAGATTACATACAACCACACTACAATCTCAGATTACATACAACCACACTACAATCTCAGATTACATACAACCACACTACAATCTCAGATTACATACAACCACACTACAATCTCAGATGACATACAACCACACTACAATCTCAGATGACATACAACCACACTACAATCTCAGATGACATACAACCACACTACAATCTCAGATGACATACAACCACACTACAATCTCAGATTAATACAACCACACTACAATCTCAGATTACATACAACCACACTACAATCTCAGATTACATACAACCACACTACAATCTCAGATTACATACAACCACACTACAATCTCAGATTACATACAACCACACTACAATATCAGATTACATACAACCACACTACAATTCAGATTACATACAACCACACTACAATCTCAGATTACATACAACCACACTACAATCTCAGATTACATACAACCACACTACAATCTCAGATTACATACAACCACACTACAATCTCAGATTAATACAACCACACTACAATCTCAGATTAGATACAACCACACTACAATCTCAGATTACATACAACCACACTACAATCTCAGATTACATACAACCACACTACAATCTCAGATTACATACAACCACACTACAATCTCAGATTACATACAACCACACTACAATCTCAGATTACATACAACCACACTACATATCAGATTACATACAACCACACTACAATATCAGATTAGATACAACCACACTACAATCTCAGATTACATACAACCACACTACAATCTCAGATTACATACAACCACACTACAATATCAGATTACATACAACCACACTACAATCTCAGATTACATACAACCACACTACAATCTCAGATTACATACAATCACATTGATACAATCACAGATTACATACAACCACACTACAATCTCAGATTACATACAATCACATTGATACAATCACAGATTACATACAACCACACTACAATCTCAGATTAGATACAATCACAGATTAGATACAATCACAGATTACATACAACCACATTGCTACAATCTCAGATTAGATACAATCACATTGATACAATCCCAATAACACAGTTGTAGAGGAACTCTCTGATTGTACACTCGGGGTCCAGGGTCTCAGTGCGGACCCCCACCCCTCACACACTAATAACTGATGTTATTTTGATTCATATTTCCTGTCTGGAAAAACATGACCTTCCGTGGCAGGAGCCAAAAAGAGACAGTCAGTGAGCGGAGGCGAGAGCTCGGCCAGCTGTAGAGCGCAGCGAGACGCCTCAGTCACATTCTCTGCGGAAACGAGCAGTTTCCATGTGGGTGGAGGTCACTGTTCCCCGAAATCTCAGCCCTACTGTAACCCTGCAGAATCCTCCTGTAGCGAGACGTCCTGCAGACTATCTCTGCTGGCTGTCAGTGACTGAGATCATTCTGCTTGTTACAATGTACCCGATCCTCCATCCTCTGTGAGCTCTGCAGCCGGAGCACTTGATACAATGTAACCGGTCCTCCGTCCTCTGTGAGCTCCGCAGCCGGAGCGCTTGTTACAATGTATCCGGTCCTCCGTCCTCTGTGAGCTCCGCAGCCGGAGCGCTTGTTACAATGTACCCGGTCCTCCGTCCTCTGTGAGCTCCGCAGCCGGAGTGCTTGTTACAATGTACCCAGTCCTCCGTCCTCTGTGAGCTCCGCAGCCGGAGCGCTTGTTACAATGTACCCAGTCCTCCATCCTCTGTGAGCTCCGCAGCCGGAGCACTTGTTACAATGTACCCGGTCCTCCATCCTCTGTGAGCTCCGCAGCCGGAGCGCTTGTTACAATGTACCCGGTCCTCCGTCCTCTGTGAGCTCCGCAGCCGGAGCGCTTGTTACAATGTATCCGGTCCCCGTCCTCTGTGAGCTCCGCAGCCGGAGCGCTTGTTACAATGTACCCGGTCCTCCGTCCTCTGTGAGCTCCGCAGCCGGAGCGCTTGTTACAATGTACCCGGTCCTCCGTCCTCTGTGAGCTCCGCAGCCGGAGCGCTTGTTACAATGTACCCGGTCCTCCATCCTCTGTGAGCTCCGCAGCCGGAGCGCTTGTTACAATGTACCCGGTCCTCCGTCCTCTGTGAGCTCCGCAGCCGGAGCGCTTGTTACAATGTATCCGGTCCCCGTCCTCTGTGAGCTCCGCAGCCGGAGCGCTTGTTACAATGTATCCGGTCCTCCGTCCTCTGTGAGCTCCGCAGCCGGAGCGCTTGTTACAATGTACCCGGTCCTCCGTCCTCTGTGAGCTCCGCAGCCGGGCGCTTGTTACAATGTATCCGTCCCCGTCCTCTGTGACTCCGCAGCCGGAGCGCTTGTTACAATGTACCCGTCCTCCGTCTCTGTGAGCTCCGCAGCCGGAGTGCTGTTACAATGTACCGTCCTCCGTCCTCGTGAGCTCCGCACGGACGCTTGTTACATGTACCCCTCGTCCCTGGAGCTCCGCACGAGCGTTGTTACAATTACCTCCTCTCCTCGAGCCCGCACCGGAGCCTGTTACATGATCCGTCCCTCCTCGTGAGCTCCGCAGCCGACGTTGTTATGTATCCGGTCCGTCTCTGTACCGCACGAGCGCTTGTCATTACCCGTCCTCGTCTGAGCTCCGCAGCCGAGTGCTTGTTACAATTACCAGTCCTCCGTCCTCTGTGAGTCCGCAGCGACGCTGTTACAATGTACCCGTCTCCTCCTGTGAGCTCCGCAGCCGGAGCGCTTGTTACAATGTACCCGGTCCTCCGTCCTCTGTGAGCTCCGCAGCGGAGCGCTTGTTACAATGTACCCAGTCCTCCGTCCTCTGTGAGCTCCGCGCCGAGCTTGTTACAATGACCCTCCTCCTCCTCTGTGAGCTCCGCACCGGAGCCTTGTTACAATGTACCGTCCCCGTCCTCTGTGAGCTCCGCAGCGAGCGCTTGTTACAATGTACCCGTCCTCCCCTCTGTGAGCTCCGCAGCCGGAGCGCTTGTTACAATGTACCGGTCCTCCGTCCTGTGAGCTCCGCAGCCGGAGCGCTTGTTACAATGTACCGTCCTCCGTCCTCTGTGAGCTCCGCAGCCGGAGCGCTTGTTACAATGTACCCGTCCTCCGTCCTCTGTGACTCCGCAGCCGGACGCTTTTACAATGTACCGTCCTCCGTCCTCTGTGAGCTCCGCAGCCGGATGCTTGTTACAATGTACCAGTCCTCCGTCCCTGTGAGCTCCGCAGCCGGAGCGCTTGTTACAATGTACCAGTCCTCCGTCCTCTGTGAGCTCCGCAGCCGAGCGCTTGTTACAATGTACCCAGTCCTCCGTCCTCTGTGAGCTCCGCGCCGGGGCTTGTTACAATGTACCCGGTCCTCCGTCCTCTGTGAGCTCCGCAGCCGGAGCGCTTGTTACAATGTACCAGTCCTCCGTCCTCTGTGAGCTCCGCAGCCGGAGCGCTTGTTACAATGTACCCAGTCCTCCGTCCTCTGTGAGCTCCGCAGCCGAGCGCTTGTTACAATGTACCCGTCCTCCGTCCTCTGTGAGCTCCGCAGCCGAGCGCTTGTTACAATGTACCCAGTCCTCCGTCCTCTGTGAGCTCCGCAGCCGGAGGCTTGTACAATGTACCTGTCCCCGTCCTCTGTGAGCTCCGCAGCCGGAGCGCTTGTTACAATGTACCCGTCCTCGTCCTCTGTGAGCTCCGCAGCCGGAGCGCTTGTTACAATGTACCCAGTCCTCCGTCCTCTGTGAGCTCCGCAGCCGGAGCGCTTGTTACATGTACCCAGTCCACCGTCCTCTGTGAGCTCCGCAGCCGGAGCGCTTGTTACAATGTACCCAGTCCTCCGTCCTCTGTGAGCTCCGCAGCCGGAGCGCTTGTTACAATGTACCCGGTCCCGTCCTCTGTGAGCTCCGCAGCCGGAGCGCTTGTTACAATGTACCCAGTCCCCGTCCTCTGTGAGCTCCGCAGCCGAGCGCTTGTTACAATGTACCCGTCCTCCGTCCTCTGTGAGCTCCGCAGCCGGAGTGCTTGTTACAATGTACCCGTCCTCCGTCCTCTGTGAGCTCCGCAGCCGGAGCGCTTGTTACAATGTACCCAGTCCTCCGTCCTCTGTGAGCTCCGCAGCCGGAGCGCTTGTACAATGTACCCGGTCCTCCGTCCTCTGTGAGCTCCGCAGCCGGAGCGCTTGTTACAATGTACCCGTCCTCCGTCCTCTGTGAGCTCCGCAGCCGGAGCGCTTGTTACAATGTACCTAGTCCTCCGTCCTCTGTGAGCTCCGCAGCCGGAGCGCTTGTTACAATGTACCAGTCCTCCGTCCTCTGTGAGCTCCGCAGCCGGAGCGCTTGTTACAATGTACCTAGTCCTCCGTCCTCTGTGAGCTCCGCAGCCGGAGCGCTTGTTACAATGTACCCAGTCCTCCGTCCTTGTGAGCTCCGCAGCCGGAGGCTTGTTACAATGTACCTAGTCCTCCGTCCTCTGTGAGCTCCGCAGCCGGAGTGCTTGTTACAATGTACCTAGTCCTCCGTCCTCTGTGAGCTCCGCAGCCGGAGCGCTTGTTACAATGTACCCAGTCCTCCGTCCTCTGTGAGCTCCGCAGCCGGAGCGCTTGTTACAATGTACCCAGTCCTCCGTCCTCTGTGAGCTCCGCAGCCGGAGCGCTTGTTACAATGTACCTGGTCCTCCGTCCTCTGTGAGCTCCGCAGCCGGAGCGCTTGTTACAATGTACCTGGTCCTCCATCCTCTGTGAGCTCCGCAGCCGGAGCGCTTGTTACAATGTACCCAGTCCTCCGTCCTCTGTGAGCTCCGCAGCCGGAGCGCTTGTTACAATGTACCTGGTCCTCCGTCCTCTGTGAGCTCCGCAGCCGGAGTGCTTGTTACAATGTACCTAGTCCTCCGTCCTCTGTGAGCTCCGCAGCCGGAGTGCTTGTTACAATGTACCCGGTCCTCCGTCCTCTGTGAGCTCCGCAGCCGGAGCGCTTGTTACAATGTACCCAGTCCTCCGTCCTCTGTGAGCTCCGCAGCCGGAGCGCTTGTTACAATGTACCCAGTCCTCCGTCCTCTGTGAGCTCCGCAGCCGGAGTGCTTGTTACAATGTACCCGGTCCTCCGTCCTCTGTGAGCTCCGCAGCCGGAGTGCTTGTTACAATGTACCTAGTCCTCCGTCCTCTGTGAGCTCCGCAGCCGGAGTGCTTGTTACAATGTACCCGGTCCTCCGTCCTCTGTGAGCTCCGCAGCCGGAGCGCTTGTTACAATGTACCCAGTCCTCCGTCCTCTGTGAGCTCCGCAGCCGGAGCGCTTGTTACAATGTACCCGGTCCTCCGTCCTCTGTGAGCTCCGCAGCCGGAGCGCTTGTTACAATGTACCCAGTCCTCCGTCCTCTGTGAGCTCCGCAGCCGGAGCGCTTGTTACAATGTACCCAGTCCTCCGTCCTCTGTGAGCTCCGCAGCCGGAGCGCTTGTTACAATGTACCTAGTCCTCCGTCCTCTGTGAGCTCCGCAGCCGGAGCGCTTGTTACAATGTACCCGGTCCTCCGTCCTCTGTGAGCTCCGCAGCCGGAGCGCTTGTTACAATGTACCCAGTCCTCCGTCCTCTGTGAGCTCCGCAGCCGGAGCGCTTGTTACAATGTACCCGGTCCTCCGTCCTCTGTGAGCTCCGCAGCCGCTCTCTACATCGTCACTTCTCGCCTGCGCTGATACATTGTAACGAGCTCCACTGATAAGTTGCGGATTCGGATCTTTCATTTTCAGGATCTTTACAAATCTTGGACATAATGAAATGCGATGACGCCGCTCCTCCTTGTGGGGGTCCTGACTATAACATGGGGTCTTACTGCGGGGTGGGGGCCACATTTCTGCCGGTCCCCTGTAAATGAGAACTGAGCTTGATATGAGCAAATCCCTGAAGTCCTGAGCGGCTCGGAATTAATTAAGTTTAATAGAGACCCCGAGCAAACAGCGAGACCTCAGCAATAAGGCCCCCCATAACAGGGCCCACGTCAGAGACTCAGAACAGGGACCCAAGAGCCATAGGTCTGCTGTATGTGTCACAGGGGCCCCTGAGGTACCAGGGCCAAGATGGGACAGCGACCTCTGAGCTCCCTGAGCAAGTGACACAGGATGGAGGCCGAAGATCTGGGTGAATAGTAGGACCCTCAACTGGAGAGGGGAAACCAGGTGGATAATTATACAACTATGTGATGTCAAAATAATACCGCCATACAGTGCCCGCATAATAACACTACAGAAGTACTTCATAATACTGCCATACAGTGCTATATTACTACCATACAGTGCTATAATACTGCCATAGAACTCCCTAATAATATCGCCATACAGTGGCCGCATTACGCTACAGAAGTACTTAATATAGTGCTATAATACTGCCATAGAACTCCCTAATAATACTGTCATACAGTGCCTGTATAATAACAGTACAGAAGTGCTTAATAATACTGCCATACAACTCCCTATTAATATTGCCATACAGTGCTATAATACTGCCATAGAACTCCGTAATAATACCGCCATACAGTACCTGTATAATAATGCTACAGAAGTACTTAATAATACCTCCATAGTGCTATAATACTGCCATACAACTCCCTAATAATACTGCCATACAGTGCCCGTATAATAATACTACAATATAACTCCCGCATGAAACTGCTGTATAATGACCTAACATTAGTGACCTGATAATAGCGCATCTTCCTGATGTGACAGCGGTGGTCCCGCGGCATTTGCCCCCGTATGCGGCAGCTGGGCTGGCAGCGAGGTTTCCATTAGTCGGGTGACTACTTGGTGACGGAGCGTCGCTCGATTCCAAGGAAACGTCTTCGCAGTTGTAGCGCCTGTGAGAAGCGTCAGGTCGGCGGCCGCTGAAGGCCCCACCGATCCTGCGGCAGGAGGGGCTCCTGGACAAGGCCCCTCAGTCCTGCCATGAGGAGGTGAAAGAAATGTCCTGAATACGGGGAAGCTCGGGGTACAGAGGCGCGTACATGTGTGTAACCGCTACTCGGGTACAAATAAAAAAAAACCTTTTGTGCCTGCAGCTCCACTGCATAGCTATGTGTCTCCATGGTGATAGACAACAATCTGACCCAATCTACAATTAATATATAGACCCGGTGCTCCCACAATCCTGTAGGCTCGGGTCCTGGGGACCAACAGGAAGATTTGGGGGATTTATTCGCTGCCTATAAAATTCCTGAACTTCCAGACTCCGCGTTCCCGACCTCTCTGTCCCTGTGGGAAAACGACCTGAAAACAAATTCCTGAGGTTTTTTGACTTTGCGGCCATTTGCCTCTTCCAACAAGTAATAAAGAAGTGACATCATGGCCCGGCGCAGGGACAGGGCGAGAATCGGGACCAATGCTGCTCGGTGCCCCCCTGCTTTACACCGCTGCTCTGCCCCATTAGCACACACCCATGATGTCACTGCCATTATTTGCCCCCTGCGCTCACGCTGCCCCTCACTGACCTGCGGCTCCGGTTTCTCAGCTTTGTAACAGTCATTGTTGGCAGGGTCCGAGCTGCTTTCTGGTGGTCTCATAATTTCCCAGCAGTAAACTTTGAAATCATACACCCAGACCTAGAAGAAGACGGATTTGTCTATTTCTCTTTCCTGCCGCCCCAGTTCCCATTGTGAACTTCTGTTCTAGGCTGTATTCTAGCAGTGAGGGGCAAATTCCACCCTGCGGGGTAGAAAACCTTCCCTACAATGAATGATGGCAGAATGCTACATATATGTGAGAAAACATTCCCGGCTCGTCGCGGGGTCTCTCCGTCTGTGAAGCTCTGTAAGTTGTAGAACAGCAGTTATCACATTCACATCACGATCTGCACATGTGGGAGACGACTCGGCGTATAAGGAGGAAATGATCGTAAAGTGCTGATCCCAAATAGTAACAATGTGTCACAGAATTAACACTAAACTCCTCAAGGAGGATCCAGCCTATATTACTGGCAGAGACAGATCTCACATCCAGCCTATATTACTGGGAGAGACAGATCTCACATCCAGCCTATATTACTGGGAGAGACAGATCTCACATCCAGCCTATATTACTGGGAGAGACAGATCTCACATCCAGCCTATATTACTGGGAGAGACAGATCTCA
This sequence comes from Oophaga sylvatica, assembly GCA_033576555.1. Classification (NCBI taxonomy): domain Eukaryota; kingdom Metazoa; phylum Chordata; class Amphibia; order Anura; family Dendrobatidae; genus Oophaga; species Oophaga sylvatica. The sequence continues at coordinate 44,466,753 of JARQOD010000010.1, read as the reverse complement.
CATCCAGCCTATATTACTGGGAGAGACAGATCTCACATCCAGCGTATATTACTGGCAGAGACAGATCTCACATCCAGCCCGTATTACTGGGAGAGACAGATCTCACATCCAGCCTATATTACTAGGAGAGACAGATCTCACATCAAGCCTATATTACTGGGAGAGACAGATCTCACATCCAGCCTATATTACTGGGAGAGACAGATCTCACATCCAGCCTATATTACTGGGAGAGACAGATCTCACATCCAGCCTATATTACTGGCAGAGACAGATCTCACATCCAGCCCGTATTACTGGGAGAGACAGATCTCACATCCAGCCTATATTACTAGGAGAGACAGATCTCACATCAAGCCTATATTACTGGGAGAGACAGATCTCACATCCAGCCTATATTACTAGGAGAGACAGATCTCAAATCAAGCCTATATTACTGGGAGAGACACACAGACCTCACATCCAGTCTATATTACTGGGAGAGACAAACAGACCTCACATCCAGCCTATATTACTGGGAGACATACAGAGCTCACATCCAGCCTATATTACTGGGAGAGACACACAGACCTCACATCCAGCCTATATTACTGGGAGAGACACACAGAGCTCACATCTAGCCTATATTACTGGGAGAGACACACAGACCTCACATCCAGTCTATATTACTGGGAGACATACAGAGCTCACATTCAGCTTATATTACTGGGAAGACACACAGAGCTCACATCCAGCCTATATTACTGGGAGAGACACACAGAGCTCACATCCAGCCTATATTACTGGCAGATACAGATCTCACATCCAGCTATATTACTGGAGAGACACACAGAGTTCACATCCAGCCTATATTACTGGGAGAGACACACAGACCTCACATCCAGCCTATATTACTGGGAGAGATAGATCTCACATCCAGCCTATATTACTGGGAGAGACAGATCTCACATCCAGCCTATATTACTGGGAGAGACAGACCTCACATCCAGCCTATATTACTGGGAGAGACACACAGACCTCACATCCAACCTATATTACTGGGAGAGACAGATCTCACAACCAGCCTATATTAGTGGAGAGAACACAGACCTCACATCCAACCTATATTACTGGGAGAGACACACAGAGCTCACACCCAGCCTATATTACTGGGAGAGACACACAGACCTCACATCCAGTCTATATTACTGGGAGAGACACACAGACCTCACATCCAGCCTATATTACTGGGAGAGACACACAGACCTCACATCCAGCCTATATTACTGGGAGAGACAGACCCACATCCAGCCTATATTACTGGGAGAGACAGATCTCACATCCAGCCTATATTACTGGGAGAGACAGATCTCACATCCAGCCTATATTACTGGGAGAGACAGATCTCACATCCAGCCTATATTACTTGGAGAGACAGATCTCACATCCAGCCTATATTACTGGGAGAGACAGATCTCACATCCAGCCTATATTACTGGGAGAGACAGATCTCACATCCAGCCTATATTACTGGGAGAGACAGATCTCACATCCAGCCTATATTACTGGGAGAGACAGATCTCACATCCAGCCTATATTACTGGCAGAGACAGATCTCACATCCAGCCCGTATTACTGGGAGAGACAGATCTCACATCCAGCCTATATTACTAGGAGAGACAGATCTCACATCAAGCCTATATTACTGGGAGAGACAGATCTCACATCCAGCCTATATTACTAGGAGAGACAGATCTCACATCAAGCCTATATTACTGGGAGAGACACACAGACCTCACATCCAGTCTATCTTACTGGGAGAGACACACAGACCTCACATCCAGCCTATATTACTGGGAGAGACACACAGAGCTCACATCTAGCCTATATTACTGGGAGAGACACACAGAGCTCACATCCAGCCTATATTACTGGGAGAGACACACAGAGCTCACATCTAGCCTATATTACTGGGAGAGACACACAGACCTCACATCCAGTCTATATTACTGGGAGACATACAGAGCTCACATTCAGCTTATTGTAAGGTTCTATGTATATATTCCTGAAACTCAGTTTGTTCGTCAGCCATTTTACTTTCTGTCTTGCTGCAGCTATCTTGCCCTCAGTCAAAATGGAGTTTCCAGCTTGCATGTTCCCGCCCTGATTCTCTCCTTTGCTTCTTAAGCAGCCACAGCTGAGCAATCAGTGCTTCAGAATCTAGCCTGCAGTGAACCTGTGACTTGACTCCTGTAAGCCTTGGACCTTGTACTCCAGCTATTCCTACTGAGGAACTCTGAAGCACTTGTGGACTCTGAACCCTGCTCTTTGAAAGACCCACGTTTGCATGGACTTACGGTAACAGAGAAGAAGATCCTGAATCTGTATTGGAGAGTGATTGCTGAGCTTGGATTACTCTGGCCTGCTGTGTCTCCTGTTTCTGTGTCTGCAAACTGTGTGACTATTTCTGCCAACTTGTATGAAGTAATACAGGACTTTTCTATATCAAACCTGTGACTCCTGTGTTTTCATCGCACCCAAGCACAAGACGCTATATGAACTGTACTACATACATTACAAGATTCTGAAGCCAAAAAACGTTAGTGTCTGCTGGGTCTGGAAGGCTGTGTCTGCTGTACTGTGGATATCAGACGTCCGGTTGTACTTTCTGTGATGACAGTGGTTGTGACTTCTCACAACCATTCCAGGTGAGCAATTCCCTTAAGTTTTTTCTTTTTGCAGTGTTACCACAGGTAAACACTATTGTTTTTTTTTTTTTTTTTCCTTTCTTTTCTCTTTTTTGTCTGCTGTAACTCTGGATATCAGATGTCTGGTTGAAACTTTCTGTGATGATAGTGGTTGTGACTTCTCACAACCATTCCAGGTGAGCAGTTCCCTTAATTTTTTTTTCTCTCTGCAGTGTTGCCACAGGTGAACACTATTGTTTTTTTTTTTTTCTCTCCTCTTCTTCCAGTAATCCTGTCTTAAAAGATCTGGAAAATGGAGGCCCGCATAAAGGAACTTTGCGGAGTGACTGATAATATCCTTGCAGATTTGCAGAATATAAAGACCCGTTTTACAAATCTACAGGACCTCAATAATCACAATTTGCAAGTGGTTGGACAGACTACCCAGGATTTGCGAGCCAGGATTGAGGTTCTAGAGGGGCGAGTCCAGGCTCCTGCCGTAGCCCCGAGTGCTGGGATTCCCAAGTTGCCCCCTTTTCGTTTTGGCGGTGAACGTGAGAAATTCAGGGGATTTATTAATCAATGCAATCTTTTTTTTTCTGCACATGCTTCACAATTTCCCACTGAACGATCTAAGGTGCTTACTATAATTATGTTGCTTACCAACAAGGCTTTAATGTGGGCAAACCCTCTGATTGAGACTGAGGATGATTGTTTGAATCACCTTGATGATTTTATTTCAGCCATGGGGCAGGTGTTTGATGACCCCAATCGAGGTGCAACAGCTGAAGCAGCCATGTTAGCTTTGCGCCAAGGTAAGCACTCGGTAGCTGAATATGCCTTGGATTTCAGGAGATGGGCCCTTGATACCACCTGGGACAGTTCCGCCAAAAAATCTATTTTTCGAAAGGGGTTATCTCCACTGATTAAGGATGAACTTGCTCGTGCCGAACCTCCCACTGCGTTAGGTGACTTTATTAACTACTGCATCCGTATTGATACTCGTTGACTGAACGCAGGCAAGAGAGATGGTTCGAAAGCAATCCTACTAACCTTTTCCTACCTTCCTCTCCAGCTAAGGAACCTTTGAGTAGGATTACACGGGAACCTGAACCTGAACCCATGCAGGTAGACTCTTTACAACGACGGGTTAGTGATGCACGCAAGGAACATCGTTTTAAGGAGAATCTATGTTTCTATTGTGGTAAGTCAGGGCACTTCATTATAAACTGCCCCAGCCGTTCTCGTAAGACTACTGCAGCACACATTCATTGTGAGTGTTGCGAGAGGGGATCTGTCAGGTCCGAGCCTCAGGCTCCAGAGAGATCTGCAGCAACAGATCTTGATTTCTCGGACTTAAACTCCGTTACCTCTGAGGACGTTGACTGTGTAAACGCTGCCATTTTTCAAGTTTCCTCAGCGGTGTCCCAGCTGAGTTGTAAGAAAAACAATTCTCATTGCTTTCTTTCCATCAAACTCTGGGTTGACTCAGCTTGGGTGTCTAGCTCTGCTATGATCGACTCAGGGGCAAGTGGAAATTTTATGGATGTCTCCTTTGCTCTGAAACAGGGAATACGTTCAGTGAAGAAGGCTACTCCAGTACAGATGGAAACTGTGGATGGCTCCCTGCTGACCTCTGGACCAGTGGATCAGGAAACAGAGCCTTTGAGGGTTCTTATGGGTAAAGATCATCAAGAGAAACTGTCCTTTATGCTTATCTCTTCTCCCCACTTTCCCATTATTCTAGGGCTACCATGGCTGCAGGCTCAGAATCCTACCATTAACTGGGAGACCAAGGAATTACACTTTCCAGAGAAACAGATGAGTCCAAAAGTTTCAGCTTGCTCTGTTCCTAAAGGAATCATGTCAGTCCCTGAACTACCAGCTGTATACCAGGACTATGTGGATTTATGTGACAAGAAGAACGCTGACCAGCTTCCTCCTCACCGTCCATATGATTGTCCAATTGAATTATTGCCTGGAGCAGAGATACCTTTTGGTAAGATCTACCCCCTGGCGGGGCCCGAGCTAAAGGCTTTAAAGGATTACATAGATGAAAATCTAGCCAAGGGCTTCATACGCCCCTCTTCATCTCCTGCAGGTGCACCCATCTTCTTTGTAAAGAAGAAAGATGGATCTCTGAGACCATGCGTAGACTATAGGGAACTCAATAAGGTTACTATTAGAAACCGTTATCCATTGCCTTTAATCCCTGAGTTATTGGAGAGAGTGCGACATGCCAAAATTTTTTCTAAACTAGATCTTCGTGGGGCCTATAACTTAGTCCGTATTAGACCTGGGGATGAATGGAAGACTGCATTCAGGTCACGCTATGGACACTTTGAATATCTAGTTATGCCTTTTGGTCTAAGTACCGCCCCAGCCACTTTCCAACACTTGGTGAATGACATCTTCAGGGATCTCCTAGATACATTCGTGGTGATTTATTTGGATGATATTCTAATTTTTTCTAACTCCACAGAGGAACATCATGGACATGTGAGAATGGTCTTGGAACGTCTAAGACAAAATCATCTTTACATCAAACTTGAAAAGTGTGAATTCCATAGGACCGAAATTCAATTTCTGGGGTATGTACTGTCTACACAAGGAATTAGTATGGATGGAAGCAAAACCCAAGCCATCAAGGATTGGCCAAGTCCTAGAAATGTGAAGGAGGTACAGCGCTTCATCGGGTTTGCCAACTTCTATAGACGTTTCATTAGAAATTTCTCTGAGGTAGTGTCACCTATCACTCAACTTACCCGGAAAGAGTCTAGGTTTTCCTGGACTCCCCAAGCCCAGGAAGCATTTTCCCGTCTAAAAGATAAATTTACCACTGCACCTATCCTAGTACATCCCAACCCGAGCTTGCCTTCATAATAGAGGTGGATGCTTCAGACTGTGCCGTTGGAGCTATACTCTCTCAGAGAACAGGTGAGAAGAATGTCTTGCATCCCTGTGCCTTCTTTTCCCAGCAGTTGTCTTCGGCTGAGAGGAACTACGATGTGGGCAATAGAGAGTTGTTGGCCATTATTGCCGCCTTCAAAGAATGGAGACACCTTCTTCAGGGAGCTGCACAGCAAATAGTCGTCCTGACAGACCATCGTAACCTTGAGTTTATCAGGTCGGCTAAGTGCCTGACTCCTCGCCAGGCTCGCTGGAATCTTTTCTTAAACCAATTTAATTTTATCATCTCTTATAGACCAGGATCGCGCAATGGAAAGGCTGATGCACTCTCTAGGATTTACTCAGCAGAGACACGTCCAATTACTCCTCCTAAGACTATTCTTCCTGACTCTAGATTCCTAGGAGTAATTCATAATCAAGACCTACTTAAGGACATCAAGGAAGCATACCATGCGGATTCCTTTTTGGCACAACCCCCAAGGGACGTAAGTCTTGTCTTTAAGAATGGTGTGTGGATTCAGGGACAACGTCTGTATATTCCTGAAACAGTCAGATTGAGAGTATTGCAACTCATTCACGATTCCAAGATAGCTGGGCATAGAGGAATTCTAAAGACACAGGAATTTCTTTCTCGTTTCTTTTGGTGGCCCACTTGCAGGAAGGATGTTTTGAATTATGTCACTTCATGTGAGGTCTGTGCAAGATGCAAAACACCTCGCTCCTCACCAACTGGTCTGTTACAGCCTCTTCCCACCCCGTCCCGCCCGTGGGGATCCATTTCTATGGACTTCATTGTGGAGTTACCAACCTCTCAGGGGAAGAACACCATTCTAGTGGTGGTTGACCGTCTAACAAAGGCAGCTCATTTTATCCCTTGTGTCGGCTTACCCACTGCAAAACAGACATCAGATTTGATGATTAAAGATGTGTTTCGCTTACATGGAGTACCGGATGAGGTTATTTCGGATCGAGGGGTGCAATTCACTTCTAGGTTTTGGCAAAATTTCTGTGCAGCATTGGACATTAAAGTAAACCTTTCTTCTGCTTTTCATCCCCAGACTAATGGACAGACCGAACGAACCAATCAAACCCTGGAGCAGTATCTCCGCTGCTTTATCTGCCACCTACAGGATGATTGGGTGGATCTACTTCCATTAGCTGAGTTCTCGTATAACAACTCTCAGAGTGCCTCCACTAAACAGTCTCCTTTTTACTCTAATCTAGGTTATCATCCTAACATTCTACCACGATTTCCCATAGAAACGCCTTTACCAGCAGTGGCTGAAAGAATCACGTCTTTACAGAAGAATATGGATCTTCTAAAGGAAAATCTGGAATCGGCTCAAGAAAGGTACAAGAAAGCAGCAGATAAATTTCGTAAACCTGCACCAGCTTTCAAGGTAGGAGACTTGGTCTGGCTGTCAACCAGAAATCTTAAGTTAAGGATTCCATCGTCTAAGTTGGGACATAAGTACATTGGACCCTATAAAATCAGTAAAATTATAAGTGCCGTTGCTTGTCGTCTTCAACTGCCCAGAACTATGAGAATCCACCCTGTCTTTCATGTATCCCTACTAAAGGCTGCGACACCCAATACGTTTCCTGGACGTTCCTCTCCTTGCCCTGACCCAGTGCTAGTCGATGGTCAGGAAGAATTTGTGGTGGAAAGGATTTTAGATTCCAGGTTGTATAGAAATCAGTTACAATATCTGATTAAATGGCAGGGCTACCCAGTGGAGGACAACTCATGGGAACCGGTCAATAACGTTAATGCTCCTCGCTTGCTCCGTCAGTTTCATCAGAGGTACCCACACAAGCCTGGTCTGAGGTCATCCGGAGGTTGTCCTTAAGGGGGGAGTAATGTAAGGTTCTATGTATATATTCCTGAAACTCAGTTTGTTCGTCAGCCATTTTACTTTCTGTCTTGCTGCAGCTATCTTGCCCTCAGTCAAAATGGAGTTTCCAGCTTGCATGTTCCCGCCCTGATTCTCTCCTTTGCTTCTTAAGCAGCCACAGCTGAGCAATCAGTGCTTCAGAATCTAGCCTGCAGTGAACCTGTGACTTGACTCCTGTAAGCCTTGGACCTTGTACTCCAGCTATTCCTACTGAGGAACTCTGAAGCACTTGTGGACTCTGAACCCTGCTCTTTGAAAGACCCACGTTTGCATGGACTTACGGTAACAGAGAAGAAGATCCTGAATCTGTATTGGAGAGTGATTGCTGAGCTTGGATTACTCTGGCCTGCTGTGTCTCCTGTTTCTGTGTCTGCAAACTGGTGACTATTTCTGCCAACTTGTATGAAGTAATACAGGACTTTTCTATATCAAACCTGTGACTCCTGTGTTTTCATCGCACCCAAGCACAAGACGCTATATGAACTGTACTACATACATTACACTTATATTACTGGGAGAGACACACAGAGCTCACATCCAGCCTATATTACTGGGAGAGACACACAGAGCTCACATCCAGCCTATATTACTGGGAGAGACAGATCTCACATCCAGCCTATATTACTTGGAGAGACAGATCTCACATCCAGCCTATATTACTGGGAGAGACAGATCTCACATGCAGCCTATATTACTGGAGAAACAGATCTCACATCCAGCCTATATTACTGGGAGAGACAGATCTTACATCCAGCCTATATTACTGGGAGAGACAGATCTCACATCCAGCCTATATTACAAAAAGAGACAGATCTCACATCCAGCCCGTATTACTGGGAGAGACAGATCTCACATCAAGCCTATATTACTGTGAGAGACAGATCTCACATCCAGCCTATATTACTAGGAGAGACAGATCTCACATCAAGCCTATATTACTGGGAGAGACACACAGACCTCACATCCAGTCTATATTACTGGGAGAGACACACAGACCTCACATCCAGCCTATATTACTGGGAGACATACAGAGCTCACATCCAGCCTATATTACTGGGAGAGACACACAGACCTCACATCCAGCCTATATTACTGGGAAAGACACACAGAGCTCACATCTAGCCTATATTACTGGGACAGACACACAGAGCTCACATCCAGCCTATATTACTGGGAGAGACACACAGAGCTCACATCTAGCCTATATTACTGGGAGAGACACACAGACCTCACATCCAGTCTATATTACTGGGAGACACACAGAGCTCACATCCAGCCTATATTACTGGGAGAGACACACAGAGCTCACATCCAGCCTATATTACTGGCAGAGACAGACCTCACATCCAACCTATATTACTGGGAGAGACACACAGAGCTCACACCCAGCCTATATTACTGGGAGAGACACACAGACCTCACATCCAGCCTATGTTACTGGGAGAGACACACAGACCTCACATCCAGCCTATATTACTGGGAGAGATAGATCTCACATCCAGCCTATATTACTGGGAGAGACAGATCTCACATCCAGCCTATATTACTGGGAGAGACAGACCTCACATCCAGCCTATATTACTGGGAGAGACACACAGACCTCACATCCAACCTATATTACTGGGAGAGACAGATCTCACAACCAGCCTATATTTAGTGGGAGAGACACACAGACCTCACATCCAACCTATATTACTGGGAGAGACACACAGAGCTCACACCCAGCCTATATTACTGGGAGAGACACACAGACCTCACATCCAGTCTATATTACTGGGAGAGACACACAGACCTCACATCCAGCCTATATTACTGGGAGAGACACACAGACCTCACATCCAGCCTATATTACTGGGAGAGACAGACCTCACATCCAGCCTATATTACTGGGAGAGACAGATCTCACATCCAGCCTATATTACTGGGAGAGACAGATCTCACATCCAGCCTATATTACTGGGAGAGACAGATCTCACATCCAGCCTATATTACTTGGAGAGACAGATCTCACATCCAGCCTATATTACTGGGAGAGACAGATCTCACATGCAGCCTATATTACTGGGAGAGACAGATCTCACATCCAGCCTATATTACTGGGAGAGACAGATCTTACATCCAGCCTATATTACTGGGAGAGACAGATCTCACATCCAGCCTATATTACAAAAAGAGACAGATCTCACATCCAGCCTATATTACTGCGAGAGACAGATCTCACATCCAGCCTATATTACAAGAAGAGACAGATCTCACATCCAGCCTATATTACTGGGAGACCCTCAGACCTCGCATCCAGCCTATATTACTGGGAGAGACACACAGAGCTCACATCCACCCTGTATTACAGGAAGAGACAGATCTCACATCAAGCCTATATTACTGGGAGACAGATCTCACATCCAGCCTATATTACTGGGAGAGACAGATCCCACATCCAGCACAGGTACGGACTGGGGCTGGAATTCAGTCCTGACATGTGAGATCACACCGGCCCGTGCTGTCCCCGTCCCCATGAAGCAGATGGGAGATATTACTAATATTACCCTGGATGGAGGAAAGGAAGATTTACTACAAGACCAATATTTCTAATGATCCCCGCGGCTGCTGGGGAAGTGACGGAGTCACCACATTGTGCTCAGTCACAACTCTTACCAGTATGGGGGTCTTCAGAACACCGATCCTGCTAACAATGTATCAGACAAGGCACAACCTGACCAGACAGGCTCTTCTGGCATTTGCCAGAACTGCCAGATGACCAGTCCGCCCTGGTCTACAGGTTCTATTCCTCCACTGAAGATGTTGTAGGTGATGAAACTCTTGTCACCACCAGCTCCAGGTAATCAAGAACGATATGAAAAATAAATAAATCAATTACATTTAGAATTAAAATGCTGACACATTACACACACCCTGCCCCTGCCCATAGTTCTAGTGCTTCCAAAATCGGAGAGAAAAGATACTAACATGAATGTTCTACAAAAAGGCTCCAAACCCCAAACTCTCGTTTAACCCTTGTGGGGCTAAAGTGCCAAGCCTGAACATCAGTCTGCTCTCCTGCTCGGCTACAGGTCGCCTCCTCTGAAGCCCACTGTCACAACTTCTCTGCCCCTGGTTTGTAACAATTTTGGGTTACATTAATGGGGGTTTGTAGAATGTTTAGGGAGTTCTCAGTGTGGACTCATCTGCCATGTTTGGTCTTCTCAATGTCAGGGCAACGTTCCCTAAGGTTGTTAACCCTATATTTGTTACGTGGGCACTCGGAATGATACATAACCCCCTTAGAGCATGAGATGTTTTCTGACAAGTTCTAGAACCATCATGGTTTTTGAAAAATTTGTTTTATTCACATTGGTTCAGACTTTACACCATTCAGGCGGGTAATAACCGGGATCTTCTGGTTTATTCTGCGGTTCGTGCCTCCTCGCATCATAACGGATAGAACTAAAATATCTCTTCACTTATGAGATCGTCTGGTGATGATGGATGGCGCTGGCAAAAGTATTTTTTTAAGTACAGGGTCAGGAGGGCAGTGGGTGGGATGTTGGTAGTTTGGGTGACATATTTGGTCAGTGCGTGGGATATTGGTAGTTCGGGTGGCATCGGTGGGCAGTGGGTGGGATGTTGGTAGTTTGGGTGGCATCGGTGGGCAGTGGGTGGGATGTTGGTAGTTTGGGTGACATATTTGGTCAGTGCGTGGGATATTGGTAGTTCGGGTGGCATCGGTGGGCAGTGGGTGGGATGTTGGTAGTTTGGGTGGCATCGGTGGGCAGTGGGTGGGATGTTGGTAGTTCGGGTGGCATTGGTGGGCAGTGGGTGGGATGTTAGTTTGGGTTGCATCGGTGGGCAGTGGGTGGGATGTTGGTAGTTTGGGTTGCATCGGTGGGCAGTGGGTGGGATGTTGGTAGTTTGGGTGGCATCGGTGGGCAGTGGGTGGGATGTTGGTAGTTTGGGTGACATATTTGGTCAGTGCGTGGGATATTGGTAGTTCGGGTGGCATCGGTGGGCAGTGGGTGGATGTTGTAGTTTGGGTGGCATCGGTGGGCAGTGGGTGGGATGTTGGTAGTTCGGGTGGCATTGGTGGGCAGTGGGTGGGATGTTGTTTGGGTGATGGTGGCAGTGGGTGGATGTTGTAGTTGGGTGCATCGGTGTGGCATGGTGGGATGTTGGTAGTTCGGTGACTTTGGCAGTGGGTGGGATGTTGGTAGTTGGGTGGCATTGTTGGCAGTGGGTGGGATGTTGGTAGTTCGGGTGACATTTTTGGGCAGTGGGTGGGATGTTGGTAGTTCGGGTGACATCTTTGGGCAGTGGGTGGGATGTTGGTAGTTCGGGTGGCATTTTGGGCAGTGGGTGGGATGTTGGTAGTTCGGGTGACATTTTTGGGCAGTGGGTGGGATGTTGGTAGTTCGGGTGGCATCTTGGGCAGTGGGTGGGATGTTGGTAGTTCGGGTGACATTTTTGGGCAGTGGGTGGGATGTTGGTAGTTTGGGTGACATCTTGGGCAGTGGGTGGGATGTTGGTAGTTTGGGAGGCATTTTTGGGCAGTGGGTGGGATGTTGGTAGTTGGGTGACATTTGGGCAGTGGGTGGGATGTTGGTAGTTTGGGTGGCATCGGTGGGCAGTGGGTGGGATGTTGGTAGTTTGGGTGGCATTGTGGCAGTGGTGGGATGTTGGTAGTTCGGGTGGCATCGGTGGGCAGTGGGTGGGATGTTGGTAGTTTGGGTGGCATCGGTGGGCAGTGGGTGGGATGTTGGTAGTTTGGGTGGCATTGGTGGGCAGTGGGTGGGATGTTGGTAGTTTGGGTGCATCGGTGGGCAGTGGGTGGGATGTTGGTAGTTTGGGTGGCATCGGTGGGCAGTGGGTGGGATGTTGGTAGTTTGGGTGCATTGGTGGGCAGTGGGTGGGATGTTGGTAGTTCGGGTGGCATCGGTGGGCAGTGGGTGGGATGTTGGTAGTTTGGGTGCATCGGTGGGCAGTGGGTGGGATGTTGGTAGTTCGGGTGGCATTGTTGGGCAGTGGTGGGATGTTGGTAGTTGGGTGCATTTTTGGCAGTGGGTGGGATGTTGGTAGTTGGGTGGCATTTTTGGGCAGTGGGTGGGATGTTGGTAGTTCGGGTGACATTTTTGGGCAGTGGGTGGGATGTTGGTAGTTCGGGTGGCATTTTGGGCAGTGGGTGGGATGTTGGTAGTTCGGGTGACATTTTTGGGCAGTGGGTGGGATGTTGGTAGTTCGGGTGGCATCTTTGGGCAGTGGGTGGGATGTTGGTAGTTCGGTGACATTTTTGGGCAGTGGGTGGGATGTTGGTAGTTTGGGTGACATCTTTGGGCAGTGGGTGGGATGTTGGTAGTTCGGGTGGCATTTTTGGGCATGGGTGGGATGTTGGCAGTTCGGGTGACATCTTTGGGCAGTGGGTGGGATGTTGTTAGTTTGGGTGGCATTTTTGGGCAGTGGGTGGGATGTTGGTAGCTCGGGTGACATTTTTCGGCAGTGGGTGGGATGTTGGCAGTTCGGGTGACATCTTTGGGCAGTGGGTGGGATGTTGTTAGTTCGGGTGGCATTTTTGGGCAGTGGGTGGGATGTTGGTAGTTCGGGTGACATTTTTGGACAGTGGGTGGGATGTAGGGATTTCGGGTGGCACAGTCCCTGGCGATGTCTAGTGCGGGCCCTCTCACCATTGCACACCTTTACATTTGGGCCACTCGCCCTTCTTGCTCTCTGCCCCCGCTCTCTTCTCTGGTGTCTCCTGCATCCTGGCAATCATTAGTTTTCCGTCGCACATTCTCCCACCATTGGCTGGGTGGACAGGATAAGCGTCTTCTGCGCTGATGGCCCCCGGTGGTCTCTTCCAGGATTAAAAAGCCACATGAATCCCCAGTGTCAGTGAATGGGACCATCCCGCACAGTGGAGGCGGTGGTCCCGGCTCAGGTGTCCGGTCTCTGCAGATGTTGGACACGTGAGAAGCCGCGGTGATGGGTCAGTGCTCGGCTCTGTGCTCAGGTCAGAACCACACAGGGATGTCGCAGTGTAATTCCTGTTTGCAGAAGAGATGAGCAGCGCAGGAATGAGGAGATGATCTGCACAAGGGGATTAGGGGCTGCTGGCGGGATTTAAAGCGATTTAAAGGGATGCATCACTGCAATTACCACAATGCTGGAAATCACCGCAGGAATCCTCACCACCTGATGGAGACTGTGGCACGGAAAGGGTTAAAAAGCCAGGTAGCCCCCAACACAGGGAATAAATCGTCTGCTCCTGGGAACGTTGGGCGCCAGCCTCTATGATGTGGGGGTAACCCGCCACCTGGGTGACAGCTCTGGGGGGCCCCATATTGATTGGTTCTCACAAATACGCACCCTGATGAGGCTTCAGACCACGGCAGGTTGGGCATTCTGGACTCTGGGAAAGCTGAGTGATGGCTGAAGAGCACACAGGACGTGGGTGTGAGGTTGGCAGCGTCCATTATTAATGGTGTGCTGAAAAAGCCGACACCGGAGGAACTGAACATCTCTCACACGGCAGCCATGTCAGCAGCGGCGCCGGGGGGCTTCATGTGCCCACTCCTCACCTGTTACGTTCCTGGCAGACGCCAACCTTAGTTTTATAAACTTCTATCCTTTTATAATGAAACGTTCTGCAACTTTCTAGTAGACATTTTGTTTCTGCTCATTGCCTTTCATCTTGCTGTCAGTAAATGGAACCATTCTCGCTTACATCCAATACTCTTCTGTAGGATCAGAGCTTTGTTTGTAATGTGTAACCATGGAGACACATTGGTCCAAAGAGCCTGGTGCTGAGTACACAATACGAATCATTATTATTTGCAGCGTTACTTTCCATACATCGGAGCGGTGGTCTCCGGCACGTTCAAAACTACAACTCCAGCGCGGGGGCATGCTGAGTGTTACAGTCATGGAGTAAAAAAAAAATAACTAAGTGCAGTCACTCTCATGCTATTTTGTGTCGTTCTCCCATCACTCTCCAGCCTGCAGCCTTGAGTTTTCATCATGGCGGTCATGTCTCTGCCTGCCCGGCCGCCGTCTGCCTGAACGACTCCATGTAGCTGTCACAACGTGTCAAAATATCGACTTAAAATCCTCACAGAGGTTTATTATCAGAAGGACGTCTCCCCCCTTGATATGCCTGACACATTCTGTGGGACCCCTCCAGTGATGGCGCGGGGGTGGGAGGCAAGGGCTGAAGACATTTATCTGCTGCTCCCAGCTGCCAACAATCCCAGCAACAATGCTCCAAGGTGTCCTCATCCACCTCCCCGGGGAGCCGGAGAATATTCCCGATTTCATGGTCACTGGATGTTCATAAGGTATCACCTGTCTCCAGCTTAACTGCAGATTCCGGTGCAGTCAGGGTGATGTGTCAGGCGGTGCGGTCAGGGCGATGCGTCAGGCGGTGCGGTCAGGGTGATGCGTCAGGCGGTGCGGTCAGGGTGATGCGTCAGGCGGTGCGGTCAGGGTGATGCGTCAGGCGGTGCGGTCAGGGTGATGCGTCAGGCGGTGCGGTCAGGGTGATGCGTCAGGCGGTGGGTCAGGGTGATGCGTCAGGCGAGTGCGGGTCAGGGTGATGCGTCAGGCGGTGCGGTCAGGGTGATGCGTCAGGCGGTGCGGTCAGGGTGATGCGTCAGGCGGTGCGGTCAGGGTGATGCGTCAGGCGGTGCGGTCAGGGTGATGCTCAGCGCGATTACGGTGCGGTCAGGGTGATGCGTCAGGCGGTGCGGTCAGGGTGATGCGTCAGGCGGTGCGGTCAGGGTGATGCGTCAGGCGGTGCGGTCAGGGTGATGCGTCAGGCGGTGCGGTCAGGGTGATGCGTCAGGCGGTGCGGTCAGGGGTGATGCGTCAGGCGGAGTGCGGTCAGGGTGATGCGTCAGGCGGTGGGTCAGGGTGATGCGTCAGGCGGTGCGGTCAGGGTGATGCGTCAGGCGGTGCGGTCAGGGTGGATGCTCAGCGGTGCGGTCAGGGTGGTCAGGCGGTGCGTCAGGGTGATGCGTCAGGCGGTGCGGTCAGGGTGATGCGTCAGGCGGTGCGGTCAGGGTGATGCGTCAGGCGGTGGTCGGGTGATGCGTCAGGGGTGCGTGCGTCAGGGGATGCGTCAGGCGGTGCGGTCAGGGGATGCGTCAGGCGGTGCGGTCAGGTGATGCGTCAGGCGGTGCGGTCAGGGTGATGCGTCAGGCGGTGCGGTCAGGGTGATGCGTCAGGCGGTGCGGTCAGGGTGATGCGTCAGGCGGTGCGGTCAGGGTGATGCGTCAGGCGGTGCGTCAGGGATGCGTCAGGCGGGCGGTCAGGGATGCGTCAGGCGGTGCGGTCAGGGCGATGGCGGTCGGCGGGTGGGTCAGGGTGCGGTCAGGCGTGCTCAGCGTGTGGTCAGGGATGCGTCAGGCGGTGCGGTCAGGGTGATGCGTCAGGCGTGCTAGCGTGGTCAGGGCGATGCGTCAGGCGGTGCGGTCAGGTGATGCGTCAGGCGGTGCGGTCAGGGCTGTGCGTCAGGCGTGCGCGGGTCGAGTCAGGTGTATGCGTCAGGCGTGCGGTCAGGGATGCGTCAGCGGTGCGGTCAGGGTGATGCGTCAGGCGGTGCGGTCAGGGCGATGCGTCAGGCGGTGCGGTCAGGGCGATGCGTCAGGCGGTGCGGTCAGGGTGCGTCAGCGTGCGTCAGGGATGGTCGGGTCAGGGCGATGCGTCAGGCGGTGCGGTCAGGTGATGCGTCAGGCGGTGCGGTCAGGGCGTGTGTGTCAGGCGGTGCGGGGTCAGGGCGATGCGTCAGGCGGTGCGGTCAGGGCGATGGATGCGTGTCAGGCGGGTAGCGGTCGAGGCGATGCGTCAGGCGGTGCGGTCAGGGGATGCGTCAGGCGGTGCGGTCAGGGTGATGCGTCAGGGCGGTGCGGTCAGGGTGATGCGTCAGGCGGTGCGGTCAGGCGATGCGTCAGGCGTCGGCAGGGCGATGCGTCAGGGGATGCGTCAGGCGGTGGGTCAGGGCGATGCGTCAGGCGGTGCGGTCAGGGTGATGCGTCAGGCGGTGCGGTCAGGGCGATGTGTCAGGCGGTGCGGTCAGGGCGATGCGTCAGGCGGTGCGGTCAGGGCGATGCGTCAGGCGGTGCGGTCAGGGTGATGCGTCTGGCGGTGCGGTCAGGGTGATGCGTCTGGCGGTGCGGTCAGGTGATGCGTCAGGCGGTGCGGTCAGGTGATGCGTCAGGCGGTGCGGTCAGGGTGATGCGTCAGGCGGTGCGGTCAGGGTGATGCGTCAGGCGGTGCGGTCAGGGTGATGCGTCAGGCGGTGCGGTCAGGGTGATGCGTCAGGCGGTGCGGTCAGGGTGATGCGTCAGGCGGTGCGGTCAGGGCGATGCGTCAGGCGGTGCGGTCAGGGCGATGCGTCAGGCGGTGCGGTCAGGGCGATGCGTCAGGCGGTGCGGTCAGGGTGATGCGTCAGGCGGTGCGGTCAGGGGATGCGTCAGGCGGTGCGGTCAGGGGGATGCGTCAGGCGGTGCGGTCAGGGGGATGCGTCAGGCGGTGCGGTCAGGGCGATGCGTCAGGCGGTGCGGTCAGGGCGATGCGTCAGGCGGTGCGGTCAGGGCGATGCGTCAGGCGGTGCGGTCAGGGCGATGCGTCAGGCGGTGCGGACAGGGCGATGCGTCAGGCGGTGCGGTCAGGGCGATGCGTCAGGCGGTGCGGTCAGGGCGATGCGTCAGGCGGTGCGGTCAGGGCGATGCGTCAGGCGGTGCGGTCAGGGCGATGCGTCAGGCGGTGCGGTCAGGGCGATGCGTCAGGCGGTGCGGTCAGGGCGATGCGTCAGGCGGTGCGGTCAGGGTGATGCGTCTGGCGGTGCGGTCAGGGTGATGCGTCAGGCGGTGCGGTCAGGGTGATGCGTCAGGCGGTGCGGTCAGGGTGATGCGTCAGGTGGTGCGGTCAGGGTGATGCGTCAGGCGGTGCGGTCAGGGTGATGCGTCAGGCGGTGCGGTCAGGGCGATGCGTCAGGCGGTGGTCAGGGCAATGTGTCAGGCGGTGCAGTCAGGGTGATGTGTCAGGCGGTGCGAACAGGGTGATGTGTCAGGCGGTGCGGTCAGGGTGATGTGTCAGGCGGTGTGGTCAGGGTGATGCGTCAGGCGGTGAAGTCAGGGTGATGCGTCAGGGTGATGCGTCAGGCGGTGCAGTCAGGGTGATGTGTCAGGCGGTGCAGTCAGTCAGGGCAATGTGTCAGGCGGTGTGGACAGGGCGATGTGTCAGGCGGTGCAGTCAGGGTGATGTGTCAGGCGGTGCAGTCAGGGCGATGTCAGGCGGTGCAGTCAGGGTGATGTGTCAGGCGGTGCAGTCAGGGTGATGTGTCAGGCAGTGCGGTCAGGGTGATGCGTCAGGCGGTTGTCTGGGTGATGTGTCAGGCAGTGCAGTCTAGGTGATGTCAGGCGGTGCGATCAGGGTGATGTGTCAGGTGGTATAGTCGAGGTTATGTGTCAGGCGGTGCGATCAGGGTGATGTTAGGTGGTATAGTCGAGGTTATGTGTCAGGCAGTGCGGTCATTGTGATGTGTCAGGCGGTGCAGTAGAGGTGATGTGTCAGGCAGTGCAGTAGAGGTGATGTGTCAGGTAGTGCAGTAGAGGTGATATGTCAGGCGGTACAGTCAATGTGATGTGTCAGGCGGTGCAGTCGGGGTGATGTGTCAGGCGGTACATATGTGATGTGTCAGGCGGTATAGTCGAGGTGATGTGTCAGGCTGTGCAGTGTAATGTGTCAGGCGGTGCGGTCAGGGTGATGTGTCAGGCGGTGCAGTCAGGGTGATGTGTCAGGCGGTGCGGTCAGGGTGATGCGTCAGGCGGTGAAGTCAGGGTGATGCGTCAGGCGGTGCAGTCAGGGTGATGCGTCAGGCGGTGCAGTCAGGGTGATGTGTCAGGCGGTGCAGTCAGAGTCAGGGCAATGTGTCAGGCGGTGTGGACAGGGCGATGTCAGGTGGTGCAGTCAGGGTGATGTGTCAGGCAGTGCAGTCAGGGCGATATGTCAGGCGATGCAGTCAGGGTGATGTGTCAGGCGGTGCAGTCAGGGTGATGTGTCAGGCAGTGCGGTCAGGGTGATGTCAGGCGGTGCGATCAGGGTGATGTGTCAGGTGGTATAGTCGAGGTTATGTGTCAGGCGGTGCGATCAGGGTGATGTTAGGTGGTATAGTCGAGGTTATGTGTCAGGCAGTGTGTAAGGTTCTTTGTACATGTTTCTTGAAACTCAGTTTTTCCGTCGGCCATTTTGCTTTCTGTCTTGCTGCAGCTATCTTGCCCTCAGTCAATATGGAGTTTCCAGCTTTCATGTTCCCGCCCTGATTCTCTCCCTCTTGCTTTTTAAGCAGCCTCAGCTGAGCAATCAGTGCTTCAGAATCAAGCCTGCAGTGAGCCTGTGACCTGACTCCTGGAAAACCTTGGACTTTGTACTCCAGCTATTTTCTACTGAGGAACTTTGGAACACTTGTGGACTCTGGAAACCTGCTGTTTGGTGAATCCATGTTTGCATGGAATTACGGTAACAGAGAAGAGATCCTGAACCTGTTGTGGAGAGTTATTGCTGAGCTTAAGTTACTCTGGCCTGCTGTGTCTCCTGCTTCTGTTCCTGCAAACTGTGTGACCATTTTTGCCACTTGTATGAAGTAATACAAGTCCTTCTATATCAAACCTGTGTCTCATGTGTTTTCCTCGCACCCAAGCACAAGACACTATATGAACTGTACACCATACATTACACAGTGCGGTCATTGTGATGTGTCAGACGGTGCAGTAGAGGTGATGTGTCAGGCAGTGCAGTAGAGGTGATGTGTCAGGTAGTGCAGTAGAGGTGATGTGTCAGGCGGTACAGTCAAAGTGATGTGTCAGGCGGTGCAGTCGGGGTGATGTGTCAGGCGGTATAGTCGAGGTGATGTGTCAGGCGGTGTAGTGTAATGTGTCAGGCGGTGCGGTCAGGGTGATGTGTCAGGCGGTGCGGTCAGGGTGATGTGTCAGGCGGTGCAGTCAGGGTGATGCGTCAGGCGGTGAAGTCAGGGTGATGCGTCAGGGTGATGCGTCAGGCGGTGCAGTAGGGTGATGTGTTTCAGGTAGTGCAGTAGAGGTGATGTGTCAGGCGTGTGGTCAGTGCAGTAATGTGTGTGGGTCAGTGGGTTGGTCAGGTACGGTGGTTCAGGCGGTCAGTAGTGTCAGGCGGTGCAGTGTAATGTGTCAGGCGGTACAGTTAATGTGATGTTTCAGGCGGTGCAGTAGAGGTGATGTGTCAGGCGGTGCAGTCAGGTGGATGTCAGGCACATCTTGCTTTTCAGGGAGGTCCTGTCTCGGCTTCTTTCTCTGTTTTTCCAGGGTGACCTGCAGGATTCCTGAACAGGGGAGAATTCACTTTTCCAGCAGCAGATGCATTTTGCATTGAAACTGAAGGTCCCAGAGCGAGAACAGCCAGGAAGAGGGAGCAGGAAGCCCCAGACACGGTCCTGAGCAGACAATGGCTCCTTCTTAGCCGCCCTGTACACCTGCATCTCTGCGGGCAAAGCTGTGGGCAGTAGACTCTGCTAATCACGTTACACCCGTGTCGTGCTTTCGTTGTGCCAGCGCAGGGTTACTAAACAGGACGATCCGATAAAATGTGGCATTTGTTTGCCCTGTACCCAAAAAGAAAATTGAGGTGTTTGTGATTTTGTTTGAAGATGTAGAAACTTGTACAGATTATTTGGTCAGTAATTCTCATCCTTCTACAGTGACTGCATCCAACGTCTCATCAGAATTCTGAGCTGTCGACACGGAGCGCTGATAACCATGATCATTTATTATCGGTTTCCAATGTGTCCGTAAAAAATATTGTCTGTCCGTGATTTTTTGATAAGGCCAGAAAAAGTAAAAAGTCAAGTTGGCAACACATGTCATACCCTTCTCGTGCCTGCGTTGTGCCTATGTCGTGCCTGCATTCTGCCCATGTCATGCCTGCGTCATTCCCATGCCTGCATCGTGCCTGTGTTGTGGTTGCATTGCGTCCATGCTCTTCCTGTGTTGCGCCCATGTCGTACCTGCAATGTGCTCTTGTCGCACCTAAGTTGTGTCCATGTCATGCCTTCGTTGTGTCCATGTCATGCCTTCGTTGTGCTTTTGTCGTGCCTGCATTGTGCCCATGCCCTTCCTGCATTGTGCCCATGTCATGCCTTCGTTGTGTCCATGTCATGCCTTCGTTGTGCTTTTGTCGTGCCTGTGTTGTGCCCATGCCCTTCCTGCATTGTGCCCATGTCATGCCTTCGTTGTGCTTTTGTCGTGCCTGCGTTGTGCCCATGTCGTACCTGCATTGTACCTTTGTTGTGCCTGCATTGTTCCCATGTCATTGCTGCGTTGCGCTTTGGTCGTGCCTGTGTTATGCCCGTGTCATGCCTTCTTTGTGATTTTGTCGTGCCTTCGATGTGCCCATTTCTTGCAGGATCCCATCTCTTGCATGACCCCATCTCTTGCAGGTCCCCATCTCTTGCAGGTTCCCAGTCCCCATCTCTTGCAGGACCCCATTTCTTGCAGGATCCCAATTTTTATTGGACCCTTCTCTTGCAGAATTCCATTTCTTGCAGAACCCCATCTCTTGCAGAATCCCATCTTTTGCAGGACCCTATCTCTTGTAGGACCCCATTTCTTGCAGGATCCCATCTCTTGCAGGACCCAATTTCCTGCAGAACTGCATCTCTTGCTATTCCCATCTTTTGCAAGACTCCATCTCTTGCAGGACCCCATTTCTTGCACAATCCCATCTTCTGTAGGACCCCATCTCTTGCTGTTACAGCCTCTTGCAGGACTCCATCTTTCGCAGTTCCCATCTCTTGCAGGACTCAGTTTCTTGCAGGACTCAGTTTCTTGCAGGACCCAATTTCTTGCAGGATCCAATCACTTGCAGGACTCCATCTCTTGCAGGACTCCATCTCTTGCAGGACCCCATTTCTCTGGTGGGGATAAATATTTCTAGAGTGGACACATCCTGCCCTGCGGCCCCCCAGGATGCCGCCCCCCACTACAGACTGCCAGCAGCGATGTCCCTGTCGCGGGCTATTAATATTGGACTATTCCTGCTTTGTTCGGATCCTACAGTCATCTCAGCTTTTGTCCATGTTCACACGTTCTCCATAAAAGCAGTGCACGCGGTTTACGAGCGCTGTTCACACTGAGCCCAATTAAACTTACTGTTTCCAGTCACTTCTCACACTGGTCCCAGCACCGCCATGAGCCGAGAACTGGAGCATTAGGAGTAATGAGGGAGACGGACAGGATGCCCCCAGCGGAGCAGCCATTGTGGGGTCATGAGGCGCAGTGTGGGGGGCTTCACCAGAAGACCCTGACATTTCCAGTAAGACCAGTTTCCATTCTTACACGGAGCTGCAGAAGGTCTGTGCAGATTGTAACCTCAGACCACCCAGCGGAAGAGACCCCTGTGCTGCCAACTTGTGCGGAGATAAAAGCTTCGCCGGGAAATCTGAGGATGATTGTATAACGGGACACGGTCATAAGTTATAAGACATCTGCTATCTGTCAGTGAATGAAAACAACACTCATAACATCCGGGCCTTAAACTTGCCACGGCAGGGGCTTTGCTACAATGTATCAGGGTACAGTCATGGCCAAAAGTTTTGAGAATGGCACAAATATTATATTTTCACATGATCTGCTGCCCTCTGGTTTTTATGTGTGTTTGACAGATGTTTTTATCACAGACAGAAATATAATAATTGTAAACATATGAGTAATAAAAGCTTATATTGACAGTTAGAATGAGTTAATGCAGCAAGTCAATATTTGCAGTGTTGACCCTTCTTGTTCAGGACCTCTGCAATTCTCCCTGGCATGCTCTCAATCAACTTCTGGAGCAAATCCTGACTGATAGCAGTCCATTCTTGCACAATCAATGCTTTCATTTTGTCAGAATTTTTAGGTTTTTGTTTGTCCACCCGTCTCTTGATGATTGACCACAAGTTCTCAATGGGATTAAGATCTGGGGAGTTTCCAGGCCATGGACCCAAAATCTCTATGTTTTGTTCCCTGAGCCATTTAGTTATCACCTTTGCTTTATGGCAAGGTGCTCCATCATGCTGGAAAAGGCATTGTTGATCGCCAAACTGCTCTTGGAGGGTTGGGAGAAGTTGCTCTTGGAGGACATTCTGGTACCATTCTTTATTCATAGCTGTGTTTTTAGGCAAGACTGTGAGAGAGCCGATTCCCTTGGCTGAGAAGCAACCCCACACATGAATGGTTTCAGGAAGCTTAACAGTTGGCATGAGACAAGACTGGTGGTAGCGCTCACCTTGTCTTCTCCGAATGAGGCGTTTTCCTGATGTCCCAAACAATCGAAAAGGGGATTCATCAGAGAAAATAACTTTACCCCAGTCCTCAGCAGTCCACTGCCTGTACCTTTTGCAGAATATCAGTCTGTCCATGATGTTTTTTCTGGAGGAGAGTGGCTTCTTTGCTGCCCTTCTTGAGACCAGGCCTTGCTCCAAGAGTCTCCGCCTCACAGTGCGTGCAGATGCACTCACACCTGCCTGCTGCCATTCCTGAGCAAGCTCTGCACTGCTGGTAGCCCAATCCCGCAGCTGAAACACTTTTAAGAGACGGTCCTGGCGCTTGCTGGTCTTTCTTGGGCGCTCTGAAGCCTTTTTGGCAACAATGGAACCTCTCTCCTTGAAGTTCTTGATGATGCGATAGATTGTTGACTGAGGTGCAATCTTTCTAGCTGCGATACCCTTCCCTTTTTGTGCATTGCAATGATGACTGCACGTGTTTCTTTAGAGATAACCATGGTTAACAGAAGAGAAACAATGATGCCAAGCACCAGCCTCCTTTTAAAGTGTCCAGTGGTGTCATTCTTACTTAATCATGACAGATTGATTTCCAGCCATGTCCTCATCAACACCCACACCTGTGTTAATGGAGCAATCACTGAAAAGAGGTTAGCTGGTCCTTTTAAGGCAGGGCTGCAATGATGTTGAAATGTGTTTTGGGGGATAAAGTTCATTTTCTAGCCAAATATTGACTTTACAAGTAATTGCTGTTAAGCTGATCACTCTTTATAACATTCTGGAGTATATGCAAATTGCCATTAGAAAAAGTGAAGCAGTAGACTTTGAAAAAATTAATATTTGTGTCATTCTCAAAACTTTTGGCCATGACTGTAGACAATCCCTTCTAAGCTAAACATATCAGCAGCACAAATCTATCACTGTCTGGAGAGTTTGTCACAATGTATCAGTGCAGTCTGGAATCCGGGATGTTTATTTGTTACAGTGTGTCAGTGCAGGGGAAATGCAACAGCCTGAAGTTCTGGCTGATTAGGGGTTTGTTACAATGTGTCACTGCAAGTAAGATAGAGTCTGGAGTCCGGGGCTGAGGTATCAGGAACACAGCACTGCACTTGCTCACTGAGCCAGTGCGCGTGTCCTGAGTAAAACACACTGTGTCCAAAGATACCTGTGGAGCGGGGCAGCAGAGGTGAAGATGTCTGCTTCAGACGAACAGGATCTGAAGCACGTGACAGCTGGGGGTGGTGCCGGCCACAAGTCTCTCAGAGAAAGCAGGAGCAGAGAGAGACTGTTTCAGGCCAGACAGGACTTGAAGCACCTGACTGCTGGGGGCATGGCCTAAGGTCCGGGAGCTAGGAGCTGAAGGAAAACTCCTAGAAGGGTAACTACGGGACAAAGTTACCAAGGGGCATAGACAGAACGGATAGTCAGGACGCAGCCAAGGGGTCATATACAGAGAG
The DNA here is from genome assembly GCA_033576555.1 of Oophaga sylvatica. Lineage (NCBI taxonomy): Eukaryota > Metazoa > Chordata > Amphibia > Anura > Dendrobatidae > Oophaga > Oophaga sylvatica. The sequence goes on along the minus strand of JARQOD010000010.1, from coordinate 44,442,545 downwards.
GGCAGGGCAGTACAAGAGAAGCAGGCAGAGGGTAGTCAGGACGTAGCCAAAGGGTCATACACAGAGTGGGCAGCGCAGTACAAAAGAAGCAGGCAGAGGGTAGTCAGGACGTAGCCAAGGGGTCATACACAGAGAGGACATGACAGTACAAAAGGGGCAGGCAAAACTCGTAAGAGGGACACAGCCAAATCAAAACCAGACAGACGTAACGTAGCACAGGCACACCATGGTCAGACACACTCAGCCAAGGGTATAAGCGACAAAGATTGGCCTCACAGTGAGGCTATAAGAAGCCTCCCAGAATCCCAGAGTGAGGCCATCCAAGTTAACCCTAAAACCACCTAATCCCAGAATCTCAGCAGACCATGACATGAGGACTCAGAAATGAAGCGCAGGATCCATGAGCCGTAAGATAGAAAGGAGACTTTATAGAAGGACGGACATTTCCTTACAGTCATGATCTGAGTCCAGATGCGATGTCTTATTATTATTAATCTTACCTCTAATTACTATTAGATGTGTACTCCATTCACATCCAAAGCTGCACTGACAGTTCTGCTGGATTCATAGTGGATTCTCTTTTCGCTCAATGTACAATCACCAAACTCAATGCCTTATATATGGCAAAAAAGAATAGTGAGTGCAGCTCTGGAGTTGACTAGAAGATAAGACATGATGTAACAGTAGAATAGTGAGGGCAGCTCTGGAGGTGACTGGAGGATAAGACACGATGTAACAGCAGAATAGTGACCGCAGCTCTGGAGGTGACTTAGATGTTTTTTTTGCTATCCATATCTTAGTGGTATATAGAGACATATCTGTCCCTTCTACCTATAGAAAAGATACTAGATTTAGTAATCTCATTCACAGCAGTGTCAACTGTGGCTCATTGTTAAGGTTTCTTCCCTCAATACTCCATACCACAGGTTATTAGGTGAGCTCATATGCAGCAGTGCAGTCCATGGCTCACTGTTAGAGTTTCTGCCCTCAATGCTCATTGTTAGGCCGATGTCTCGCTTGCAACTGCAATGAGAGAAACTTGTGCGAGTCTCTCGCCTCAATACCCAGCACTGCCACCAGCGGTTCGGACCGGAGCATAGAAATACACTCCAGTCATTAGTGCCAGCGGCAGTGCCGGGTATTGAGGCGAGAAACTCGCGCAAGTTTCTCGCATTGCAGTTGCAAGTGGGACACTGGCCTTAGAGCTCCTGCCCTCGATACTCTATATAACAGGTTATTAGATGTGCTCAAATGCAGCAGTGCAGCCTGTGGCTCACTGTTAAGGTTTCTGCCCTCCATATCACGTTATTTGATGAACTCATATGCAGGAGTGCAGCCTGTGCCACACTGTTAGGGTTTCTCCCTTCCATACTCCATACCAAGATTATTAGATTAGCTCATATGCAACAGTGCAGCATATGGCTCACTGATAGAAGTTCAGCTCTCCATACCCTATACCACAGGTTATTAGATGAGCTCAAATTCAGCAGGGCAGCTTGTGGCTCACTGTTAAGGTTTCTGCACTCCATAAATGCTATTAGATGAGCTCATATGCAGCAGTGTAGCCTGTAGCTCACTGTTAAGGTTTCTGCCCTCCATACCACAGGTTATTAGATGAGCTCATACACAGCAGTGCAGCCTGTGGCTCACTGTTAGGGTTTCTTCCCTCCATACCACAGGTTATAAGATGAACTCATATGCAGCAGTGCAGCCTGTGGTTTACTGTTAGAGTTTCATTCTCCATACTACAGGTTTGTCGATGAGCTCATATGCAGCATGTGGCTCACTGTTAGATTTTCTGCCCTTTATACTCCATACCACAGGTTAGTAGATGAGCTGTTGTAATATAACACATTTCCTGTGGATGCTTGATTTTTCTAATTTTGCTCCTATCTTGTGTCTGCACCCATGCCCCCCACTCATCATACTGTCTGCACCCATCCCCCCACCCATCATACTGTCTGCACCCACCCCCCCACTCATCACACTGTGCCCGCACCTATCCCCCCACTCATCACACTGTGCCTGCACCCATCCCTCCCACTCCACATACTGTGTCTGCACCTAGCCCCCATACTGTTTCTTCATAAATGCCCCCATCTTCACCTTGCTCCTCATACTATGCCTTCAAATTTGTCCGGCTTGTGTCTGCACCTGTGTCTTGCTCTTCAAACTTTTGTCCTCCAATTTTTACCACCACACCCCCATTACACTAACTCTCCCCCACCCCACACTAAATCTTCCCCACCCCTCCCATCCACACTAAATACCCCCACATTACACTGATTCTTCGGTGTCTTCAGCACTTACCACCAATGTCCGCCGGCGAGTGACGGCAGCAGCGTGATCACATGGCCTGTCATGCTGCTGACGTCGCCGTGACCGGAGGTGAGAGAGCCTGAAAGACACGAGTACAATTGATCCCTGGGAGCCGGCGCTGCCGCGTCTGTGATACAGCTGTCAGTCTGACAGCCGCTCAGAGAACGTCCGATTCCCAGCCAGGGGCAGAAAGCAGCCGCTGAGGAGACACCTAGGAACTCAGCATTAGCAGCCCGACAGTGCCCTAGCCGGCTGCACACGAGCACATGCCCCTCCATTGCCCCCTGGATACGCCTCTATTCAGCTTCTAGTCAGCCATAGTCTTCTCAGCCATTGTCCTTGTGTGTATGGCAGTGTTTGGGGTCCTGAGAAGTGATAATGAACAACATTCATTTTCTCCAACAAACAACAGGTTAACGGCGCGGTGTTGCCGGGCGGCCGGCTCCGGTGCTCCTGCCCTCGCCCGGTGTTGGGTTACACGGCTCGCTGGCATTTATTTGACTTTTCACATGATTCCTACATTTCTTTCCTGCATTTTATTAGGTTAATAAAGCCTTGGATTTGGGAGCGCGGCGTCTCAGGGGGGACATTACCCGTCACTCACATCAGTGTCTCCTCCACCTTCATGTCAGAGGATGACACCGCCCTGCTCCTCCTGGTCACTGGGGGAAGGGCGCATGGAAATGGCGCCAAATGTCTCGAAAGTCGCGGAAAGTGCGATTCCACCACGTATAAGGCGGCGGATCAATATGGCGCTTGTTCTCAGCTCCGTTTTATGGCTTTTCTCCACCACTTCAGTTTCATTAAATAAAGTCTAGAAATCACTGCAGCAAACAGAATATTAAATGCCGCTAATTACCGCCAGGTAACGAGGCGGCCGCCGCTCGGGGACTTTATTGGCCGCATTAAAGTGTCGCTGCAAATATAAAGTCGCTGTGTGGAAGACAAGTTTACGACGCCATGAAGTCACAGAGGCTCGGCTTTCACGTGCAAATCAGTTTTCATGCCTCGGGGGGGCGACGGCGTCCTCCATTAACCCCTACGGTCCACAGAGAGGGCACCAGGATGGTGAACGGACCTGGAGAAAGTGGGTAAGATCAGGAACTGATGTCGTTAGCTCTACAGAATTCAATCATCTTCACCGACACAGATCGTTATAATCCTAAAGACAACGTCCGAAAGGATTCTTTACAGTCAGAGCAGCACAGACACAATAAAGGGATTTGTCACTGCTTCCAGCTGTGTGGGCATTCATAGACAGTAAGAGCAATAATAGAGACTGCGAATATTCCCTGCCGGGTGTAACGGACCCAATGGAGACCTAGCGGCTTCTGCGGCACGGAGAATGGACGGGGCGTACCTACATTGGGTGCAGGGGTTGCAGTTGCACCTGGACCCTGAAGTCTAGGGGCCCCACAAGGTTGCTTTGGCCCATATGAAAAAAACATTAAAAACTTGCAATAATCGGGGGCCCCGTTGGAGCTTTTGCATTGGGGCCCCCGAGCTTCACTGAGAAAGGAGGAAATAATGCAGAGACTGAAGATCATTGTCCACATGGGCAATGACATGTTTGCTTTTCTCCACTGCTCTTGGGTTGGTCTATATTTCCCATCACTCATGGTGCCTTGTGAGACACTGGGGCCCAGATGCCGCGTTTTGGGTCGATGCTCGGGACACACGGTCTGTTTTGCACTTGGCCCAGAGGGGGACCGCCCTGTTGCGCCACGGATCCGCGGGAGGTCGGGGCAGGGATGTGTTGTAAGTGGCAGCGAATCCAAGCGAGGTGAGACCTTCCCTCCGAGGCCGGTGCCGTAATAACAAGCCCAGCCTGTTATGCAAGATGTACGTCAACACCGGCTCTCCATGAGGTTATCACAGCCGCCTTCATGTTCCATACTTTATTAATCCGACCGAGCGGCGCAGGAATCCGAGCGGCTGGAAAATAAACACTGGAATACGCAGTGTAAACAGCAGCTAACGTATGCGGGAGCGACCGATCGGGCGGCGTCACCGCGCTGATACATTCCTCGCCTTATTTACTCCAAATAATAATAATAAAAAATCACAAAGTATTAAATATTACAGAATAAGTCATAAAAAGGGAGAAATAAATTCTGATTCCTCGGAGCCTGCGCCATCCTGCGCAGAATATTCGGTAACGCCTGTGAGAATCTTGCGACTTAGGGGACAGAAGCGATGTGGAATAATCCGCTTATAGCTTTCTCTGCGATATAATGATAATGTTCTGCTATAATGCCGAGCCTCCACTGCGCATTATATGATTATGTGGTGGCAGTAAATCGCCGCCACTAATAACCTACAATTTACATCCGAGGAGACGTCATCAAATATTGGTTTTGGGTTTTTGATTATTTTTAGATCCAGTCTTAAAAACTGCAACGATGGGAGCGCTCAAAACCAGCGAGAGCCGCAGAGGATTCCAGTAAAGCCGCCATAAAGCCGTTTATTCTGGGTCTGTGTGGCCCCCGGAGGTGAAAAGAGCATTAACTCCACCGGGTGAATGGAGGCATTGACGCCAATGTTATCACTTCTCAGGATTTGTCCTTTCTGGGGGAGAAAAAATAAACAAAACCTTTCAGAGTTGGATGTTTTTTATTAAAGAATAATTCACTTCTTTTTGGGTAATATTAGAATTCTAGGAACATCGGCAGATCGTAAAGAGAACGAGAAAAGCTGCAAAAGTGAACGAAAAGTGAACAGAGGCTGGATAGACATCTGTCTGGGATGATTTAGAGAATCCTGCTTTGAGCAGGGGGTTGGACCAGAAGGCCCAGGAGGTCCCTTCCAACTCTACCATTCTATGATTCTATGATTCTATGATTCTATGAAAATTACATTTCCCGGGGGAAGAAAAGCGAGAGTCATTCTACTTCAGTGTCACCTAAAATTGTCACAATGTATCATTTTTGTCCAATGATTCAGAGTATAAAAGAGCAAATCATTCACTTTGTAGCAATTTGTTATTATATTGTTTATGTTAATAATGAATCCTATTGATACTAATTCTCATCCTTAAGTTCTCGTCTATGTCGCAAATCACACCTGAAGTTTTTGCATCAGTTTTTTAAACAAGGAAGTGAGACAAAATATCCGTCTTTTCTTTACACTTTTTTTTTTTTGTGTGTTGGATTTAATTTTGTACTTTCATCAAATCTGCCCCCAAAAAACTAGGGTCTCCTCCATTACCCCCCGATCTGCGAACGATGAAGATACAAAACATTCACACTTTACGAGAAGCCCTCCACGTCGTACGAACGGTTTTCCTACATTATATATCGTACATGTG
>JARQOD010000010.1:44404408-44436819 GCA_033576555.1 Oophaga sylvatica | reverse complement strand
GAGACTGTTTAGTGGAGGCACTCTGAGAGTTGTTATACGAGAACTCAGCTAATGGAAGTAGATCCACCCAATCATCCTGTAGGTGGCAGATAAAGCAGCGGAGATACTGCTCCAGGGTTTGATTGGTTCGTTCGGTCTGTCCATTAGTCTGGGGATGAAAAGCAGAAGAAAGGTTTACTTTAATGTCCAATGCTGCACAGAAATTTTGCCAAAACCTAGAAGTGAATTGCACCCCTCGATCCGAAATAACCTCATCCGGTACTCCATGTAAGCGAAACACATCTTTAATCATCAAATCTGATGTCTGTTTTGCAGTGGGTAAGCCGACACAAGGGATAAAATGAGCTGCCTTTGTTAGACGGTCAACCACCACTAGAATGGTGTTCTTCCCTGAGAGGTTGGTAACTCCACAATGAAGTCCATAGAAATGGATCCCCACGGGCGGGACGGGGTGGGAAGAGGCTGTAACAGACCAGTTGGTGAGGAGCGAGGTGTCTTGCATCTTGCACAGACCTCACATGAAGTGACATAATTCAAAACATCCTTCCTGCAAGTGGGCCACCAAAAGAAACGAGAAAGAAATTCCTGTGTCTTTAGAATTCCTCTATGCCCAGCTATCTTGGAATCGTGAATGAGTTGCAATACTCTTAATCTGACTGTTTCAGGAATATACAGACGTTGTCCCTGAATCCACACACCATTCTTAAAGACAAGACTTACGTCCCTTGGGGGTTGTGCCAAAAAGGAATCCGCATGGTATGCTTCCTTGATGTCCTTAAGTAGGTCTTGATTATGAATTACTCCTAGGAATCTAGAGTCAGGAAGAATAGTCTTAGGAGGAGTAATTGGACGTGTCTCTGCTGAGTAAATCCTAGAGAGTGCATCAGCCTTTCCATTGCGCGATCCTGGTCTATAAGAGATGATAAAATTAAATTGGTTTAAGAAAAGATTCCAGCGAGCCTGGCGAGGAGTCAGGCACTTAGCCGACCTGATAAACTCAAGGTTACGATGGTCTGTCAGGACGACTATTTGCTGTGCAGCTCCCTGAAGAAGGTGTCTCCATTCTTTGAAGGCGGCAATAATGGCCAACAACTCTCTATTGCCCACATCGTAGTTCCTCTCAGCCGAAGACAACTGCTGGGAAAAGAAGGCACAGGGATGCAAGACATTCTTCTCACCTGTTCTCTGAGAGAGTATAGCTCCAACGGCACAGTCTGAAGCATCCACCTCTATTATGAAGGCAAGCTCGGGTTGGGATGTACTAGGATAGGTGCAGTGGTAAATTTATCTTTTAGACGGAAAATGCTTCCTGGGCTTGGGGAGTCCAGGAAAACCTAGACTCTTTCCGGGTAAGTTGAGTGATAGGTGACACTACCTCAGAGAAATTTCTAATGAAACGTCTATAGAAGTTGGCAAACCCGATGAAGCGCTGTACCTCCTTCACATTTCTAGGACTTGGCCAATCCTTGATGGCTTGGGTTTTGCTTTCATCCATACTAATTCCTTGTGTAGACAGTACATACCCCAGAAATTGAATTTCGGTCCTATGGAATTCACACTTTTCAAGTTTGATGTAAAGATGATTTTGTCTTAGACGTTCCAAGACCATTCTCACATGTCCATGATGTTCCTCTGTGGAGTTAGAAAAAATTAGAATATCATCCAAATAAATTACCACGAATGTATCTAGGAGATCCCTGAAGATGTCATTCACCAAGTGTTGGAAAGTGGCTGGGGCGGTACTCAGACCAAAAGGCATAACTAGATATTCAAAGTGTCCATAGCGTGACCTGAATGCAGTCTTCCATTCATCCCCAGGTCTAATACGGACTAAGTTATAGGCCCCACGAAGATCTAGTTTAGAAAAATTTTGGCATGTCGCACTCTCTCCAATAACTCAGGGATTAAAGGCAATGGATAACGGTTTCTAATAGTAACCTTATTGAGTTCCCTATAGTCTACGCATGGTCTCAGAGATCCATCTTTCTTCTTTACAAAGAAGATGGGTGCACCTGCAGGAGATGAAGAGGGGCGTATGAAGCCCTTGGCTAGATTTTCATCTATGTAATCCTTTAAAGCCTTTAGCTCGGGCCCCGCCAGGGGTAGATCTTACCAAAAGGTATCTCTGCTCCAGGCAATAATTCAATTGGACAATCATATGGACGGTGAGGAGGAAGCTGGTCAGTGTTCTTCTTGTCACATAAATCCACATAGTCCTGGTATACAGCTGGTAGTTCAGGGACTGACATGATTCCTTTAGGAACAGAGCAAGCTGAAACTTTTGGACTCATCTGTTTCTCTGGAAAGTGTAATTCCTTGGTCTCCCAGTTAATGGTAGGATTCTGAGCCTGCAGCCATGGTAGCCCTAGAATAATGGGAAAGTGGGGAGAAGAGATAAGCATAAAGGACAGTTTCTCTTTACCCATAAGAACCCTCAAAGGCTCTGTTTCCTGATCCACTGGTCCAGAGGTCAGCAGGGAGCCATCCACAGTTTCCATCTGTACTGGAGTAGCCTTCTTCACTGAACGTATTCCCTGTTTCAGAGCAAAGGAGACATCCATAAAATTTCCACTTGCCCCTGAGTCGATCATAGCAGAGCTAGACACCCAAGCTGAGTCAACCCAGAGTTTGATGGAAAGAAAGCAATGAGAATTGTTTTTCTTACAACTCAGCTGGGACACCGCTGAGGAAACTTGAAAAATTGCAGCGTTTACACAGTCAACGTCCTCAGAGGTAACGGAGTTTAAGTCCGAGAAATCAAGATCTGTTGCTGCAGATCTCTCTGGAGCCTGAGGCTCGGACCCGACAGATCCCCTCTCGCAACACTCACAATGAATGAGTGCTGCAGTAGTCTTACGAGAACGGCTGGGGCAGTTTATAATGAAGTGCCCTGACTTACCACAATAGAAACATAGATTCTCCTTAAAACGATGTTCCTTGCGTGCATCACTAACCCGTCGTTGTAAAGAGTCTACCTGCATGGGTTCAGGTTCAGGTTCCCGTGTAATCCTACTCAAAGGTTCCTTAGCTGGAGAGGAAGGTAGGAAAAGGTTAGTACGATTGCTTTCGAACCATCTCTCTTGCCTGCGTTCAGTCAGACGAGTATCAATACGGATGCAGTAGTTAATAAAGTCACCTAACGCAGTGGGAGGGTCGGCACGAGCAAGTTCATCCTTAATCAGTGGAGATAACCCCTTTCGAAAAATAGATTTTTTGGCGGAACTGTCCCAGGTGGTATCAAGGGCCCATCTCCTGAAATCCAAGGCATATTCAGCTACCGAGTGCTTACCTTGGCGCAAAGCTAACATGGCTGCTTCAGCTGTTGCACCTCGATTGGGGTCATCAAACACCTGCCCCATGGCTGAAATAAAATCATCAAGGTGATTCAAACAATCATCCTCAGTCTCAATCAGAGGGTTTGCCCACATTAAAGCCTTGTTGGTAAGCAACATAATTATAGTAAGCACCTTAGATCGTTCAGTGGGAAATTGTGAAGCATGTGCAGAAAAAAAAAGATTGCATTGATTAATAAATCCCCTGAATTTCTCACGTTCACCGCCAAAACGAAAAGGGGGCAACTTGGGAATCCCAGCACTCGGGGCTACGGCAGGAGCCTGGACTCGCCCTCTAGAACCTCAATCCTGGCTCGCAAATCCTGGGTAGTCTGTCCAACCACTTGCAAATTGTGATTATTGAGGTCCTGTAGATTTGTAAAACGGGTCTTTATATTCTGCAAATCTGCAAGGATATTATCAGTCACTCCGCAAAGTTCCTTTATGCGGGCCTCCATTTTCCAGATCTTTTAAGACAGGATTACTGGAAGAAGAGGAGAGAAAAAAAAAAAAAACAATAGTGTTCACCTGTGGCAACACTGCAGAGAGAAAAAAAAAATTAAGGGAACTGCTCACCTGGAATGGTTGTGAGAAGTCACAACCACTATCATCACAGAAAGTTTCAACCAGACATCCGATATCCAGAGTTACAGCAGACAAAAAAGAGAAAGAAAGGGAAAAAAAAAAAAAACAATAGTGTTTACCTGTGGTAACACTGCAAAAAGAAAAAACTTAAGGGAATTGCTCACCTGGAATGGTTGTGAGAAGTCACAACCACTGTCATCACAGAAAGCACAACCGGACGTCTGATATCCACAGTACAGCAGACACAGCCTTCCAGACCCAGCAGACACTAACGTTTTGGCTTCAGAATCTTGTAATGTATGTAGTACAGTTCATATAGCGTCTTGTGCTTGGGTGCGATGAAAACACAGGAGTCACAGGTTTGATATAGAAAAGTCCTGTATTACTTCATACAAGTTGGCAGAAATAGTCACACAGTTTGCAGACACAGAAACAGGAGACACAGCAGGTGTAATGTATGTGATACAGTTCATATAGCGTCTTGTGCTTGGGTGCGATGAAAATACTTGAGACACAGGTTGAAAAAGAAAGTCTTGTATTGCTTCATACAAATTGGCAAAAATAAACATACAGGTTGCAAACACAGAAGCAGGAGACACAGCGGGCCAAGTAATCTAAGTTCATCAATAACTCTCCACAACAGATTCAGATCTTCTTCTATGTTACCGCAAGTCCATGCAACCGTGAGGCTTTCAAGAGCAGAGTTCAGAGTCCACAAGAGCTCCAGAGTTTCTCAGTAGAAATGGCTGGAGTACAAAGTCCAAGGCTTCAGGAGTCAGAACACAGGTTCACTGCAGGCCAGATTCTGAAGCACTGATTGCTCAGGTGTGGCTGTTTAAGAAGCAAACGGAGAGAATCAGGGCGGGAACATGCAAGCTGGAAAACTCCATTTTAACTGAGGGCAAGATAGCTGCAGCAAAACAGAAAGCAAAATGGCCGACGAACAAACTGAGTTTCAGAAACAGATATACAGAACCTTACATTACTCCCCCCTTAGGGGCAACCTCCGGATGACCTCAGACCAGGCTTGTGTGGGTACCTCTGATGAAACTGACGGAGCAAGCGAGGAGCATTAACGTTATTGACTGGCTCCCATGAGTTGTCCTCCACTGGGTAGCCCTGCCATTTGATCAGATATTGTAACTGATTTCTATACAACCTGGAATCTAAAATCCTTTCCACCACAAATTCTTCCTGACCATCGACTAGCACTGGGTCAGGGCAAGGAGAAGAACGTCCAGGAAACGTATTGGGTGTTGCAGCCTTTAGTAGGGATACATGAAAGACAGGGTGGATTCTCATAGTTCTGGGCAATTGAAGACGACAAGCAACGGCACTTATAATCTTACTGATTTTATAGGGTCCAATGTACTTATGTCCCAACTTAGATGATGGAATCCTTAACTTAAGATTTCTGGTTGACAGCCAGACCAGGTCTCCTACCTTAAAAACTGGTGCAGGTTTACGAAATTTATCTGCTGCCTTCTTGTACCTTTCCTGAGCCGATTCCAGATTCTCCTTTAGAAGATCCATATTCTTCTGTAAAGTCGTGACTCTTTCAGCCACTGCTGGCAAAGGCGTCTCTATGGGAAATCGTGGTAGAATATTAGGATGATAACCTAAATTAGAGAAAAAAGGAGACTGTTTAGTGGAGGCACTCTGAGAGTTGTTGTAAGAGAACTCAGCCAATGGAAGTAGATCCACCCAATCATCCTGTAGGTGGCAGATAAAACAGCGGAGATACTGCTCCAGGGTTTGATTGGTTCGTTCGGTTTGTCCATTAGTCTGGGGATGAAAAGCAGAAGAAAGGTTTACTTTAATGTCCAATGCTGCACAGAAATTTTGCCAAAACCTAGAAGTGAATTGCACCCCTCGATCCGAAATAACCTCATCCGGTACTCCATGTAAACGAAACACATCTTTAATCATCAAATCTGATGTCTGTTTTGCAGTGGGTAAGCCGACACAAGGGATAAAATGAGCTGCCTTTGTTAAACGATCAACCACCACTAGAATAGTGTTCTTCCCTTGAGAGGTTGGTAATTCGACAATGAAGTCCATAGAAATGGATCCCACGGGCGGGACGGGGTGGGAAGAGGCTGTAACAGACCAGTTGGTGAAGAGCGAGGTGTTTTGCATCTTGCACAAACCTCACATGAAGTGACATAATCCAAAACATCCTTCCTACAAGTGGGCCACCAAAAGAAACGAGAAAGAAATTCCTGTGTCTTTAGAATTCCTCTATGCCCGGCTATTTTGGAATCATGAATGAGTTGCAATACTCTCAATCTGACTGTTTCAGGTATATACAGACGTTGTCCCAGAATCCACACACCATTCTTAAAGACAAGACTTACGTCCCTTGGGGGTTGAGCCAAAAAAGAATCCGCATGGTATGCTTCCTTGATGTCTTTAATTAGGTCTTGATGATGAATCACTCCTAGGAATCTAGAGTCAGGAAGAATAGTCTTAGGAGGAGTAATTGGACGTGTCTCTGCTGAGTAAATCCTAGAGAGTGCATCAGCCTTTCCATTGCGCGATCCTGGTCTATAAGAAATAATAAAATTAAATTGATTTAAGAAAAGATTCCAGCGAGCCTGGCGAGGAGTCAGGCACTTAGCCGACCTGATAAACTCAAGATTACGATGATCTGTCAGAACGACTATTTGCTGTGCAGCTCCTTGCAGAAGGTGTCTCCATTCTTTGAAGGCGGCAATAATGGCCAACAACTCTCTATTGCCCACATCGTAGTTCTTCTCAGCCGAAGATAACTGCTGGGAAAAGAAGGCACAGGGATGCAAGACATTCTTCTCACCTGTTCTCTGAGAGAGTATAGCTCCCACGGCACAGTCTGAAGCATCCACCTCTATTATGAAGGCAAGCTCTGGGTTGGGATGTACTAGAATAGGTGCAGTGGTAAATTTATCTTTTAGACGGGAAAATGCTTCCTGGGCTTGGGAGTCCAGGAGAACTTAGACTCTTTCCGGGTAAGTTGGTGATAGGTGACACTACCTCAGAGAAATTTCTAATGAAACGTCTATAGAAGTTTGCAAACCCGATGAAGCGCTGTACCTCCTTCACATTTCTAGGACTTGGCCAATCATTGATGGCTTGGGTTTTACTTCCATCCATACTAATTCCTTGTGTAGACAGTACATACCCCAGAAATTGAATTTCGGTCTTATGGAATTCACACTTTTCAAGCTTGATGTAAAGATGATTTTGTCTTAGACGTTCCAAGACCATTCTCACATGTCCATGATGTTCCTCTGTGGAGTTAGAAAAAATTAAAATATCATCCAAATAAATTACCACGAATGTATCTAGGAGATCCCTGAAGATGTCATTCACCAAGTGTTGGAAAGTGGCTGGGGCGGTACTCAGACCAAAAGGCATAACCAGATATTCAAAGTGTCCATAGCGTGACCTGAATGCAGTCTTCCATTCATCCCCAGGTCTAATACGGACTAAGTTATAGGCCCCACGAAGATCTAGTTTAGAAAAAATTTTAGCATGTCGCACTCTCTCCAATAACTCAGGGATTAAAGGCAATGGATAACGGTTTCTAATAGTAACCTTATTAAGTTCCCTATAGTCTACGCATGGTCTCAGGATCCATCTTTCTTCTTTACAAAGAATATGGGTGCCCTGCAGGAGATGAAGAGGGGCGTATGAAGCCCTTGGCTAGATTTTCGTCTATGTACTCTTTTAAAGCCTTCAGCTCGGGCCCCGCCAGGGGGTAGATCTTACCAAAAGGTATCTCTGCTCCAGGCAATAATTCAATTGGACAATCATATGGACGATGAGGAGGAAGCTGGTCAGCGTTCTTCTTGTCACATAAATCCACATAGTCCTGGTATACAGCTGGTAATTCAGGGACGACATGGTTCCTTTAGGAACAGAGCAAGCTGAAATTTTTTGACTCATCTGTTTCTCTGGGAAGTGTAATTCCTTGGTCTCCCAGTTAATGGTAGGATTCTGAGCCTGCAGCCATGGTAGCCCTAGAATAATGGGAAAGTGAGGAGAAGAGATAAGCATAAAGGACAGTTTCTCTTGATGATCTTTACCCATAAGAACCTTTAAAGGCTCTGTTTCCTGATCCACTGGTCCAGAGGTCAGCAGGGAGCCATCCACAGTTTCCATCTGTACGGGAGCAGCCTTCTTCACTGAACGTATTCCCTGTTTTAGAGCAAAGGAGACATCCATAAAATTTCCACTTGCACCTGAGTCGATCATGGCAGAGCTAGACACCCAGGCTGAGTCAACCCAGAGTTTGATGGAAAGAAAACAGTGAGAATTGTTTTTCTTACAACTCAGCTGGGACACCGCTGAGGAAACTTGAAAGATGGCAGCATTTACACAGTCAACGTCCTCAGAGGTAACGGAGTTTAAGTCCGAGAAATCAAGATCTGTTGCTGCAGCTCTCTCTGGAGCCTGAGGCTCGGACCTGACAGATCCCTCTCGCAACACTCACAATGAATGAGTGCTGCAGTAGTCTTGCGAGAACGGCTGGGACAGTTAATAATAAAGTGCCCTGACTTACCACAATAAAAACATAGATTTTCCTTAAAACGATGTTCCTTGCGTGCATCACTAACCCGTCGTAGTAAAGAGTCTACCTGCATAGGTTCAGGTTCAGGTTCCCGTGTAATCCTATTCAGAGGTTCCTTAGCTGGAGAGGAAGGTAGGAAAAGATTAGCACGATTGCTTTCGAACCATCTCTCTTGCCTGCGTTCAGTTAAACGAGTATCAATACGGATGCAGTAGTTAATAAAGTCACCTAACGCAGTGGGAGGGTCGGCACGAGCAAGTTCATCCTTAATCAGTGGGGATAACCCCTTTCGAAAAATCGATTTTTTGGCGGAATTGTCCCAGTGTGGTATCAAGGGCCCATTTCCTGAAATCCAAGGCATATTCAGCTACCGAGTGCTTACCTTGGCGCAAAGCTAATATGGCTGCTTCAGCTGTTGCACCTCGATTGGGGTCATCAAACACCTGCCCCATGGCTGAAATAAAATCATCAAGGTGATCCAAACAATCATCCTCAGTCTCAATCAGAGGGTTTGCCCATATCAAAGCCTTGTTGGTAAGCAACATAATTATAGTAAGCACCTTAGATCGTTCAGTAGGAAATTGTGAAGCATGTGCAGAAAAAAAAGATTACATTGATTAACAAATCCCCTGAATTTTTCACGTTCACCACCAAAACGAAAAGGAGGCAACTTGGGAATCCCAGAACTCGGGGCCACGGCAGGAGCCTGGACTCGCCCCTCCAGAACCTCAATCCTGGCTCGCAAATCCTGAGTAGTCTGTCCAACCACTTGCATATTGTGATTATTTAGGTCCTGAAGATTTGTAAAACGGGTCTTTATATTCTGCAACTCTGCAAGGATATTATCAGTCACTCCACAAAGTTCCTTCATGCGGGCCTCCATTTTCCAGATCTTTTAAGACAGGATACTGGAAGAAGAGGAGAGAGAAAAAAAAAACAATAGTGTTCACCTGTGGCAACACTGAAGAAAAAAAAACTTTAAGGGAACTGCTCACCTGGAATGGTTGTGAGAAGTCACAACCACTATCATCACAGAAAGCTTTCAACCAGACATCTGATATCCAGAGTTTCAGCAGACAAAAGAGAAGAGAAAAAAAAAAACAATAGTGTTTACCTGTGATAACTCTGCAGAAAAAAAAAACTTAAGGGAATTGCTCACCTGGAATGGTTGTGAGAAGTCACAACCACTGTTATCACAGAGAGTACAACCGGACATCCGATATCCACAGTACAGCAGACAAGCCTTTCCAGACCCAGCAGACACTAACGTTTGGCTTCAGAATCTTGTAATGTATGTGATACAGTTCATATAGCGTCTTGTGCTTGGGTGCGATGAAAATACTTGAGACACAGGTTGAAAAAGAAAGTCTTGTATTGCTTCATACAAATTGGCAAAAATAAACATACAGGTTGCAAACACAGAAGCAGGAGACACAGCGGGCCAAGTAATCTAAGTTCATCAATAACTCTCCACAACAGATTCAGATCTTCTTCTATGTTACCGCAAGTCCATGCAACCGTGAGGCTTTCAAGAGCAGAGTTCAGAGTCCACAAGAGCTCCAGAGTTTCTCAGTAGAAATGGCTGGAGTACAAAGTCCAAGGCTTCAGGAGTCAGAACACAGGTTCACTGCAGGCCAGATTCTGAAGCACTGATTGCTCAGGTGTGGCTGTTTAAGAAGCAAACGGAGAGAATCAGGGCGGGAACATGCAAGCTGGAAAACTCCATTTTAACTGAGGGCAAGATAGCTGCAGCAAAACAGAAAGCAAAATGGCCGACGAACAAACTGAGTTTCAGAAACAGATATACAGAACCTTACAGCAGGCCAGAGTAATCCAAGCTCAGCAATCACTCTCCAATACAGATTCAGGATCTTCTTCTCTGTTACCGTAAGTCCATGCAAACGTGGGTCTTTCAAAGAGCAGGGTTCAGAGTCCACAAGTGCTTCAGAGTTCCTCAGTAGGAATAGCTGGAGTACAAGGTCCAAGGCTTACAGGAGTCAAGTCACAGGTTCACTGCAGGCTAGATTCTGAAGCACTGATTGCTCAGCTGTGGCTGCTTAAGAAGCAAAGGAGAGAATCAGGGCGGGAACATGCAAGCTGGAAACTCCATTTTGACTGAGGGCAAGATAGCTACAGCAAGACAGAAAGTAAAATGGCTGACGAACAAACTGAGTTTCAGGAATATATACATAGAACCTTACACAGACCCCACAAGACTGCAGAGAAAGCTGGAGAGACAGACCCCACAAGACTGCACAGAAAGGTGGAGAGACAGACCCCAAAAGACTGCAGAGAAAGCTGGAGAGACAGACCCCACAAGACTGCAGAGAAAGCTGGAGAGACAGACCCCACAAGACTGCAGAGAAAGGTGGAGAGACAGACCCCAAAAGACTGCAGCAGTAATTGGTGGTCCTACAAAGTACTGACTCAGGGGCTGAATACTTATGAACGGCACATTTGTCAGATCTATATTATTACAATAATTAGTACACCCCGTATTGTTTCCGTTACACGTCACTAATTCTTGTTACTTTGTGTTGTCAGTCACTTGTCACATAAAATCCTAATAAAATACATTTACGTTTATGGTGTAACATGAAAAATGTGGAAAAGTTCACGGGGTGTGAAAACGTTTTGAAGGCAGTGTAAATCCGGCTGCAGCGATCTCCTATAAATAATAACAGTTTTGATGAACTTTGCGGTAAATAGAAGCAGCGTTAATGATTCAGGTCCTGGTGTCGGCGCCCCCGGCTGAGCGTTTTCCGCCTCGAGCTGGTGGTGGACGGCTGCAGCTTGGTGACACATCTCGTGTTTGTGACGGTTTCTCCATATTTAGGTTTTTGGCAGAAGCTTCTTATTTTCAGCAGCCAAAATCATGAAACGCGTCCTCCGCACTGCGACTGATTCATCGCTGTGTTTGTGTTGTTCCCGGGATTTATGACTTTCGGGGCGATGTTTTGGGCCCTGATGGCGGCACTCACAGGGGACCAAAAGTCCAGAGCACCAGCGAGTAATGATCCGTTTCCTGGAAGGCTCTGGCCAACGGACAGGCACCCGATGCGTCCACACCTGCACAGCACAGAGGATCGGGCGCCATGGAAAAAACAGACCAT
This sequence comes from Oophaga sylvatica, assembly GCA_033576555.1. Classification (NCBI taxonomy): domain Eukaryota; kingdom Metazoa; phylum Chordata; class Amphibia; order Anura; family Dendrobatidae; genus Oophaga; species Oophaga sylvatica. The sequence goes on along the minus strand of JARQOD010000010.1, from coordinate 44,425,237 downwards.
GACAAAGACGAGAACGGACGAGGAAGAAGAACGTGAAAGAAGAGAAGTAAAACAGCTAAAAGTAACAAAATGTAAAAGAAAACAACAATAAACAGCAGAAAATAAACAAAAATTAGAAACATTAATAAATTTTATACCCCCAATGTGTACACTATAAATAAAAGCGCTCTACTGTACCACTGTAAAGCCGGGGGGCTGCTCGGACACCACTGTCACTGCTCCGTACACTGTAAAGCCGGGGGGCTGCTCGGACACCACTGTCACTGCTCCGTACACTGTAAAGCCGGGGGCTGCTCGGACACCGCTGTCACTGCTCTGTACACTGTAAAGCCGGGGGGCTGCTCGGACACCCCTGTCACTGCTCCGTATACTGTAAAGCCTGGGGGCTGCTCGGACACCCCTGTCACTGCTCCGTATACTGTAAAGCCTGGGGGCTGCTCGGACACCACTGTCACTGCTCCGTACACTGTAAAGCCGGGGGCTGCTCGGGCACCACTGTCACTGCTCCGTACACTGTAAAGCCGGGGGGCTGCTCGGACACCACTGTCACTGCTCCGTACACTGTAAAGCCGGGGGGCTGCTCGGACACCACTGTCACTGCTCTGTACACTGTAAAGCCGGGGGGCTGCTCGGACACCACTGTCACTGCTCCGTACACTGTAAAGCCGGGGGGCTGCTCGGACACCACTGTCACTGCTCCGTACACTGTAAAGCCGGGGGGCTGCTCGGACACCACTGTCACTGCTCCGTACACTGTAAAGCCGTGGGGCTGCTCGGACATCACTGTCACTGCTCCATACACTGTAACGCTGGGGGGCTGCTCGGACACCACTGTCACTGCTCCGTACACTGTAAAGCCGTGGGGCTGCTCGGACATCACTGTCACTGCTCCATACACTGTAACGCTGGGGGGCTGCTCGGACACCACTGTCACTGCTCCGTATACTGTAAAGCCTGGGGGCTGCTCGGACACCCCTGTCACTGCTCCGTATACTGTAAAGCCTGGGGGCTGCTCGGACACCACTGTCACTGCTCCGTACACTGTAAAGCCGGGGGGCTGCTCGGACACCACTGTCACTGCTCTGTACACTGTAAAGCCGGGGGGCTGCTCGGACACCACTGTCACTGCTCCGTACACTGTAAAGCCGGGGGGGCTGCTCGGACACCACTGTCACTGCTCCGTACACTGTAAAGCCGGGGGGCTGCTCGGACACCACTGTCACTGCTCCGTACACTGTAAAGCCGTGGGGCTGCTCGGACATCACTGTCACTGCTCCATACACTGTAACGCTGGGGGGCTGCTCGGACACCACTGTCACTGCTCCGTACACTGTAAAGCCGTGGGGCTGCTCGGACATCACTGTCACTGCTCCATACACTGTAACGCTGGGGGGCTGCTCGGACACCACTGTCACTGCTCCGTACACTGTAAAGTCGGGGGGCTGCTCGGACACCGCTGTCACTGCTCCGTACACTATAAAGCTGGGGCTGCTCGGACACCACTGTCACTGCTCCGTACACTGTAAAGCCGGGGGGCTGCTCGGACACCGCTGTCACTGCTCCGTACACTATAAAGCCGGGGGGCTGCTCGGACACCACTGTCACTGCTCCGTATACTGTAAAGCCGGTGGGCTGCTCGGACACCACTGTCACTGCTCCGTAAACTGTAAAGCCGGGGGGCTGCTCGGACACCACTGTCACTGCTCCGTACACTGTAAAGCTGGGGTGCTGCTCGGACACCACTGTCACTGCTCTGTACACTGTAAAGCCGGGGGGCTGCTTGGACACCACTGTCACTGCTCCGTACACTGAAAAGCCGGGGGGCTGCTTGGACACCACTGTCACTGCTCTGTACACTGTAAAGCCGGGGGGTTGCTCGGACACCACTGTCACTGTTCCGTACACTGTAAAGCCGGGGTGCTGCTCGGACACCACTGTTACTGCTCCGTACACTGTAAAGCCGGGGGGCTGCTCGGACACCGCTGTCACTGCTCCGTACACTGTAAAGCCGGGGGGCTGCTCGGACACCGCTGTCACTGCTCCGTACACTGTAAAGCCGGGGGGCTTCTCGGACACCGCTGTCACTGCTCCGTACACTGTAAAGCCGGGGGACTGCTCGGACACCGCTGTCACTGCTCTGTATACTGTAAAGCCGAGGGCTGCTCGGACACCGCTGTCACTGCTCCGTACACTGTAAAGCCGGGGGGCTGCTCGGACACCACTGTCACTGCTCCGTAAACTGTAAAGCCGGGGGGCTGCTCGGACACCACTGTCACTGCTCCGTACACTGTAAAGCTGGGGTGCTGCTCGGACACACTGTCACTGCTCTGTACACTGTAAAGCCGGGGGGCTGCTTGGACACCACTGTCGCTGCTCCGTACACTGAAAAGCCGGGGGGCTGCTTGGACACCACTGTCACTGCTCTGTACACTGTAAAGCCGGGGGGGTTGCTCGGACACCACTGTCACTGTTCCGTACACTGTAAAGCCGGGGTGCTGCTCGGACACCACTGTTACTGCTCCGTACACTGTAAAGCCGGGGGGCTGCTCGGACACCGCTGTCACTGCTCCGTACACTGTAAAGCCGGGGGGCTGCTCGGACACCACTGTCACTGCTCCGTACACTGTAAAGCCGGGGGGCTTCTCGGACACCGCTGTCACTGCTCCGTACACTGTAAAGCCGGGGGGCTGCTCGGACACCACTGTCACTGCTCCGTACACTGTAAAGCTGGGGTGCTGCTCGGACACCACTGTCACTGCTCTGTACACTGTAAAGCCGGGGGGCTGCTTGGACACCACTGTCGCTGCTCCGTACACTGAAAAGCCGGGGGGCTGCTTGGACACCACTGTCACTGCTCTGTACACTGTAAAGCCGGGGGGGTTGCTCGGACACCACTGTCACTGTTCCGTACACTGTAAAGCCGGGGTGCTGCTCGGACACCACTGTTACTGCTCCGTACACTGTAAAGCCGGGGGGCTGCTCGGACACCGCTGTCACTGCTCCGTACACTGTAAAGCCGGGGGGCTGCTCGGACACCGCTGTCACTGCTCCGTACACTGTAAAGCCGGGGGGCTTCTCGGACACCGCTGTCACTGCTCCGTACACTGTAAAGCGGGGGACTGCTCGGACACCGCTGTCACTGCTCTGTATACTGTAAAGCCGGGGGCTGCTCGGACACCGCTGTCACTGCTCCGTACACTGTAAAGCCGGGGGGCTGCTCGGACACCACTGTCAATGCTCCGTACACTGTAAAGCCGGGGCTGCTCGGACACCGCTGTCACTGCTCCGTACACTGTAAATCCGGGGGGCTGCTCGGACACCACTGTCACTACGTCCGCTGACCCGAGAACCTCACACTGTCCCCGCTGGGATGAGAAGCAGCCATGTCTCATTCTGCAGGAGGCTTTTCCAATCAATTAAAGTGCCTTTAATAATGAGTGATGATCTGTGGTTAGGTGGGGACCCCCGGCACTCGGCTGAAGAAGGGGGCACGTGGTGTTGTGGTCAGAATTGCTCTGCAATGAATGGGAGAGAGGAGCCATTCACGCTCGGAGCGGGGCCACTTCTGGCTTTGCGAGTCGCCTCTTACTGACTGACTACTGATGAGCTTTTCTATGGACAGTTGATGAGCATTAAAGTCTCAGACAACCCCTTTAAGTCCACAGCTCCCTCATATCCCTTTGGTGGGCCCCTAATGCCAGTGTGAGCAGAGTGGTAGGGCCACCAATGTCTGGAGCACAGAGCTGCTCTGACAGCTGGATACATTGTGACTGCAGCCACGTGATACATTGTATCTATCCAGCGGACACGTGATACATTGTATCTATCCAGCGGACACGTGGTACATTGTATTTATCCAGCGGACACGTGATACATTGTATCTATCCAGCGGACACGTGATACATTGTATCTATCCAGCGGACACGTGATACATTGTATCTATCCAGCGGACACGTGGTACATTGTATTTATCCAGCGGACACGTGATACATTGTATCTATCCAGCGGACACGTGATACATTGCATCTATCCAGCGGACACGTGGTACATTGTATTTATCCAGCGGACACGTGATACATTGTATCTATCCAGCGGACACGTGATACATTGCATCTATCCAGCAGACGCATGATACATTGCATCTATCCAGCAGAACGCATGATACATTGCATCTATCCAGCGGACACGTGATACATTGCATCTATCCAGCGCAGACACGTGATACATTGCATCTATCCAGCGGACACGTGTACATTGCATCTATCCAGCAGACGCGTGATACATTGCATCTATCCAGCGACATGATGATACATTGCATCTATCCAGCGGACCGTGATACATTGTATCTATCCAGCAGACGACATTGATACATTGCATCTATCCAGCGGACACGTGGTACATTGTATTATATCCAGCGGACACGTGATACATTGTATCTATCCACGACACTGATACATTGCATCTATCCAGCAGACGCATGATTAACATTGTATCTATCCAGCGGACGCGTGATACATTGTATCTATCCAGCGGACGCGTGATACATTGCATCTATCCAGCGGACACGTGATACATTGTATCTATCCAACAGACGCATGATACATTGCATCTATCCAGCGGACGCGTGATACATTGTATCTATCCAGCGGACACGTGATACATTGTATCTATCCAGCGACGCATGATACATTGCATCTATCCAGCGGACGCGTGATACATTGTATCTATCCAGCGGACACGTGATACATTGTATCTATCCAGCAGACGCATGATACATTGCATCTATCCAGCGGACACGTGGGTACATTGTATTATCCAGCGGACGCGTGATACATTGTATCTATCCAGCAGACGCATGATACATTGCATCTATCCAGCGGACGCGTGATACATTGTATCTATCCAGCGGACACGTGATACATTGTATCTATCCAGCAGACGCGTGATACAATTGCATATATCTATCCAGCGCGGACACTGGAGGTACATTGTATCTATCCAGCGGACGCGTGATACATTGTATCTATCCAGCAGACGCATGATACATTGCATCTATCCAGCGGACGCGTGTACATTGTATCTATCCAGCGGACCGTGATACATTGCATCTATCCAACAGACGCATGATACATTGCATCTATCCAGCGGACGCGTGATACATTGTATCTATCCAGCAGACGCATGATACATTGCATCTATCCAGCGGACGCGTGATACATTGCATCTATCCAGCGGACACGTGATACATTGTATCTATCCAACAGACGCGTGATACATTGCATCTATCCAGCGGACGCGTGATACATTGCATCTATCCAGCAGACGCATGATACATTGCATCTATCCAGCGGACGCAGTGATACATTGTATCTATCCACGACGCAGTGATACATTGATCTATCCAGCGGACGCGTGATACATTGTATCTATCCAGCGGACGCGTGATACATTGCATCTATCCAGCGACGCGTGATACATTGCATCTATCCAGCGGACGCGTGATACATTGTATCTATCCAGCGACCGTGATACATTGTATCTATCCAGCGGACGCGTGATACATTGCATCTATCCAGCGACGCGTGATACATTGATCTATCCAGCGACGCTGATACATTGCATCTATCCAGCGACACGTGATACATTGTATTATCCAGCGGACACGTGATACATTGTATCTATCCAGCGGACCGTGATACATTGCATCTATCCAGCGGACGCGTGATACATTGCATCTATCCAGCAGACACGTGATACATTGCATCTATCCAGCAGACGCGTGATACATTGTATCTATCCAGCGGACACGTGATACATTGCATCTATCCAGCAGACGCATGATACATTGCATCTATCCAGCGGACACGTGATACATTGCATCTATCCAGCGGACGCGTGATACATTGTATCTATCCAGCGGACGCTGATACATTGCATCTATCCAGCGGACACTGTACATTGTATTTATCCAGCGACATGATACATTGATCTATCCACAGACGCATGATACATTGCATCTATCCAGCAGACGCGTGATACATTGCATCTATCCAGCGGACGCGTGATACATTGTATCTATCCAACAGACGCGTGATACATTGCATCTATCCAGCGACGCGTGATACATTGCATCTATCCAGCGGACGCGTGATACATTGCATCTATCCAGCGACGCGTGATACATTGCATCTATCCAGCGGACGCGTGATACATTGTATCTATCCAGCGACGCGTGATACATTGCATCTATCCAGCGACGCGTGATACATTGCATCTATCCAGCGGACACGTGATACATTGCATCTATCCAGCGGACACGTGATACATTGTATCTATCCAGCGGACGCGTGATACATTGCATCTATCCAGCGACACGTGATAAATTGCATCTATCCAGCGGACGCGTGATACATTGCATCTATCCAGCGGACACGTGATACATTGCATCTATCCAGCGGACACGTGATACATTGCATCTATCCAGCGGACACGTGATACATTGCATCTATCCAGCGACGCGTGATACATTGCATCTATCCAGCGACACGTGATACATTGCATCTATCCAGCGGACACGTGATACATTGCATCTATCCAGCGGACACGTGATACATTGCATCTATCCAGCGGACACGTGATACATTGTATCTATCCAGCGGACGCGAGCCCCCCGTCCATCACATAATAATAACCTAAATGTTTCACCTTTGTGTTTCGCCCCAGTTGTTACTCTCCGGAATGTGTGTGACACATATGGCATTATGGAGGGGTGGGCTGCATTATGGAGGGGTGGGCTTGGTGATGGACAGCAGTCACACTAAATCTATAACATATGATGACATCGGTGACCCCCGCAAACCCTTGAACTCTCCTCAAAGTTGACTTCATTGACTCCATGTGCAGGGGCGCCACTTATCAAATCCTCATAATCCCATTAAAGGGACAATCAAATCCGGCTCCTGGATCATTATTCTGATACAGGAAAGATGTACAGTATATCTTAGTACCATGTTAGCCAGTAGATAGAAAAATATTCAGAATTGAGAGTCCTCAGTGGTTGATACCTTTTAATGGCTAACTGAAAAGATGGGAACAAATTGCAGCTTTCGAGACTACTCAGGTCTTTGCCTGATGAAGAGACCTGAGTAGTCTCGAAAGCTGCAATTTCTTACCATCTTTTCAGTTAGCCATTAAAAGGGATCATTATTCTAACATTTACTTCTATGATGAGGGTCTTACTGGTGGACCCCATGGTCTCCAGTTAGCCCCTGCCTCCCCTCTTCTGATGTGGCCCCTGGTACCAGGTGAGGGGTCTGTCCGCTGCTCCCTTTAGGGCCACAGTTACTGGACATTAGGGGGTCCCGCTGGGGCCATTTTTGCACAGTTTGGCGCTTCTGGCAGCAACACGGCGGCGTTGCTACAGTACATGGGACGACCGGATGACGGAGACCCCCAGGTGTCAGTGCGGGAACAGCAGCGACATGCAGGGGTGGCAGTGACCCCTCTATTTACTGCAGAGATTTCCCGTCTTCCGGTGAAAATTCTTCTTTTCTCGGTGGCCAATGAGATCTGCATGGAGCCAACCAGGGAAGCAGCAAGATGGCGGCCCTGCGGTCTGAGGCGAGCGCTCACATCTGGCTTTCATATTAGGGGTAATTAATTGTCGCTCCAGTGCGTGGCAGCTTCTAATTACTGGGCGAGGGATGAGGGGCCACTGCCTATGTGGCCGTCATCATGCTACCTGCGAGCCCCCGCACTGCACCCCCGCACTGCGCTCCTGAGGCTCCATCACACACATACCGTTTCAGCTTTGCTACATTTTCCAGGATGGAGTAGATACAGGGAGTATATATATATATATATATATATATATATAGGGGTACAGCGTATAGACATGGACACACGGCACAGGGGGCAACATTCCCAGAGGGAAAGTGATATATCCGGAAATCCACCTCCTGCCTCTGCCCCTATGCTTTATACTGCAGCTCTGCTCCATTAGTGCACAGCCAGTGACTGAGGCTGAGCTGCATCACCCCATGAAGTATGAAGGGGAAGGGCACCGTTAAGGGGAGGGGCACCAATAAGGGGAGAGGCATCAACATGGGGAGGGGCATCAACAAGGGGAGGAGCATCAATAAGGGAAGTGTATCTACATGGGGTCATAAACAAAGGGAGGAGCATCAATAAGGGAAGTGTATCTACAGGGGGCATAAACAAGGGGAATGAGCATAAAGGGAGGGGCATCAACAAGGGGAAGGGCAGCAACAAGGGGAGGGGCATCAGTAAGAGAAGTGCATCTACAGGGGGACATTAACAAGGTGAGGGGCATAAACAAGGGGAATGAGCATAAATGGAGGGGCATCAACAAGGGAAGGAGCATTAATAAGGGAAGTGTATGAATAAGGGGAGGGACATCAATCAGACTCCGGGGCCACAAGTTCTAGAATCCAGAATCTACTAATCCAATTGATAACCTCCCTGGACACATAATGTACAAAACGTCACCTGCAGTCCTATGTAACACCACAGATAACTTTCCACACTGAGATCCTTTGCTGTGTTGTCAGCTGATTGCAGACAAGAAAATGTCAGGAGAATCCTCGGCGAGCAGCGACACTTTCTTTTGTGTTAATCAGGATCACTGTACATGACGGCGGCCGAGCGCTGAGTACGGTGTAACATTGGGGGATGTGATCGGCAGATTCTGAGCACAGCCCCGATTTATAGGAGGGCGCTCACACTTATGCAACCATAGTTTTTCAGTTATTTTAGTTCTATTTCCCCTTCAGAATGGTTCCGTTTGTTTCTCTGTGACTTTGTGCAGATTATGGCGACATTAAAGGTGGAAAAAGTCCTAAAATGTTTCTTCTTGGGGGATTTTATTACCTGACTGTAACCGGGATTTTCTCAATCAGAAAGACAACGGTTTTACTATATTGTGTGATGGAGAGGAAAGGAAGCGAAAAGAAAAAGCGCCCCTATAGGTGCCGGACCACCTGTGGGCAGAGGGGGCGCTGTTTTTCAAAATCAGAAGTCTTGTGCTGACGAGCTTTTCTACCCTGGATAGAACTACATCATTATTAGATGTAAAGCTGTCAGCAGGGAGCCTACTTGATGATGGTTTCCACATATGATACAAAAAGTAATAATAAGCTGCAAAATGTGACTGCCCTAGAAGAGTCAGGCCGGGCAGAGGCTTCTGTTAGTGGGTAATTCAGCACCGAAGACTGTCTAGACTGGATGCAAGTGCAGCGAACCCTCCGCTCAGCAGTTTTATCTCAGCATGAAATTTTCGCTTCTCTATTCACTGACATCAAGCGGAAAATTTAAAATAGGCATAAAACCAATAACCACAGTATATTGGAAAGTAATAGAAAGTTATTAATCGGAGACTGTACTGGCCCTTTAAATGAAGGTTTCTTAAAGTGACAGTGTAGCAATTCCGCTGTTCTTTCTGTGAGCAGGGACAGAGGTGTTAATGCCGCTTGTCTGCATGTGGAATGGGACAAGAAACCGAGGCAGGAGAGAGGTGGTCCTGAGGGGCCCAGATGCTGCTGACTCAATGGAAAGGGTGGAGGCTGCAGCTCAGGGAGAGTGACAGGAAGTCTGCGAAATCTCATAAATCACAAGTTACTGACTGGGGGATTGTAGTGGGCACCACATCATGGCTAGAATGTCAGGAGTCAGCCCCCAGCTGCCAGCCGCCCTCTGCCAGCACCTGCCGCCCACCCTCCGCCGCACCTCACCCCAATTACAGCCCAAAGTTTGTTCAAACTCTGGAAAAACTTCACAGAGACGGAACTGACTCAGAACAGAGAGGAATCCGAGGAGGAGGAAGAGGATGAGGAGGACAAGGACCAGGAGGACGAGAAGGATGAGGAGGACCCAAGAGTGAACTGACAGATGCCCTGAAAGCGCCACTCCAGATAGTCTCACAAATAACGATCAACCAATCAGGAGCTGGTATTCATGTGAACGAAACATGGCCGACACTAATTCTCCACCAGCAGAATAGTGAGTGCAGCTCTGGGGTATAATACAGGATGTAACTCAGGATCAGTAATGTATGTACACAGTGACTGCACCAGCAGAATAGTGAGTGCAGCTCTGGGGTATAATACAGGATGTAACTCAGGATCAGTAATGTAATGTATGTAGACAGTGACTGCACCAGCAGAATAGTGAGTGCAGCTCTGGGTATAATACAGGATGTAACTCAGGATCAGTAATGTAATGTATGTACACAATGACTGCACCAGCAGAATAGTGAGTGCAGCTCTGGGGTATAATACAGGATGTAACTCAGGATCAGTAATGTAATGTATGTACACAGTGACTGCACCAGCAGAATAGTGAGTGCAGCTCTGGAGTATAATACAGGATGTAACTCAGGATCAGTAATGTAATGTATGTACACAATGACTGCACCAGCAGAATAGTGAGTGCAGCTCTGGGGTATAATACAGGATGTAACTCAGGATCAGTAATGTAATGTATGTACACAGTGACTGCACCAGCAGAATAGTGAGTGCAGCTCTGGGGTATAATACAGGACGTAACTCAGGATCAGTAATGTAATGTATGTACACAGTGACTGCACCAACAGAATAGTGAGTGCAGCTCTGGAGTATAATACAGGATGTAACTCAAGATCAGTAATGTAATGTATGTACACAGTGACTGCACCAGCAGAATAGTGAGTGCAGCTCTGGAGTATAATACAGGAGGTAACTCAGGATCAGTAATGTAATGTATGTACACAGTGACTGCTCCAGCAGAATAGTGAGTGCAGCTCTGGGGTATAATACAGGATGTAACTCAGGATCAGTAATGTAATGTATGTACACAGTGACTGCACCAGCAGAATAGTGAGTGCAGCTCTGGAGTATAATACAGGATGTAACTCAGGATCAGTAATGTAATGTATGTACACAGTGACTGCACCAGCAGAATAGCGAGTGCAGCTCTGGAGTATAATACAGGATGTAACTCAGGATCAGTAATGTAATGTATGTACACAGTGACTGCACCAGCAGAATAGTGAGTGCAGCTCTGGAGTATAATACAGGATGTAACTCAGGATCAGTAATGTAATGTATGTACACAGTGACTGCACCAGCAGAATAGTGAGTGCAGCTCTGGAGTATAATACAGGATGTAACTCAGGATCAGTAATGTAATGTATGTACACAGTGACTGCACCAGCAGAATAGTGAGTGCAGCTCTGGAGTATAATACAGGATGTAACTCAGGATCAGTAATGTAATGTATGTACAAGTGACTGCACCAGCAGAATAGTGAGTGCAGCTCTGGAGTATAATACAGGATGTAACTCAGGATCATAGTAATGTATGTACACAGTGACTGCACCAGCAGAATAGTGAGTGCAGCTCTGGAGTATAATACAGATGTAACTCAGGATCAGTAATGTAATGTATGTACACAGTGACTGCACCAGCAGAATAGTGAGTGCAGCTCTGGAGTAATAATACAGGATGTAACTCAGGATCAGTAATGTAATGTATGTACACAGTGACTGCACCAGCAGAATAGTGAGTGCAGCTCTGGAGTATAATACAGGATGTAACTCAGGATCAGTATGTAAATGTATGTACACAGTGACTGCACCAGCAGAATAGTGAGTGCAGCTCTGGAGTATAATACAGGATGTAACTCAGGATCAGTAAGTATGTATGTACACAGTGACTGCACCAGCAGAATAGTGAGTGCAGCTCTGGAGTATAATACAGGATGTAACTCAGGATCAGTAATGTAATGTATGTACACAGTGACTGCACCAGCAGAATAGTGAGTGCAGCTCTGGAGTATAATACAGGATGTAACTCAGGATCAGTAATGTAATGTATGACACAGTGACTGCACCAGCAGAATAGTGAGTGCAGCTCTGGAGTATAATACAGGATGTAACTCAGGATCAGTAATGTAATGTATGTACACAGTGACTGCACCAGCAGAATAGTGAGTGCAGCTCTGGAGTATAATACAGGATGTAACTCAGGATCAGTAATGTAATGTATGTACACAGTGACTGCACCAGCAGAATAGTGAGTGCAGCTCTGGAGTATAATACAGGATGTAACTCAGGATCAGTAATGTAATGTATACACAGTGACTGCACCAGCAGAATAGTGAGTGCAGCTCTGGAGTATAATACAGGATGTAACTCAGGATCAGTAATGTAATATGTACACAGTGACTGCACCAGCAGAATAGTGAGTGCAGCTCTGGAGTATAATACAGGATGTAACTCAGGATCATAATGTAATGTATGTACACAGTGACTGCACCAGCAGAATAGTGAGTGCAGCTCTGGAGTATAATACAGGATGTAACTCAGGATCATAGTAATGTATGTACACAGTGACTGCACCAGCAGAATAGTGAGTGCAGCTCTGGAGTATAATACAGGATGTAACTCAGGATCAGTATGTAATGTATGTACACAGTGACTGCACCAGCAGAATAGTGAGTGCAGCTCTGGAGTATAATACAGGATGTAACTCAGGATCAGTAATGTATGTACACAGTGACTGCACCAGCAGAATAGTGAGTGCAGCTCTGGAGTATAATACAGGATGTAACTCAGGATCAGTAATGTAATGTATGTACACAGTGACTGCACCAGCAGAATAGTGAGTGCAGCTCTGGAGTATAATACAGGATGTAACTCAGGATCAGTAATGTAATGTATGTACACAGTGACTGCACCAGCAGAATAGTGAGTGCAGCTCTGGAGTATAATACAGGATGTAACTCAGGATCAGTAATGTATGTACACAGTGACTGCACCAGCAGAATAGTGAGTGCAGCTCTGGAGTATAATACAGGATGTAACTCAGGATCAGTAATGTAATGTAGACACAGTGACTGCACCAGCAGAATAGTGAGTGCAGCTCTGGAGTATAATACAGGATGTAACTCAGGATCAGTAATGTATGTACACAGTGACTGCACCAGCAGAATAGTGAGTGCAGCTCTGGAGTATAATACAGGATGTAACTCAGGATCAGTAATGTAATGTATGTACACAGTGACTGCACCAGCAGAATAGTGAGTGCAGCTCTGGAGTATAATACAGGATGTAACTCAGGATCAGTAATGTATATGTACACAGTGACTGCACCAGCAGAATAGTGAGTGCAGCTCTGGAGTATAATACAGGATGTAACTCAGGATCAGTAATGCAGTAATGTATGTACACAGTGACTGCACCAGCAGAATAGTGAGTGCAGCTCTGGGGTATAATACAGGATGTAACTCAGGATCAGTAATGTAATGTATGTACACAGTGACTGCACCAGCAGAATAGTGAGTGCAGCTCTGGAGTATAATACAGGATGTAACTCAGGATCAGTAATGTATGTACACAGTGACTGCACCAGCAGAATAGTGAGTGCAGCTCTGGAGTATAATACAGGATGTAACTCAGGATCAGTAATGTAATGTATGTACACAGTGACTGCACCAGCAGAATAGTGAGTGCAGCTCTGGAGTATAATACAGGATGTAACTCAGGATCAGTAATGTATGTACACAGTGACTGCACCAGCAGAATAGTGAGTGCAGCTCTGGAGTATAATACAGGATGTAACTCAGGATCAGTAATGTAATGTATGTACACAGTGACTGCACCAGCGGAATAGTGAGTGCAGCTCTGGAGTATAATACAGGAGGCAACTCAGGATTAGTAATGTATGTACACAGTGACTGCACCAGCAGAATAGTGAGTGCAGCTCTGGAGTATAATACAGGATGTAACTCAGGATCAGTAATGTATGTACACAGTGACTGCACCAGCAGAATAGTGAGTGCAGCTCTGGAGTATAATACAGGATGTAACTCAGGATCAGTAATGTAATGTATGTACACAGTGACTGCACCAGCAGAATAGTGAGTGCAGCTCTGGAGTATAATACAGGATGTAACTCAGGATCAGTAATGTATGTACACAGTGACTGCACCAGCAGAATAGTGAGTGCAGCTCTGGAGTATAATACAGGATGTAACTCAGGATCAGTAATGTAATGTATGTACACAGTGACTGCACCAGTGGAATAGTGAGTGCAGCTCTGGAGTATAATACAGGAGGCAACTCAGGATTAGTAATGTATGTACACAGTGACTGCACCAGCAGAATTGTGAGTGCAGCTCTGGAGTATAATACAGGATGTAACTCAGGATCAGTAATGTAATGTATGTACACAGTGACTGCACCAGCAGAATAGTGAGTGCAGCTCTGGGGTATAATACAGGATTAACTCAGGATCAGTAATGTAATGTAATGTATACAGTGGCTGCACCAGCAGAATAGTGAGTGCAGCTCTGGAGTATAATACAGGATGTAACTCAGGATCAGTAATGTAATGTATGTACACAGTGACTGCACCAGCAGAATAGTGAGTGCAGCTCTGGGGTATAATACAGGAGGTAACTCAGGATCAGTAATGTAATGTACACAGTGACTACACCAGCAGAATAGTGAGTGCAGCTCTGGAGTATAATACAGGATGTAACTCAGGATCAGTAATGTATGTACACAGTGACTGCACCAGCAGAATAGTGAGTGCAGCTCTGGAGTATAATACAGGATGTAACTCAGGATCAGTAATGTAATGTATGTACACAGTGACTGCACCAGCAGAATAGTGAGTGCAGCTCTGGAGTATAATACAGGATGTAACTCAGGATCAGTAATGTATGTACACAGTGACTGCAACAGCAGAATAGTGAGTGCACCTCTGGAGTATAATACAGGATGTAACTCAGGATCAGTAATGTAATGTATGTACACAGTGACTGCACCAGCAGAATAGTGAGTGCAGCTCTGGAGTATAATACAGGAGGTAACTCAGGATCAGTAATGTAATGTATGTACACAGTGACTGCACCAGCAGAATAGTGAGTGCAGCTCTGGAGTATAATACAGGATGTAACTCAGGATCAGTAATGTAATGTATGTACACAGTGACTGCACCAGCAGAATAGTGAGTGCAGCTCTGGGTATAATACAGGATGTAACTCAGGATCAGTATATGTATGTACACAGTGACTGCACCAGCAGAATAGTGAGTGCAGCTCTGGAGTATAATACAGGATGTAACTCAGGATCAGTGATGTATTGTATGTACACAGTGACTGAGGATCGCTGTGGTCCGGTATGGCAGTGCCCCCTGATGCGCCTTGTGGCTTTGTAGTACCCTGAAGGTGAGTTCTATTGAAGAGTTAATCAAGGACAGAGCAGAGTTGGAGTGGTTGTTCCCAGAGTTGGAGTGGTTGTTCTGTGCAGTCCTGCTTGTCTCTCCTCGTTCTCCTCTTGTGTCTCCCCACCCACCATGTGCATTCCTGCCGATATTGGCCACTAAGTGGCTGTAATATAAGAATGTGCGATCCCTTAATAAATATGCCCCTTTTTATCCAAATATGCGGAGGCCAAGGCCGTTGGCTCTGGGACATTGGAGGAGTGAGCCGCTGCGGTGGGGGCGGTGAGATGTGAGGGCACAAAGTAATTCCTAAATAAATCAAATTAATCTCAGGACATTCACGTGGCGCACCGATCCCACTGCACGCGGCTGCCGTTTCCTCACTGGCGGAGGTGCCACTCTTCTATGATTTCACAGATTTCTGATTTTATGTTTCAGTTCATCAACATTTACAAGATCTCTGTGTGTTGTCAGTGAATGGACCAAACACGCGAATACTAATCATAGCTGGGACTTTACTACAGTTGTATCCAGGCTGTAGATGTGAATCTGCACTGTAGTGATATAAAACCCTTACTAGAAGCAACAGTATGGAGGACATGATACAGTAGTATTGAGCAGTGCAGCTGTGAATCTGCATGGGAGTGAGATAACGCTCTTATTAAAAACAGCAGTATGGAGGACATTATGCATTAGTACTGAGTAGTGTAGCTGTCAATAGAGTACTGGAGTGACATAAGCACTTACTAGAGGTAGTATGGAGGACATATACGTGTGCTGAGCAGTGAGCTGTGAATGGAGGCACTGGAGTGATATAAACCCTCTAGAAGCAACAGTTGGAGGACTGTATACAGTAGTATGAGCATTGTAACTGTGAATTAGCACCGGAGTGATATAGAGCCCTTGCGAGGCGTGGAGGCACTATACAGTATGACTGAGCAGTGTTGCATGAATCCAGTACTGGGGGAAGATATCCACAAGAAAGCAGTGGCACATGTAGGATATTTTACAACAGTACTTAGCAGTGTGCTGTTGTTGCTGACTGCTCTCTGTCACATATGTTTAAGCAGCGTAATCTGATCCCCAGTGAGCTGACAATCCCTCGATCTCAGCATGTGATGTTAGCATCTTTATGAGAACATGAGTCAGAAGGAAAGGACGAAGATGTCATAAGTGGAGAAAAGTAGAGTTCGTAGCAATCTCTCAGTTACTGAAAGCAAGCAGAGTCTGGAATGGGAGGAGGTGAGTCACAAAGTTGTGAGAATGATGGAGAAGGTTGTCTTATAAATTTAGCCTCACCATCATCAGACACATTTACATGAGGACTGGGAAAGCTGGTGACCATGATGGCTGCACCCGGAGGCACGCTGCTTGCAGAGATCGATGTGGGTAGATTTACATCCTCGTGCTCCCGCGGGTGGCGACTGTAGTAATCAGAGATCCAGCCCGGGGGATCCGACTGTATTACCCGAATCGCCAGATGTTTGACTTTTTCTCACAGGCTGTCACGCGTGTTCGCTAAATCCACAGTCACGGCCACTGGAAATGCAGGCATCGCGCCGGAGGGAGCCCAGTGAACCTGCAAGAGCTGGCGCGGCGGGGGGGGCCATGTCACTTTCAAGCGTCTCACAGGCAGGTGGGCGATGACACAGAGCGTGATCATGCGCCATGGAGGCGACTGGAACTGATGGCATCGCATGCCTGAATTCCCCGAGAAACAGCAGATAGGGTGAGGTCGTCTGTGCCAGAGAGTCATACAGCTGCGGTGAGCACTGTGTACCTGCGAGCAAGCGAGTGGACGACGATGTAACGCAGAGCTCGCAGCAGGTGGAGGCGCTTGAATGCAGGCTCGCAGCCAGGTGGAGGCACTGTAACCTGCAGAGACACAGCGCAGGGTGAGCGACTTAACCTGGAGCATCGCGCAGGTGGAGGCATGTGCAACCTGCAGAGCTCACGCGCAGGTGGAGGCACTGTTAACTGCGAGCATCACAGGCACGGGTGGAGGCGACTGGTAACCTGCAGAGCATCACAGCGCAGGTGGAGGCGACTGTGAACCTGCAGAGCATGCAGCACAGGTGGAGGCGACTGTGTAACCTGCAGAGCATCACAGCGCAGGTGGAGGCATGTAACGCAGGCATCGCAGCCGGGTGGAAGGTCGTCGGTAAACCTGCAGAGCATCGAGGCGCAGGGTGATGGCGATGTGACCTGCGAGCATAGCAAGGTGGAGCATGACCGACACAGCCAGTGGAGGCGACTGTAACCTGCAAACAGCAGGTGAGCGAGTGTACTGCACATCGCACCAGGTAGCGATTTACTGCAACATCCAGCCAGTGAGCGACTGTACTGCGACATCCACGCAGGTGAGATGTGTAATGCAGAGATCGGCAGGGGAGCGAGGAACTGAAGCTCAGGCAGTGGAATGAACCTAAGCATAGCAGGTGAGCCGTCTGCAGATCCCAGGTAGCACTGAAACCTGCAGAGCATCGACAGGGTGAGCGACTGGTAACTCAAGCATCAGCCAGGTGAGCGACTGTAAACCTGCAGCATCCAGCACAGGTGAGGCGACTGTGTAACCTGCAGAGCATCCAGCGCAGGGTGGAGGCGACTGTGTAACCTGCAGAGCACACGCGCAGGGTGGAGCGACTGTGTAACCTGCAGAGCATCCAGCCAGGGTGAGGCGACTGTAACCTGCAGAGCATCCAGCCAGGGTGGAGGCGACTGTAACCTGCAAGCATCCAGCCAGGGTGGAGGCGACTGTGTAACCTGCAGACATCCAGCCAGGGTGGAGGCACTGTGTAACCTGCAGAGCATCCAGCCAGGTGGAGGCACTGTAACCTGCAGAGCATCACGGCGGGTGGAGGACTTAACCTGCAGAGCATCACAGCCAGGGTGAGGCGACTGTAACCTGCAGAGCATCCAGCAGGGTGGAGGCACTGTAACCTGCGAGCATCGCCAGGGTGGAGGCACTGTGTAACCTGCGAGCATCCGCCAGGTGGAGGCACTGTAACTGCAGAGCATCCAGCCAGGGTGGAGGCGACTGTAACTGCAGAGCATCGCAGCCAGGTGGAGGCGACTTTAACCTGCAGAGCATCCAGCCAGGTGGAGGCGACTGTAACCTGCAGAGATCACAGCCAGGGTGGAGGCGACTGTGTAACTGCAGAGCATCCAGCCAGGTGGAGCGACTGTAACCTGCAGAGCATCGCAGCCGGTGGAGGCGACTGGTAACCTGCAGAGCATCGAGCACAGGTGAGGCGACTGTAACTGCAGAGCATCCAGCCAGGGTGGAGGCGACTGTTAACCTGCAGAGCATCACAGCCAGGGTGGAGCGACTGTGTAACCTGCAGAGCATCAGCCAGGTGGAGGCGACTGTGTAACCTGCAGAGCACACAGCGCAGGGGGAGGCGACTGTAACCTGCAGAGCATCACGCAGGGTGGAGGCACTGTAACCTGCAGAGCATCCAGCCAGGGTGGAGGCACTGTAACCTGCAGAGCATCCAGCCAGGGTGAGGCGACTGTTAACCTGCAGAGCTCGCGCACAGGTGGAGGCGACTGTAACCTGCAGAGCATCCAGCCAGGGTGGAGCGTGTTAACTGCAGAGCACAGCCAGGGTGGAGGCACGTGTAACCTGCAGAGCATCCAGCCAGGTGGAGGACTGAACCTGCAGAGCATGCACAGGTGGAGCGACACGCAGGTCCGCAGGTGGGATGTAACCTGCAGAGCATCGCAGCGCAGGGTGGAGGCGACTTGTAACCTGCAGAGCATCACAGCGCAGGGTGGAGGCGACTGTCAACCGCAGAGCCTACCAGCGCAGGGTGGAGGCGACTGTGTAACCTGCAGAGCATCGCAGCCAGGGTGGAGGCGACTGTGAACCTGCAGAGCATCACAGCGCAGGGTGGAGGCGACTGTGTAAACCTGCAGAGCATCACAGCCAGGGTGGAGGCGACTGTAACCTGCAGAGCATCCAGCCGGGTGGAGGCGACTGTGTAACCTGCAGAGCTAGCAGCGCAGGGTGGAGGCGACTGTGAACCTGCAGAGCATCGCACCGTGGAGGCACTGTGTAACCTGCAGAGCATCGCAGACCAGGTGGTAGGCAGCTGGAACCTGCAGAGCATCGCAGCACAGGGTGGAGGCGACGTGTAACCTGAGAGCATCCGCGCAGGGGGAGGCGACTGTCAACCTGCAGAGCATCAGCAGCGCACGGGTGGAGGACAGTGTAACCTGCAGGCAATCACGCAGGGTGGAGGCGACTGTGAACCTGCAGAGCATCACAGCCAGGGTGGAGGCGACTGTGTAACCTGCAGAGCATCCAGCACAGGGTGGAGGCGACTGTAACCTGCAGAGCATCCAGCGCAGGGTGGAGGCATGTAACAACCTGCAGAGCATCACGCGCAGGGTGGAGGCGACTGTACAACCTGCAGAGCGTCTCATGACAGCGCAGGGTGGAGGCAACTGTAAACCTGCAGAGCGTCTCATGGTAGCGCAGGGTGGAGGCGACTGTTACAACCTGCAGAGCATCGCAGCGCAGGGTGGAGGCGACTGTACAACCTGCAGAGCATCCAGCGCAGGGGAGGCGATGTAACTGCAGGCATCCAGCGCAGGTGGAGGCACTGTAAACCTGCAGAGCATCACGGCGCAGGGTGGAGGCGACTGTAACCTGCAGAGCTCCAGCACAGGGTGGAGGCGACTGTGTAACCTGCAGAGCTCACAGCGCAGGGTGGAGGCGACTGTAACCTGCAGAGCATCCGCCAGGGTGGAGGCGACTGTAAACCTGCAGAGCTCCAGCGCAGGTGGAGGCGACTGTAAACCTGCAGAGCTCCAGCGCAGGGTGGAGGCACTGTAACCTGCAGAGCATCACAGCCAGGGTGGAGGCGACTGTAAACCTGCAGAGCATCACAGCCAGGGTGGAGGCGACTGTAAACCTGCAGAGCTCACAGCGCAGGGTGGAGGCGACTGTTAACCTGCAGAGCATCACAGCGCAGGTGGAGGCGACTGTATGCAACTGCGAGGGGCATTCCGCAGGCACGGCGTGGAGGCACTGTAACCTGCAGAGCATCACGCACAGGGTGGAGGCGACTGTACAACCTGCAGAGCATCCAGCGCAGGGTGGAGGCACTGTTAACCTGCAGAGCAGCACCAGGGCGCGGTAGAGGCACTGATGTAAACCTGCAGAGCATCCAGCGCAGGGTGAGGCGACTTTAACCTGCAGAGCATCCAGCCGGGTGGAGGCGACTGTAACCTGCAGAGCATCCAGCCAGGGTGGAGGCACTGTACAACTGCAGAGCATCCAGCGCAGGGTGAGGCGACTGTGTAACCTGCAGAGCATCCAGCGCAGGGTGGAGGCGACTGTATAAGCTAACAGTGGAGCTGTTAATGGAGCATCGAGCAGGTGGAGGCGACTGTAACCTGCAGAGCACACAGCGCAGGGTGGAGGCGACTTTAAACCTGCAGAGCTCCGCGCAGGTGGAGGCGACTGTAACCTGCAGAGCATCCAGCGCAGGTGGAGGCGACTGTTAACCTGCAGAGCATCCATGAGCGCAGGGGTGGAGGCGACTGTAACCGCAGAGCATCCAGCCAGGGTGGAGGCGACTTACCTGCAGACACACAG
>JARQOD010000010.1:44337820-44404308 GCA_033576555.1 Oophaga sylvatica | reverse complement strand
AGACACAGAAACAGGAGACACAGCAGGCCAGAGTAATCCAAGCTCAGCAATCACTCTCCAATACAGATTCAGGATCTTCTTCTCTGTTACCGTAAGTCCATGCAAACGTGGGTCTTTCAAAGAGCAGGGTTCAGAGTCCACAAGTGCTTCAGAGTTCCTCAGTAGGAATAGCTGGAGTACAAGGTCCAAGGCTTACAGGAGTCAAGTCACAGGTTCACTGCAGGCTAGATTCTGAAGCACTGATTGCTCAGCTGTGGCTGCTTAAGAAGCAAAGGAGAGAATCAGGGCGGGAACATGCAAGCTGGAAACTCCATTTTGACTGAGGGCAAGATAGCTGCAGCAAGACAGAAAGTAAAATGGCTGACGAACAAACTGAGTTTCAGGAATATATACATAGAACCTTACACTAGTGATGGATAGGAGGCATTCTCAGTGATGTCACCGCTGATCTCTGGTGATGGATAGGAGGCATTCTCAGTGATGTCACCGCCGATCTCTGGCGATGGATAGGAGGCATTCTCAGTGATGTCACCTCTGATCTCTAGTGATGGATAGGAGGCATTCTCAGTGATGTCACCGCTGATCTCTGGTGATGGATAGGAGGCATTCTCAGTGATGTCACCGCCGATCTCTGGTGATGGATAGGAGGCATTCTCAGTGATGTCACCTCTGATCTCTAGTGATGGATAGGAGGCATTCTCAGTGATGTCACCTCTGATCTCTAGTGATGGATAGGAGGCATTCTCAGTGATGTCACTCTGATCTCTGGTGATGGATAGGAGGCATTCTCAGTGATGTCACCCCTGAGCTCTGGTGATGGATAGGAGGCATTCTCAGTGATGTCACCGCTGATCTCTAGTGATGGATAGGAGGCATTCTCAGTGATGTCACCTCTGATCTCTGGTGATGGATAGGAGGCATTCTCAGTGATGTCACCGCTGATCTCTAGTGATGGATAGGAGGCATTCTCAGTGATGTCACCGCTGATCTCTAGTGATGGATAGGAGGCATTCTCAGTGATGTCACCTCTGATCTCTAGTGATGGATAGGAGGCATTCTCAGTGATGTCACCCCTGAGCTCTGGTGATGGATAGGAGGCATTCTCAGTGATGTCACCGCTGATCTCTAGTGATGGATAGGAGGCATTCTCAGTGATGTCACCTCTGATCTCTGGTGATGGATAGGAGGCATTCTCAGTGATGTTACCGCTGATCTCTGGTGATAAGCGGCGTTGGTGTTGTGGTGCAGGAACTCTCTATATGGCCAAATCCCGCTTTGGTTTTGCTGCTGATTACTGATCTGTTCCGTAGATTTGGATGGAAATTCTCTCTCATAACATCATTTGTCAATGTCACATTATGCGCATATTACGTGTGGCAGCGCCATCTGCGCCTGTGATTGACCTACAGGACGCAGGAGATGATTATTGCCAGATGTTATGATTACTGCGGAGGACGAGCAGGTGGATCCCTCTTTTATACAGATGTTAGTGCTGCACGGCCATAGAGGAAATCTGATGCCTGAACTGGCGGTGCCCAAGACTCAGCTGGTAAAACGCCATGTTTTCTCAATTTTTTTTTGTGTGTGCCCCCTTGTCAGTCACCTTTCCCTGCAGTCCAGGGGGTGATATCTGGTCCTTGTCCTCCAATACTAACACTTCATATATCATGAAATTCAGTGCCCCATGGACCTATGTGCCAGTCTTCGGTTCCCGTGAATTTACAGGTGCTTCTCCCACAATTAGAATATCATCAAAAAGTGAATTTATTTCAGGTGAAATAGATCACTCTGTGTGTAATGACTCTATAGAATATAGGAGATTCACTTTTTGTATTGAAGAACTGAAATAAATTCACTTTTTAATGATATTCTAATTTTGTGAGAAGCACTTGTATGTGCCAGTCCTTAACTCTCCATGGATGTATGTGCCCCATCTCAGGTGTCCACGGTTGGATGTGGCGTCTCTGGTATCCAGTGACACGTGATGTGCCCAGTTCTCGGTGCCCAGTGGGTATCAGTGACTTGCCTGTTGTTGCTGTGGTTTACAGAGGATGATTTCAGGTCGATATTTGAAGGTCGCTCTCCGATTTTAGGTGCCATTGCTACGGTCACCTCGGTCATGTACAGCTATGTGTGAAGTATGATGCTGGATTCTGGTGGGTCGTGGTGCGGTGGGACAGAGCGGTAGAGGTGCCAGGCTGCGCACAGTAGTCCCACTGTTTGCTCTGGTTAAACCCTTTTTATCTGGCCTTCATAAACACAGGCCTCTTTATGATATAAAACACATTTCTGTGTCACACTCGCCGTGATTTATGGCGCGGAGGTGTCCCTGAGTGGCTGACGGCTCGCGCTGCTTATTTTGGCAGGTGAGCGCATTCAAGTTCCCAACAAACTGGCGGAAAGTTTCACCCCCGCGACAAAAGGGTAATGATTTTTTTTGTTTAAATAATTTCTCCAGGTTTGTGGCGGCTCCTTGTGTGATCAAAGAAAATGAAGTTTACCCGCAAGATGGGGATCTGCTGAAACACAAAGATCCGTGGAAACATGAGGATCTGCTGAAACATAAGGATGGGGATCTGCTGAAACACGAGGATCCGTGGAAACATGAGAATGGGGATCTGCTGAAACACGAGGATCCGTGGAAACATGAGGATCTGCTGAAACATGAGGATCTGCTGAAACGTAGATGGGGATCTGCTGAAACATGAGGATCTGCTGAAACATGTGGATGAGGATCTGATGCACAAACGTATTGAATGCAGCAGTAGGATCTGCTGTGAGAATACCTGCTGTAAGCTTTTCAGGGGATATAGCTCTGAGATCGCCGTCCGGGTAGACGGAATGGCATAGGAACAGTTCATTCAGAGACAGCAGTTCTGGTAAAAACTGGCCGCAACCAGTTTTATTAAAGTCCACAGCAAACAGAACATAATCAAAACCAAATCATAAACATAAGACCTGGGCTTGTCCAGCCACTAATTACACTTAGATAGATTTCCCTATCTACCTGGGACCAGACTCTACCAGCCTGTCCACAAAACAACACATATGTTCAGTAGTTACCAACATGGAGTTTCACAGAGTCTCCTCCTTGTGTCTGAAGGCACCTTCAAAGTCCAGACTTGAGAGAGCTCCCCTCCTATTCAGCAGCTATCCGCATGGATTCTCACAGAGACTACTCCTGTGTCCGGGGTACATCGAGCCCCAGACTGAGACAGCTCATACTCCTGGAGACTGCTTCTTGTGCCGGGACTCCTTGTCCAGACTAAGCGAGCTCTCTGACTGTGCTCCCAAGCACCTACTTCTGGCTTCCTAATCAATACCTGAGTGTCTTCAGGTTTGAGCTGCAAGTGTGTATTGAATGGAAGGTGTAGTGACCTTTCTCCACCACTAGTTTTACAAAGCCATACATTCCCCTTATAGTAGTCAGCAAAGTAACTAGGTGAAATGTACATCCCATTCAACACATATCCCTTCACTGTCTCACATATCCCCCCCTCTTCTCCAGACCGGAGGGCTGGTCATCCAGACCGGAGGACTGGTCAACAATCCAAAAGAGACAGTGAACTCTGGACAAGTCATGGCCATCATCAGCTTCATCTTCACCTGAAGCATGGCCATCATTAGCTTCATCTTTACTATTGTCATCTGTATCTTCAACTGAGGCATGGACACTACCCTGTACCCTTCCAGGCCTATACTCTCTGCGGGCCTCGGGTGTCCTGCACGGTTTCTACTTGACCTTAGTGTCGGGCTCAGTCTCGGTACAGTGCCTCCCCAGAGAAGTACGACCAGGCACGTCAGAACACCTCTGATTCCTCCACAGAAACTCTCGTACCTCCTGTTTTTGGGGCACTGACCCTGTGTCACCAACTGTCACAGGAGGTATAGGGGTTTTTTCACCTTTCTCTAATTCCCCCTGAACCTTTTTTAGCACATCTACTTTCTTAAATATCAGTTGGTTCATAAATTCTATTTCACAGAACTTAAGCACCTCTGCCATGGTCTCTAACCATTTTGAGCCACACTGTTCAAACGATTGGCACTGTAGAGGAAGCTGATCGTTTTTCTTTTTCGGTACACATAATTCATCCTCTTCTTGTACAGGCTCACTTTGCATAAGACTCAGAGCTCTTACTTCTTTCTCCAGGAGATCCTCATGGAGACGCATCTTCTCCTGTAGCTGTTGGACGTCCTTTACGTCCTCGGCCCCTTCTTCAGGCTCTTCTGGTAGAACATGCTCAGAAGCCCTACATTCTACCTCTTCAGTCACATCACTATGGTATCCAATATCTCCATTTATTCCAGCTTTCAAGTTCTCCTTGATAGCTGCATCTGTATACTCAGAACCCGCCTGGCTCTTCTCTTCCACCACGTTCTGCATCCCATCTGGGCTCCCGTGTATCTGCAGCGGCAACGGAGTGACACACCGCTTTTCCCATTTGTTGGGACGTGGCTCCGATGTAGACTCCATGAAAGTGCGCTTGAGCTCACCAATGCCAGCCTGATGTCTCAAAATCTCATCTTGTGATTTATCCAGATCCATGGTATCACTCGGGAACACTGCTGGGGCTCCGGGCGCCGAACTTCCAGCCTGAGCTTCACGAGTTGCAGCTACTGATCCGGACCGTAACCCGTTCACGCCGCTGTCTTCGGCAGAAACAGATTCCTGGACAGAGTCAGTCCCCATATCTTCAGTCTTGTTCCTCACAGCTTCACTTGAGACCTCAGCTTCTGATGAGGCATCTGGCTTGGTGACCACCACTTCCATGGCTTTTTCCACCTCTGCAGCATTACCTTCAGAGTCCTGGGCATGATGCAGCTCCATACCATACATTGATAACTTCTCATCTTCAACAGCATCCACTTGTGCGGTGTTCAGTTTCAGAGTCCTGCCTTTAAAGCTCAGCTCTCCTCCTTTCACCTTGGTCTTCGCCAGGGAACCGGCCAACTGTAAAACATCTTCAGATGCCATCTTCTGTCCGGCTGTAAGGTCAGCATCAGCTTTCTTCTCAGGACTCTCCACCTCCCCTGCTACCATGCCTTCCTCATTTGCACTGGTTGCTTTATTGTCATCAGATGATTCACTATCACTACCACTATCCCTGTCTGACCCCTTTTTCTCAGCCACATCCGGCTCACTTTCAGGGTTATACAATTCATTCTCATTCTCATCCTGCTCACTTTCAGGGGTATACAATTCATTCTCATTCACATCCTGATCTGGAACCTTAGTTAACATCTCATCCACAACATTAACTTCACCATCTGGTCCCTCAAGTATGTGACTATGTGACAACCCCAGCACTATACTTCCATATAGCTCAGGTACTAGGAGCTGACTCACGACCTCTCCCTGGACTTCAGTGTCCCTATACAATAGGTTATTGTTCATGGCAGCATGAGGAAACCTCTCCTCAGAGCCAGGCTCTTGGGGAAGCTCATTCAGAACAATTACATTTTCCTGTGCCGTTTCAAGAGTGGGGTCTCGCACCGGCTCACTCCCAAAATTGTCACAGGCCACAGGCAGGTCAGGGACACTCGGTTCCCGAGAACCACCATCCTCGTCTCCCAACATCACCTGCAAAGGAATTTCATCTTTATCACGATCATCATCAGTATCATCACTATTATGATTAGCATCATCATCATTATCAATATCAGCATCATCATCATGGTCATCATCATTATCATGATCATCATTATCATTATCAATATCAGCATCATTATCATGGTCATCATCATTATCATGATCATCATTATCACACAAGATTAACGGCCCACTAACATTGTGTTCCGCCCCTCGGGACTGCGTACCCTCAGTAGGAGCTTCATCACACTGTCCAACAGAATCACCCTTCCCCCAGAGATCCTTAGACCGGGGAAAGTCATTACCCAATATAACGGGGTGCACCAGGTTCTTCACTACCCCCACTTCACATGAAACCTCCCCGAGTTTGGGGACCAAGTCCACGGCAGTCTCTGGGTAGACTTTGGTGTCTCCATGGATGCACACCACACTCAGGTGTTTATCAGGGATGAAGTCCCTATTAATCAAGCTGTCACGCACGGAAGTCACTGGACTCTCTGAGTCCAAGAGGGCCTGTGCTGGGCAGTCATTTACAACCACCGGGGACCCCTGTGGTCCAGTCTCTTCGGCTGAGGTGGACACACACACAGGCTCTGCGCAGGGAGAGAGGGATCCGCCAACATTACAACATATAGGCTCCCCCTCTATTGGACAGTTGGCTGCAATTTCACGACATCTCCAACACTGTCCATCACACTCTCCCACCCACACGACCCCAACAGCTGGAACGCTCTTACCGGGAGAGTTCGGCGTCCAGGAACTCTGACGTGACGACCTCTCAGACGGCTGGTCACGGAGGCAGTCCTTGGTGGCGAAGGCCCTCTCCATCAGGCTGACCAGGCGATTGGCGTCCTGGTGGTCTCCTTGTCCGACCTCTGGCTGTACCTCAGGAGGACGTGCTTGGGTGTAGCGGTCCACTATCACCTTTTCAACTCCATAATCAGGTTTGCTGACTGCAGACTCCCAACTGCATTTCCAGTCATGAACTCCCCTGGCACGGGCTGTCACCGTAACACCCAGCCGGGTAAGAATCTCCGCTTTCAGCTTGGCATAGTCTTGGCTGTCCTGCTCGCTCAGGTCAGCATAGGCCCTTTGGGGTTCTCCAATCAGATAGGGTGCGACCATCATGGCCCATTCAGATAGGGGCAGATTCTCCTTCTCTGCCAGTCCCTCAAACCTAGTGAGATATACCTCCACATCATCACGAGGTGTCATCTTTTTCAGGGACCGTCTTACCGCCTTCTTTACAGCGGACAATGCAGGTGACTTTGCAACACCACTTTGGGACGATGCGCCGCAAGTCCCCTGCAGTGCTGCAACCTGCTCAAAAAACAACCGGTCATTCTCCTGCTGCTGCTGCAGGAATTGCTGCTGGGCCTGCTGCATGCGCTGCTGGTGCTGCAGGCGCTGCCGCTCCATGCTCTGCTGCATGCTTCGCTGGGCCTGGACCAGGTACTCAACGAGCTCCTCCATACTGCCGGACTTATCTGTCTCAACCACGGCAGTCTTATGTTGCACATTAACTTGCGCCATTTGTTCAAACAGCGCCTCCATGCTGTCATCCATGCTGTCAGACTTCTCTGTCTCAACAACGGCAGTCTTCACTCAAGACATACACACTCCACAGTCTTTTCCACAGAAAATTCAGCTTTGCTGTGCAGACACTTTTTTTTTTTTTTTTCCTGCAAACTCTATTAGGGCCACTGTCTCTTTAAGACTGCTCCAATCAGACGTTTTTGCTGACACACTTTTTTTTTCTCTGCTGCTGCTTCAACAGACTTCACCTTTATTGCTGTCTCTAAGCCACTGTGCCACTGTGCTGCACGCACATTCCAGCACTAATTGTATCAGCCACTGTGCTGCCCCAGCATTCTCCGCCAATTGTAAGCTTTTCAGGGGATATAGCTCTGAGATCGCCGTCCGGGTAGACGGAATGGCATAGGAACAGTTCATTCAGAGACAGCAGTTCTGGTAAAAACTGGCCGCAACCAGTTTTATTAAAGTCCACAGCAAACAGAACATAATCAAACCCAAATCATAAACATAAGACCTGGGCTTGTCCAGCCACTAATTACACTTAGATAGATTTCCCTATCTACCTGGGACCAGACTCTACCAGCCTGTCCACAAAACAACACATATGTTCAGTAGTTACCAACATGGAGTTTCACAGAGTCTCCTCCTTGTGTCTGAAGGCACCTTCAACGTCCAGACTTGAGAGAGCTCCCCTCTATTCAGCAGCTATCCGCATGGATTCTCACAGAGACTACTCCTGTGTCCGGGGTACATCGAGCCCCAGACTGAGACAGCTCATACTCCTGGAGACTGCTTCTTGTGCCGGGACTCCTTGTCCAGACTAAGCGAGCTCTCTGACTGTGCTCCAAAGCACCTACTTCTGGCTTCCTAATCAATACCTGAGTGTCTTCAGGTTTGAGCTGCAAGTGTGTATTGAATGGAAGGTGTAGTGACCTTTCTCCACCACTAGTTTTACAAAGCCATACATTCCCCTTATAGTAGTCAGCAAAGTAACTAGGTGAAATGTACATCCCATTCAACACATATCCCTTCACTGTCTCACACTGCTAAAAGATGAAAATCTTCTGCAAGATGTGACTATCCAACAAAAAGTATCGGCTGCACAACAGGAATCTACAGCAGGAAGAATATCTTTTGAAAGATAAGACTCTTCTGACCAATGAAGAACTTCGGCTGGAAAAGGTTGTGCTGCAAGAAGAGGATCTGAGCAAAGATGAGGATCAACTGATCAATAAGGATCTGCTGGACAGGACTGTGCTGGAGGACACACATGCTCAGTCACCTCCACCTAACGAGCCGAGTGCTGGAGGACACACACGCTCGGTCACCTCCACCTAATGAGAAGAGTGCTGAAGGACACACATGCTTAGTCACCTCCACCTAACGAGCCGAGTGCTAGAGGACACACACGCTCGGTCACCTGCACCTAATGAGAAGAGTGCTGGAGGACCCACATGCTCAGTCACCTCCACCTAATGAGCCGAGTGCTGGAGGGCAAACACGCTCGGTTACCTCCACCTAATGAGAAGAGTGCTGGAGGACACACATGCTCAGTCACCTCCACCTAATGAGCCGAGTGCTGGAGGGCAAACACGCTCAGTTACCTCCACCTAATGAGCCGAGTGCTGGAGGACATAAACGCTCAGTCACCTTCACCTAATGAGAAGAGTGCTGAAGGACACACATGCTCAGTCCTCCTCCACCTAATGAGCCGAGTGCTGGACAACACATACGCTCAGTCAACTCCACCTAATGAGCCGAGTGCTGGAAGACACACACGCTCAGTCACCTCCACCTAATGAGCCAAGTGCTGGACGACACACACACTCAGTCACCTCCACCTAATGAGCCGATTGCTGGAGGACACACACGCTCAGTCACCCTCTCCATGTCTCTATGGAAATAGATTTCTGCCTGATTTTCAGGAGAGGAGCAGAGACTCTGCAGTACATGGATGTAGCTGAGATTTTTTCTGCAGATCTATGAGGCACTTTTTCCTCCATGCTCGGTCCTGGGGGGCATTTTTCCTCTATGCTCGGTCATAGGGTCACTTTTTCCTCCATGCTCGGTCATGGGGGCACTTTTTCCTCTATGCTCGGTCATGGGGGCACTTTTGCCTCCATGTTCGGTCCCGGGGCACTTTTGCCTCCAAGCTCGGTCCCAGGGGCACTTTTGCCTCCATGCTCAGTTCTGGGGGCACTTTTATTTCCATGCTCGGTCCTAGGGGCACTTTTTCCTCCATGCTCGGTCCCAGGGGCACTTTTTCCTCTATGTTCGGTCATGGGGGCACTTTTTCCTTCATGCTCGGTCCTGGGGGCACTATTTCCTCCATGCTCGGTCATGGGGGCACTTTTTCCTTCATGCTCGGTCCTGGGGGCACTTTTTCCTCCATGCTCGATCATGGGGGCCCTTATTCCTCCATGCTCTGTCCTGGGGGCACTTTTTCCTCCATGCTCAGTCATGGGGGCACTTTTTCCTCCATGCTCGGTCATGGGGGCACTTTTTCCTCCATGCTCGGTCATGGGGGCACTTTTTCTTCCATGCTCGGTCATGGGGGCACTTTTTCCTCCATGCTCGGTCATGGGGTCACTTTTTCCCCATGATCGGTCCCGGGTGTACTTTTGCCTCCATGCTCTGTCACAGGGGCACTTGTTCCTCCATGCTTGGTCCCGGGGGCACTTTTTCTTCCATGCTCAGTCCCGGGGGCACTTTTTCATCCATGCTCGGTCATGGGGCCACTTTTTCCTGTATGCTCAGTCCTGAGGGCACTTCACTGTTTCCTCCATGCTTAGTCCTGAGGGCACTTTTGCCTCCATGCTCAGCCCTGCAGGCACTTTTGCCTCCATGCTCAGTTCTGGGGGCACTTTTATTTCCATGCTCGGTCCTAGGGGCACTTTTTCCTCCATGCTCGGTCCCAGGGGCACTTTTTCCTCCATGTTCGGTCATGGGGGCACTTTTTCCTTCATGCTCGGTCCTGGGGGCACTATTTCCTCCATGCTCGGTCATGGGGGCACTTTTTCCTTCATGCTCGGTCCTGGGGGCACTTTTTCCTCCATGCTCGATCATGGGGGCCCTTATTCCTCCATGCTCTGTCCTGGGGGCACTTTTTCCTCCATGCTCAGTCATGGGGGCACTTTTTCCTCCATGCTCGGTCATGGGGACACTTTTTCTTCCATGCTCGGTCATGGGGGCACTTTTTCCTCCATGCTCGGTCATGGGGTCACTTTTTCCCCATGATCGGTCCCGGGGGTACTTTTGCCTCCATGCTCTGTCACAGGGGCACTTGTTCCTCCATGCTTGGTCCCGGGGGCACTTTTTCTTCCATGCTCAGTCCCGGGGGCACTTTTTCATCCATGCTCGGTCATGGGGCCACTTTTTCCTGTATGCTCAGTCCTGAGGGCACTTCACTGTTTCCTCCATGTTCAGTCCTGAGGGCACTTTTGCCTCCATGCTCAGTCCTGGGGCACTTTTGCCTCCATGCTCGGTCATGGGGGTACTTTTGCCTTCATGCTCGGCCATGGGGGCACTTTTTCCTCCATGCTCAACCCTGGGGGTACTTTTTCCTCCATGCTCGGTCATGGGGACACGTTTTCCTCCATGCTCGCTCATGGGGGCACTTTTTCCTCCATGCTCAGCCCTGCAGGCACTTTTGCCTCCATGCTCGGTCATGGGGACACTTTTTCCTCCATGCTCGCTCATGGGGGCACTTTTTCCTCCAGGTTCAATCCTGGGGGCACTTTTTCCTCATGCTCGGTCCTGCAGGTCCTACCTTCAGCAGTGTCCTGATGACATACGTCTGGGCTCAGTCTGGGCCGTGTGCTGGGAGTCGGGGTGGGGGTGGGGGGCGTGTGGGGTCTGCGGCTGTACAGTGATGAATTTGCACATCAGCGGCCGGTAATTCTCCCATGCTGGGAACGTGCAGTTTGGCAGGATTTATGGGTGCAGTGGGAGCAGTTTATTTGGATCAACTCAGGATGATGAGGGTTGTTATTATCCTGAGTGATGGGACGAAACATTCATCATCGGCCACGTCTGGACTGGATTATCTGGGAAATCCCAAACCTGCTGCTCTATGGGGCGAATTAACTGCAATCATAGCAGAGATTAGAAGCTTCTGCGCAAACTGCGGGGTCACGTCCCCGACACCTCAGACAGGAGCGGCGGGGGGCACTTATTCAGATCTGAGCCCTCCATAGCTGGAGCTGCGGAGTGGGGAAATATAAGAGACTGCTCTGCACTGTGACCTCCTGGTACAGCCGGACCCTGGGCCCCACACCTGCAGGTTACAGCACAAGCTGATATATCATGTAAGTGTCTGGGGCAGATACTTCTGTATATGGGTAATATGTATATTGTATCACCACGTGCTGGGGCGGACATATCATTGGTGCCATCTGTGCAGCCGCACAGGGGCCCAACAGGCAAAGTGGTCACATCCACCTTCAAAACAAGTGGCGTTGTGCATTATGAGGAGCTCCTGGCCCCCATAGGGCCCATATAGTGTTCTTGCACAGGGGCCCTTTCCTGTCTGTCTCCTCCAGCGCCATGTGCACAAGTCTCTGAGTGACCGGCAGCTCTGATCTTGTGCCCATTACTGACAGATATCATCCAGGTTCCCATCCTGCTGGCGGTTTTCTACATGACCCGACCCCCTGCATATTGGAGCAGTTTTCTGTGCAGCACTGACCGGGGCACAGGGTGGCTTGCCCTGATCTCGCCCTCAGCTGCTTCCCATTACCCGGAGTCGCGGAGCGTTCACCGCAGAGGTTCAGCTCTTGCCCATGTGGTTTAATTTACTTATCGGCCGCCCATCCCTCCTACAACACAGACCACATTCGGATTGTCGTGGACACATGAGGATCGGGGGAGGTTCGTACTTATATCCCCCGAGATCAGCAAATAACCAATCACTGCAATGTAAAGAGTCTACCGCAGTTTTCAATTCTTCATCATTTTTTAAAGATCTCTGCTTGTTGTCAATACACAAAAACATTAACAAGTATAATGAGAGACTAATCCATCCTAACCTAATCATTGTCACAGCTGATGGGTTGTTACAGTGTATCCAGCCAAGAAAATGCCCTGTGAACTAAGGAGCCAGATTGACGTAGTGTACAGTCGGGGCCAGAAGTTTTAAGATGGACACAAATTTTGGTTCTCATACATTTTGCCGCTTGAGTTTTTATAGTGACAATTTGCATTAACTTTGGATTGTGATGAAGAGCTTTCAGATAAAATGCAAAAAGTTGCATAGTAAATCCATGTCATGAAAATTACCTTCATCACAAAAAAAACCCACACACATTTCCACTGATTTTCACTCCTGCTACAAAATGACCTGTTACATAATTCCAGTGATCTCGATAGCGCAGAAGAAAGTTGAAACCAGGAGAGGGCGGCTAATATCACTCTGTCATGGTAATGGAGTTATAAGAGCAAACTGGGGGCTGAAAAAGGCGGATGGGGCTGAAAGCATTGTCTTCTTCTGTTAACTATGGTTACCTCCAAGAAAACCGTGCAGTCATCACTGCTTTGCATCAAAAAGGCTTTACAGGCAAGGACATTGCGGCTTGTAAAATTGCCCCTAAATCAACCATTTACCAGATCATCAAGAACGTCAAAGAGAGAGAGAGGCTTAATTATGGAGAATAAAGCTTCAGTGAGAAAAGAAAGTAAAGCAAGTGCCAGGACTGTCTCCTAAAGAGGATTCAGCTATGGGATCGATTCAGCCACAGTGCAGAGCTTGCTTAGGAACGGCAGCAGGTAAGTGTCAGTGCATCTGCACACTTTTTCACCCATGATGAGACCAAGTCACAAGGCAAAGTGGTTCTATAAACAAATCATTAACATTTTGGATCTACGGCTGGGCGACTCCCAGATTTCATCCCCAGTGAGAACCACAAAAAAAACGACAAACAAAACAGAAATTGTGATAACTTGGAGCTCTACCCACAAGCCGATATCCAGCTGCCAGGTGAAGGGCAGAAGTGTGGAGGATCAAGGGCACAACTGTGGAGGATCAAGGGCAGGAGCGTGGAGGATCAGGGGCAGGAGCGTGGAGAATAAGTGGCAGAAGTCTGGAGACTAAGGGGGCAGGAGTGTGGAGAATAAGGGACAGGAGCGTGGAGAATAAGGGGCAGGAGCGTGGACAATAAGGGGCAGGAGCGTGGACAATAAGGGGCAGGAGCGTGGACAATAAGGGGCAGGAGCGTGGACAATAAGGGGCAGGAGCGTGGACAATAAGGGGCAGAAGCATGGAGAATAAGAGGCAGGAGCGTGGAGAATAAGAGACAGGAGCGTGGAGAATAAGGGGCAGAAGCGTGGAGAATAAGGGGTAGGAGCGTGGAGAGTAAGGGGCAGGAGTGTGGAGACTAATGGGGCAGGAGTGTGGAGAATAAGGAGCAGGAGTGTGGAGAATAAGGGGCAGGAGTGTGGAAAATAAGGGGCAGGAGAGTGGAGAATAAGGGGCAGTGCTGGGGATATTGAGGCGTCACAGAAATATGTGTTTGTCAATAAATTGTAACAATGTGCGGAATGTTTATCATTCTCCATCAGTAACCATGGAAACAGCGACTAAAGAGCAAAAACACTGAAGAGCAAAAATGTGAAAACCAAAATCTGTGTCAGTCTCAGAACTTTTTTCTACGATATACATACACTGATACATTGTAACAAACTATCAGCATGGGAGAGATTTGTGTTGCGTGTTCAGCTCACTGAGCATTGTCCAGGCTGCATACAAATGTAACAAGTCCTCAGGTGTGAGAAGTATTAGGTAATATAGAACATGTATACGCGGTACGAAGCGCTGATTCCTCGTCACCTCATCATTCAGCAGCGCCGCCTCCACTTCACAAGACGTGTTTGACTTTTCCTGGACAACGGCCGCTAACAAATGATGAAACCGTGAACTCTCATCATCTGTCATGTCAGGGAATGATAGACACAATGTAACGGTGAAGTCCTATCAATACAGAAAAGTAACAATATACAATCCGCCGTCCCAGTCACTTCACCGGTGGCCCCGGCTGCTGCAGCACCTCTCTGTAGCAGTTTGTTACAATGTATCAGCGCAGGCTGTTCAGCTCACAGAGCATTGTGTAGAGTGGATACATTGTGAGTGGATACATTGTATCCACTTCTGAGAGCAGGTCAGGATTACAGTCTGGGAATGGAAACCAGAGGATATAGGAGCGGGGACCTCACTGATCATCTCTGGAGCCGTTTCATAGTTTTTTGTGTCTGGGAAAGCTGGGTGAGGGTGACAACCTGGATATGATTCACTATGGAGGAGGTGACGGTGGTACTCTCATTGCTCTTGGATGAGGCAGACGTGCCCGTGGGAGGGAATCTGGTGGCGCCATCACAATATCAGAATACGCAATGTTATTCCTGTCTCCAGGACGCAGCTGCCATCCTTCCCAGCTCAAGAAACTTCTCCAAACAGGGCCCCTCGCCGTCCGCCGTCAGGGGAAATTGTCACGGGTGTGTCGCGGCGGAGATAGTCGCGATTGCACACCCTGACTTCGCACAGCTGAGTTTCTGGTGCGGGGTGTTTTTCGGCACTGAGGGAGTTAATTCTTTCTCTCTCGGTGCTGGACTGACCAGCCTCGCCCAGCTGCGATTGATGTTTTGTTAATTAGCTTCCTTCATATACCTGCTGGTCCGCTGGGGAAGTTGCTGGTGAAAGCATTCATTCAGACCAGCAGAGCGGATCGTTTCTGAGAAGACTTAAGCTAAGAGTGCCTGTTGTGGTTTTTCCTCTCCTCGCTTATTGTTTATCTCCTTAACCTTTTGTGTTCCTCTGTAGTGGAAGTTTTGTATGCAAGACAGTGTTTTCTTTACCCCTTGTCTGTTTCCTGTGTCTTAGACTGTGTGTAAGCTGTGACCTGCCCATTCCCTGTGGTGGTAATCAGGGTCCTTCTCAGGACTAGATTACAGTGGTCAGGGATCTACAGGAGACAGGGTTACGCTGGCGGCCTGGACCTCTGTACCATTAACAGTACCTCCAGGTAGAGGGACTAGTCAGGACCCCAGTTCAGGGTCAGCATAGACCCCGGTCCACCTCTATCCTGAGACAGCGTGACACGTACACAGTATAGACCCACAATTCATAGGATATTATGTCAGGTAAGACATTGCTGGCAGATACTATGTATACATGTTGATATTTTCTATTATATGTAATATAGAGTGTTGTCACATTAGATATAGGTTACTATCATAGAATA
This sequence comes from Oophaga sylvatica, assembly GCA_033576555.1. Taxonomy (NCBI): domain Eukaryota; kingdom Metazoa; phylum Chordata; class Amphibia; order Anura; family Dendrobatidae; genus Oophaga; species Oophaga sylvatica. The sequence goes on along the minus strand of JARQOD010000010.1, from coordinate 44,388,951 downwards.
TATCTGTTATACGTCGTGACATTTTCACCGGCCACTTTAAAAGATTCTCCCCAGCTACCATGGATCCAGTAGCCCAGTTAGCTCAGCAGTTACAGAGTTTGTCCATGGAGCTGACGGACGTTAAGTCCAAGGTTTTGTACCCCCGGGAGCAAACCAGATCTGAACCTAAAGTAGCTCTCCCGGACAGGTTCACTGGTGGGCGGGACAAATTTTTTACCTTCCGGGAGGCATGTAAATTATATTTTCGGCTACGGCCTCGGTCTTCGGGGAGTGAAGATCAGAGGGTGGGAATTGTCATCTCGCTCTTACAAGGGGACCCTCAATCCTGGGTGTTCTCTCTTCCTCCGGACTCCCGGCTCTCCAGTCAGTAGATCGATTTTTTACAGCCCTGGGTCTGGTATATGATGATCCGGATCGGGTCTCCCTTGCTGAAATGAAGTTACGTAAGATACAGCAGGGAGATCGTCCGGCGGAGGAATTTTCTTCTGAGTTCCGTAGATGGGCCACAGATACTCAGTGGAATGACCCAGCTATTAGGAGCCAGTTTTGTCAAGGATTATCTGACAAATTAAAAGATGTGTTGGCTCAGTATGATTCTCCCCCGTCACTGGAGGCCGCTATGGCCCTTGCTATTCGCATTGATAGACGGCTTCGGGAGAGGTGCGAGGTAACTCCGCCCCTGTGATGACTCCACCTCCTTCTAAAGTCCCTAATATTGAGGTTCCCTGGTTTGTTCTGAGGAGCCTAAGCAGTTAGGAGGGACATCGTTTCGAGGGAGGGGATCGGCGGTGCGCGCAAGACAGGAAAGTGTTACTTCTGCGGGGAGAAAGGGACATTTTGTTGGGGGGTGTCCATCCCGTACTTTGCTGAGCAAGGAGTCGCCGGAAAACTGTTGATCCCAGGTTGTGTGGTGGACGACAATCTGGGAGTATGTATTTCGTCCCCAAGTCCGTCTCAGTTTCTCGTACCAGCGGAGGTGGTGGTAGGTACGAGAACTGAGAGGATTTCTGTTCTTCTGGATAGTGGGGCCGCGGCTAATCTGGTGGACGCTCGGTTTGCCCAGGTGCAAGGTATGCAACTGAGTGTATTGGCCAAACCTATCCCTATATTCTCTATTGACGCCAGGCCTCTCGGTCAAGGTAGCTTTGTTCAAGCCGTGCATAACATAGACCTTCGAGTGGGGGCAATACATAAAGAACTATTGTCTTGTTATGTGTTGGAGGGCCTTCCCACTCCTATTGTGTTGGGACTTCCTTGGTTAACTAAACATAACCCAGTTATTAATTGGCAATTCAGAGAGATAAGCCAGTGGGGTGAATTTTGCAATAGTAACTGCATGAACACGGTCATCGGTGCGGTCGTGCCTAGAACCTTACCTCCTTTTCTGGAGGACTTTGAGGATGTGTTTTCAGAAGAAGGGTGTCAAGAATTACCTCCTCATCGCGCATATGACTGTGCTATAAAATTGCTTCCTGATGCTAAGTTACCAAAATCTAGGTTATATAACCTTTCTGGTCCTGAGAGGCAAGCTATGAAGGATTATATTTCGGAAAGTCTGGCCTTGCAAGGGGCATATTAGACCTTCATCTTCTCCAGTGGCCGCGGGGTTCTTCTTTGTGAAGAAAAAAGATGGAGGCCTACGCCCTTGCCTGGATTTCCGTGAGCTTAATCGGATTACGGTCCGAGATCCGTATCCGCTCCCACTTATTCCTGATCTCTTCAATCAGATTGTGGGCGCCAAATGGTTCTCTTAAGTTGGATCTCAGGGGGGCGTATAATCTGATTAGGATAAAGGAGGGGGATGAGTGGAAGACGGCGTTTAACACTCCGGAGGGACATTATGAGAACCTTGTCATGCCTTTCGGTCTGACTACTGCCCCGGCGGTGTTTCAACATTTTGTTAATGACATCTTTCGCCACCTAGTGGGACAGTTTGTTGTCATTTATCTAGATGACATCTTAATTTACTCGCCGGATCTTGTGTCTCATCAGGAGCATGTGAGACAAGTGTTGCAGATCTTGCGAGACAATAAACTGTACGCCAAATGGGAGAAGTGTGTATTCGCCGTACAAGAACTTCAGTTTTTAGGATTCCTGGTGTCAGCTTCCGGTTTCCGTATGGACCCTGGGAAAGTGAAGGCTGTGCTTGAATGGGATCGGCCAGAGGATCTTAAAGCACTGCAGCGTTTCCTGGGGTTTGCTAACTACTACCGGAAATTTATTCGTAATTTCTCATCCGTTGTCAAACCTCTCACTGACATGACAAAAAAAGGGACGGATTTTTCTAGGTGGTCTGACAAAGCTTGTCAAGCATTTTCCTCCTTGAAAAAATGTTTTGCTTCAGCACCCATACTCATCCAACCTGATGCATCACAACCGTTCATTGTGGAGGTAGACGCATCTGACGTAGGAGTGGGTGCGGTATTATCTCAAGGTCCGTCCCCTGGTAAATGGCATCCGTGCGCTTTCTTCTCTAAAAAATTGTCGTCCGCCGAGAGGAATTATGATGTCGGCAATAGGGAACTCTTGGCCATTAAGTTGGCTTTTGAAGAGTGGCGTCACTTTTTGGAGGGGGCAGTCCATCCGGTCACCGTCATTACTGATCACAAGAACTTGCTGTATTTAGAGTCTGCAAAACGTCTGAATTCCAGACAAGCTAGATGGTCGTTGTTTTTTACCAGGTTTAATTTTGTCGTCACATATCGTCCTGGGTCAAAAAATGTAAAGGCTGATGCCTTAACTCGTAGTTTCCCGGGGGCCGGGAAGACGGATGACCCGGTTCCTATTCTTCAGGAGGGAGTTGTGGTGTCGGCGGTTTGCTCTGAGCTTGAGGAGGAGGTATTGGAGGCTCAGGGGGACGCCCCTGTAGGACCTCCAGGGAGACTGTTTGTTCCAGATCAATTAAGACAAAAGGTTATCGAGGCACATCATAATTCTGCTTTGGCAGGACACCCAGGGAGTAAAGCAACTGTAGATCTCGTTTCTCGCCGGTTTTGGTGGCCTAACTTAAATAAAGAGGTGGTAACTTTTGTCGCGTCCTGTGGGGTATGTGCGCGCTCTAAGACCCCACATACACGTCTGGGGCCCTTTTACCGTTGAAAATCCTGGAGCGTCCATGGACCCATCTGTCTATGGACTTCATTACGGACCTCCCTCCGTCTTCAGGTAAAACTGTTATACTAGTGGTAGTTGACAGGTTCAGCAAAATGGCAAATTTTATTGCTCTTCCTGCTCTTCCTAATGCTAAAACTCTGGCGCAGGTGTTCATTGGGGGATTGTGAGACTTCACGGGTTGTCTTCCGATGTGGTGTCGGATCGGGGGTCTCAGTTTGTGTCCAAATTCTGGAAGGCATTTTGTTCTCGTCGGGGGATGCAGTTGTCATTTTCTTCGGCTTTTCATCCGCAGACTAATGGTCAGACAGAGCGTCTGAATCAGAGCTTAGAGACATATCTTCGGTGTTTTGTCTCAGAGAACCAAGAGGACTGGTCTTCTTTCTTGCCTCTGGCAGAGTTCGCTCTTAACAATAGGCGGAGCGAGTCCACTGGTAAGTCCCCGTTTTTTGGGGCATATGGTTTTCACCCCCAGTTTTGTACTTTCAATGGGGGGGCTCTTCTGGGGTTCCTGAGGAGGAACGATTTTCGTCGTCACTTGCTTCAGTGTGGAGAGGAGTGCTTAATAATCTGAGCACTATGGGGAACCAATACAAACGTATGGCTGATAGGAGGAGAGGGTCTGGTCCGGACCTAAGTGTGAACGATCTGGTATGGTTGTCTACCAAGAATATAAAACTTAAGGTTCCCTCTGGAAACTCGGTCCCAGATTCATCGGGCCATACAGGATCAGTTCAATAATTAATCCGGTGGCTTTCCGTCTTGACCTCCCTCCTACGTTTAAAATCCACAATGTGTTCCACAAATCGTTGCTTAAGAGGTACGTGGCACCAGTTATACCGTCACCTCTACCTCCTCCTCCAGTGGTGGTCAATGGTAACTTGGAGTTTCAGGTATCGAAGATCATTGACTCACGTCGGAATCGCCGGTCCCTTCAGTACCTTGTTCATTGGAGGGGGTATGGTCCTGAGGAGAGGATGTGGGTTTCTGCGTCGGATATTAACGCAGACCGATTGGTTCGGGCCTTCCACACTACTCACCCAGATAGACCAGGCCCTGAGGGTCCAGAGGCCCCTCGTAGAAGGGGGGTACTGTCACGGGTGTGTCGCGGCGGAGATCGTCGCGATTGCACACCCTGACTTCGCACAGCTGAGTTTCTGGTGCTGGGTGTTTTTCGGCACTGAGGGAGTTAATTCTTTCTCTCTCGGTGCTGGACTGACCAGCCTCGCCCAGCTGCAATTGATGTTTTGTTAATTAGCTTCCTTCATATACCTGCTGGTCTGCTGGGGAAGTTGCCGGTGAAAGCATTCATTCAGACCAGCAGAGCGGATCGTTTCTGAGAAGACTTAAGGGTATGCCACACTAAACAACATCGCTAACGGGATCGCTAAAAAACGTCACTATTTAGCGATCCCGTTAGCGATGTTGTTGTGTGCGGCATGCAGCAACGACGTGGCCCCTGCTGTGATCTCGTCCGTCGTCCTGATCGTTCCGGACCCTATTCTGATCGTCGGCGTCCCGCTGGGTAAGTATATATCGCTGAGTGTGGCACCTTTTTTAGCGATTTAGCGGTACTTTTGTACCGCTAAAGTCGTTAAGGAGATCGCTAACCGCGATAGCGTCCTTAACGACATCGCTAAATGTGGCCGACACTAGCGATATTGTAAACGATCCCGCTAGCGATCTCATTAGTATGCGACGCTAACGAGATCGTTAGCGGGATCGAGTAGTGTGGCAGTACCTTTAAGCTAAGAGTGCCTGTTGTGGTTTTTCCTCTCCTCGCTTATTGTTTATCTCCTTTACCTTTTGTGTTCCTCTGTAGTGGAAGTTTTGTATGCAAGACAGTGTTTTCTTTACCCCTTGTCTGTTTCGTTTGTCTTAGACTGTGTGTAAGCTGTGACCTGCCCATTCCCTGTGGTGGTAATCAGGGTCCTTCTCAGGACTAGATTACAGTGGTCAGGGATCTACAGGAGACAGGGTTACGCTGGCGGCCTGGACCTCTGTACCATTAACAGTACCTCCAGGTAGAGGGACTAGTCAGGACCCCAGTTCAGGGTCAGCATAGACCCCGATCCACCTCTAACCTGAGACAGCGTGACACGTACACAGTATAGACCCACAATTCATAGGATATTATGTCAGGTAAGACATTGCTGGCAGATTCTATGTATACATGTTGATATTTTCTATTATATGTAATATAGAGTGTTGTCACATTAGATATAGGTTACTATCATAGAATATATCTGTTATACGTCGTGACAGAAATAAGCCGCTCCGAAGGGTGCGAAACGCAAAGAAATCCCAAATATTTACCCAGATACGCTGACCGATCAACACACCCACAGGGGGCAAGAGAAGCGCGTTTCATTCTGTCCCCCCATAAAAATAAGATCAAGACTGTATTATAGCAATGACCCCCAACCCTGCAGCAATTCTCTGCTCTGCTTATCCTGAGCCTTCATGTTCATGAATAGAATGCCATAACTGCAGTAAAGACTGACACACAGGCAGTAATTGTACATAATATTACAGATGTGGGTGCAGGCAGGGTCCGACGACTCTCAATGGCACGTGTGGGTCCTGGACATGTGACCATCACCATCAACCCACTAGACGATTACAGCGTGAACTATCTAGCCATCCATAGGCCACTACTCAAGCCATAATGGCGGCCATATTGGTTTTCACCCAGCTTTCTCAGACTCCTGCCAGCATCTATACGCCCCCTCTCCACCACTGCCATGCAGAGCTGTGGAAAAGCCACATGGCGAAAAGGCGGCCATATTCCCAGTTATGGATGTAAGCCCAGTGAAGTCCCTGGTTATGCTGCGCTCTGGCAGTGAGGGGGTTAGCAGCGATCGGTGCGTTCCCCTTTCCTCCCGAGCTGCGGTCGTCTGGAGATCTGATCCTTCGTGAAAGGTCTTTTTTGTGCTGGAGTCTTTCTTCTGCGAATTTCCGCCTTCCTCTCTGCCGCAAATTCATCTGAGCAGCCAAGATTTCCCCAGCTCAGCAGGTTTTATAAGACGAGTGGAGGAATGCACAGCGCTGGCGTTTTATGTCACTACCTCCGCCCCGGACGTGCAGCGCTCTGGAGCCGCAACGCGAGACCCCGCTGCTCCATGTGAAGCCTTTTATGTGCTGGGGATTAAACTGGGGTCTTTGTTCCAGGGCAACAGATCCACAGCCAGGGCCCCGCTACACCCTGGTGGACAAGGTGAACTACAAGTCCCAGGACAACCCCAAAACAAAGCCACGTATGCCACAAGGTGAACAAATCCCAGGACAATCCCAAACCAAAGCTACGTACGCCACAAGGTGAACTACAAGTCCCAGGAAACCCCAAACCAAAGCCATGTATGCCTCCTTCTATAATTCTTATTGCTATTTATTATTATTTATTCCATTGCGCTTTACATGTGAGGGGTTTTACATAATAAATACAGGTAATACAAGTCACCACTGTTACAGGAGGAGAGGATACTGCCCGCGAATGGAAACATTTGTTCACAGATACAGTGATGCATGCAGTGTGGGAGATGCAATGATAGATGTGGAGGTAGATGTAGTGAGGGAGACAACAGCCCCCCAACATCAGGAGCCCGGTACCACCTAAGTGACCCTCAGTGAGATGCAGATTAGTGATGTCAGAAGGATGGTCACACGGGGCGGAGCTTCTGCACTGTACAGGTGATGATGTCACACGGGGCGGAGCTTCTGCACTGTACAGGTGATTGTTGTGAATGTTTTAGAAATGAATTCTGAACAGAAGCTCCCTCTGGTGGTTACAAACAGTACTGAACCATTCAATGAGGATTGGCAATCAGGAATCACAGACTGGCTGGATATAAGGGAGGTTTCCCCCCATCACGGTTGCCGGTGATCAATTGTTCTTGTTTCAACGTTGTTTCCTGGTTCACTTGGAAGCTTGCTGAGTCTTGCCTCTTCTCCTGCTCTCAGATAAGATATTTTCTGTTTTTTGTTTTTGTGCTTGCCATTTGCATTTTTCTCTGCATTTCTGTGAGGTTGGCCAGGTTCCCCTCCCCGGGGGGCTTGGGCTCCTCTAGGTTCCCCTTGAGCCACTGTTTGTTCATTTGCCTTTTCCAGTTTTTTCAGTGGCTGCGGCTTAGTTTTGTTACACCAGAGAACTAATTTAGGTGGTAGAGGTCGTGTGATCTCAGGTGTTTTTGTAATTAGTAGTGTTGGTACTTTTCAGGGTTTTTTGGATTGCAGTAAGTTTCCTTCCTATTCTTTTCTGTCTAGGCAGATTGGGCCCCAGCGTTTGCTCATACTATTTTCTGTCTGTGTCTGTATTTCCTCTTGTCTAACCGCCATTACATGTTTGGGGGCTTCCTATGTTCTTTGGGGATCTGCTCCGGGGCAGATAGCTTTCCTCCTATCTTTAGGTGTAGTTAACCTCTCAGGCTGTGACGAGGCGTCTTGTTGTGAATGGGTTTGAGATGAGTTCTGAGCAGAGGCTCCTTCTGGTGGTTACAAGCGGTACTAGTGAGGATTGTGAGGACTGGGAATCAGGTGTTACTGATTGGTCTTTTATAAGGGAGTCATTTTCCCATCAGGGTTGCCGGTGATCAATTGTTCTGGTCTGAATCCTTCTTTCCAGTTTCCCTTGTAGCCTGCTGTGTCGTGTCTGCATCTCCTGCTATCAGATAAGACAATTTCTTATTTTGTGTTTTTGCTATATTTTTGCATTTTGTCCTGCACTTCTGTGGGGGCCTTCAGGGTCCCCTCCGGGGGCTTTTGCCCTCTCAGTTTAGTCCAGCCACTGTGTTTTGTACTTTTGCTTTTTCCAGTTTTTTTTCAGTGGCTGCTGTTTTGTTTTTGTTACACCAGAGAACTAATTTAGGTGGAAGAGGTCGTGTGATCTCAGGTGATTTTGAAATTAGTAGAGTTGGTGTTTTTCAGGGTTTTCTGGGATTGCAGTAAGTACCCTTCCTGTCCTTTTCTATTTAGATAGTTTGGGCCCCAGCGTTTGCTCATACTATTTTCTTTCTGTGTCAGTATTTCCTCTTGTCTAACCGCCATTACATGTTTGGGGGCTTTCTATTATCTTTGGGGTTCTGCTCCGGGGCAGATAGCTTTCCTATTTCTATCTTTAGGTGTAGTTAGTTTCTCAGGCTGTGACGAGGCGTCTAGGACCAACGTAGGAACGCTCCACGGCTGCCTCTAGTTGCGGTGGTTAGTCAGGATACTGCAATCTCATAGATTCCAACTGCTCTGGTGTATTTCCTTTTTTACCTGCACTCCTCAGCTACCGTAACATAACAGTATCACCGGCCGCAAAAATTGTATGGTACTCACAGAAGGGAAAAAATATTTTGAAGGAAGAAAAGTTGTCAGAGATATTTTTCTGTTTGTTGCATTTTTTTTTTTTTCCCTCTGTATCTCTGGGTGCTGGGGAGGATCTTTTCTCCCAATGGAGTTTGCACAGTTGTCTGGCCGTGTGGATCAGCTTGCCACTGAGGTTCGGAGTATTGCTATCTATCTTGCTAGGTTGCTGTTGTGGAACCTAGGATTCCCATGCCAGATTTGTTTTTAGGGGATCGAGCTAAGTTTCAGAATTTCAAAAATAATTGTAAATTGTTTCTTGCCTTAAAATCTAAGTCCTCAGGAAACGCAGCGCAGCAGGTTCAAATTATCATCTCTCTCCTGCGCGGCGATCCTCAGGATTGGGCTTTTTCCCTGATACCTGGGGATCCTGTTTTGAGTGATGTTGATGCATTTTTTCAGGCTTTGGGGTTATTGTACGATGAGCCTAATGTCACTGATCAAGCTGAAAAAGCCTTGTTGGCATTAAATCAGGGGCTTGATGACGCTGAGTTATACTGTCAGAGATTCCGTAGGTGGGCAGTCCTGACCAAATGGAATGACGACGCTTTGGCGGCCCTTTTCCGGAAGGGTCTGTCGGATAATGTAAAGGATGTTATGGTGGGATTCCCTGTCCCTCTGGTCTCAATGATTCTATGTCATTAGCGATTCAAGTTGACAGACGTTTGCGTGAGCGGAGAAGTATACGTGGAGTGGTGTTGCCTTGTGAGCCAGCTGCTGAGCCCATGCAGTGTGATGGAGTGGTGTCTGGGGCACAGCGTCATGAGTTTCGAAAGCGCAATGGGTTATGTTTCTACTGTGGTGATGCCTCTCATGCTATTTCAGTCTGCCCTAAGCGGGGAAGACATTTTGCACGCTCAGTTGTCTTGGGTAGTGTTCAGACTAAGTTTTTGTTGGCTGTCACTCTGATATGCTCTCTGTCCTCATTTTCTGCTCAGGCTTTCGTTGATTCTGGAGCAGCTATTAACCTGATGGATTATGATTTTGCTAAACGTTGTGGGTTTCCCTTGATACCCCTACAGAAGTCTATTCCTTTACTGGGGATCGATTCTACCCTTTGGCTGAGAATAAACCCCAGTTTTCTACTCAGGTGATAATGAGGGTTGAACCTGATCACCAGGAGTGCTGCAAATTTTTGGTTCTATATAATCTGCATGACATTATAGTGCTGGGTTTCCCTTGGTTACAGTCTCATAATCCTGTTTTGGATTGGAAATCTGTGTCTGTAACCAGTTGGGGCTGCCAATGTGTTAATACCAACACTCCTGTTTTTTCTGCCTCCCCCAGGCTGAGGATGTTCCTGACTTTTTGTTTGATTTTTCTGATGTGTTTAGCGAAAGTAAATCTGCATCCTTGCCTCCCCATAGGAGCTATGACTGCGCTATTGAATTAGTGCCAGGTAGTAAATTCCCTAAAGGTCGCCTTTTTAACTTGTCTGTACCTGAACATGACGCTATGCGGTCTTATATCAAGGAATCGTTGGAGAAGGGTCATATCAGACCATCCTCTTCACCCTTGGGTGCCGGTTTTTTCTTTGTGGCCAAAAAGGATGGTTCATTAAGGCCGTGTATTGATTATCGTCTCTTGAACAATATTACTGTGAAATATCAATACCCGTTACCCTTGATTTCTGACCTGTTTTCCAGGGTGAAAAACGCTACTTGGTTTACCAAGCTTGACCTCAGGGGGGCGTATAACCTTATTCGCATTAAGCACGGGGATGAATGGAAGACGGCATTTAACACCCCTGAAGGGCATTTTGAGTACCTTGTGATGCCCTTTGGGCTCACTAATGCTCCTTCCGTCTTCCAGTCCTTCATGAATGACATTTTCAGGGATTTTGTGGACAAGTTTCTGATTGTTTATTTGGATGATATCTTGATTTTTTCTAATGACTGGGACTCTCATGTGAAACATGTTCGAACTGTATTCCAGATTTTGAGAGAGAATGCTCTGTATGTGAAGGGATCAAAGTGTCTTTTTGGCGTACAGAAGATCTCATTTCTGGGATTCATTTTGTCCCCATCTGTTATTGAAATGGACCCGGTCAAGGTTCAGGCCATCTGTGATTGGGTCCAACCTACTTCATTAAAGGCTCTTCAGAGATTTTTGGGTTTTGCCAATTTTTATAGTAAATTTATTGGTAATTTCTCGGTTATTGTTAAACCATTAACTGATTTGACCAGAAAGGGTTCTGATGTGGTGAATTGGCCTCCTGAGGCAGTCTCTGCGTTTCAGGAACTTAAGCAGAGATTCACTTCTGCTCCTGTTCTACGGCAGCCTGATGTTTCTCTGCCATTTCAGGTGGAGGTTGATGCCTCTGAAATTGGGGCAGGTGCCGTTTTGTCCCAAAAAGATCCAGAGACCTCTAAAAGTAACCCTTGTGCCTTTTTCTCTCGAAAATTTTCTCCTACTGAACGTAATTATGACGTGGGTAATCGGGAGTTATTGGCCATGAAGTGGGCTTTTGAAGAGTGGAGACATTGGCTGGAGGGAGCCAAACATCAGGTGGTGGTCCTTACGGACCATAAGAATCTGGTCTATCTGGAATCTGCCAAGCGACTCAATCCTAGACAGGCCAGGTGGGCCTTGTTTTTCACACGTTTTAATTTTGTGGTTTCCTTTCTTCCTGGCACTAAGAATGTTAAGGCGGATGCCCTCTCGAGGAGTTTCCTTGCGGACTCTCCTGAGCTATCTGATCCCTCTGTTATTTTGAAGGAGGGTGTAGTTCTTTCCGCCATCTCGCCCAATTTGAGACTTGCTCTGGAGGGGTGTCAGGAGGATAGGCCCGAGCGCTGCCCTGTTGGAAAATTGTTTGTCCCGGACCAATGGAAAAAGAGTGTGATGTCTGAGATTCATTGTTCCGCATTGGCTGGGCATCCCGGAATTTTTGGTACCAGAGACTTGGTTAGTCGGTCCTTTTGGTGGTCTACCTTGTCTCGCGATGTCAGGGAATTTGTGCAGTCCTGCGGGACTTGCTCTCGCTCCAAGCCTTGCTCTCGCTCTAGTGGTTTGTTGATGCCATTGCCTGTGCCCAAGAGACCATGGACCCATATCTCTATGGATTTCATTTCCGATCTTCCTGTTTCTCAGAGAATGACCACCATCTGGGTAATTTGTGATAGGTTTTCCAAGATGATACATCTTGTGCCATTACCTAAGTTGCCTTCCTCCTCTGAATTGGTGCCATTGTTCCTTCAGCACGTGGTTCGTTTACACGGCATTCCTGAGAACATTGTGTCTGACAGAGGAGTCCAGTTTGTTTCCAGATTTTGGAGGACTTTTTGTTCTAAACTGGGTGTTCAATTGTCTTTCTCCTCGGCATTTCATCCTCAGACCAATGGTCAAACTGAGAGAACAAACCAGACATTGGAGACTTATCTAAGATGCTTTGTGTCTGCTGATCAGGATGACTGGGTCTCTTTTTTGCCTTTGGCTGAGTTTGCTCTTAATAATAGGGCTAGCTCTGCCACTTTGATGTCTCCGTTTTTCTGTAATTCTGGGTTTCACCCTCGATTTTCCTCAGGACAGACGGAGGCTTCTGTCTGTCCAGGTGTTGACTCTGTTGTTGAGCGTATGCAGCAGATTTGGGACCAGGTAGTGGAGAGGTTGTCCCTCTCTCAGGAGAAGGCCCAGCGGTTTGCTAACCGGCATAGGACTGATGGTCCTCGGTTTAAAGTGGGGGACTTGGTCTGGTTGTCCTCAAAGAATATTCCTATGAGAGTAGCATCTCCTAAATTTAAACCTAGGTTCATTGGACCTTATAAGATCATGGAGATTATTAATCCTGTTTCTTTTCGTTTGCTTCTTCCAGGGACATTTAAGATCCATAACGTGTTCCACAAGTCCTTGTTGAAGAGGTTTGTTGAGCCAGTGGTTCCTGCTGCTGTGCCTCCTGACCCTGTTTTGGTTGAGGGCAATCTGGAGTATGTGGTTGAGAAAATATTGGATTCTCGTTTTTCTAGACGAAGACTCCAGTATTTGGTTAAATGGAGAGGTTATGGTCAGGAAGACAATTCTTGGGTGTTTGCTTCGGACATCCATGCTAGGAGACTTATCCGTGCGTATCATAGAACTCATCCTGACCGACCTGGTTGCTCAAATGAGGGTTCGGTGACCCCTCCTCAAGGGGGGGGTACTGTTGTGAATGGGTTTGAGATGAGTTCTGAGCAGAGGCTCCCTCTGGTGGTTACAAGCGGTACTAGTGAGGATTGTGAGGACTGGGAATCAGGTGTTACTGATTGGTCTTTTATAAGGGAGTCATTTTCCCATCAGGGTTGCGGTGATCAATTGTTCTGGTCTGAATCCTTCTTTCCAGTTTCCCTTGTATAAATAAAGTACTCAAGAATATAGAATACACAAAATGAATCAAATAAAATATAAGTGTATATAATAAATATATTAAGTGCCTATATAACCTGAGAAGTTTTGGATGGCAGACCACCGGAATTAATTGAACAAAATCACCCAGGTGCTGGAAAGAGAAATGCCTAATGGAGTGGAAAAGGACAACGAGACCAAGAAAATATACTATAATCAAAATGCCTTTATTAAACAAAGTTACTGGCTTGACAAACGTATAATGTAACCATGTAATAAAATAATTTAAAACAACAGGACACTATAATCAATAACTATACTCAATATAATATAATATATAAATGTAATGCTCAGAAAATAAAACCAGGTAAACGAACTATATATACAACATAATTATATAGTGAACACACAGTGGTGTAATATAACAAATACTATGATGTGTATATTAAATCTGAAAAATATATATATATATATAAATAAAATGCTGTGTAAAATATACCACATACATTGGTGTGTGCACTAAATCAAGAAAATTGTACTACCCACTCCAATTTGTGTGCAAATGATTGCAAAAATCAATCAAATGGAATAAAAATGTGTAACAAATAAAACCGGTCAAATAGTGCAAAAAGAACCCATCAATGAAAAAAGTGCACCAAATAAAAACCAATATACCTGGGAGCAAAAAGTATCAGATGTATGTGCCTGCTGAAAATGCGCCCCGACGCGCGTTTCGGATATATAGATCCTTCGTCAGGGGGATATATAGTACCGCTACACAATGAGGCTATTTATAAATAGCTAAAATGAACATAATGACATCCAGCTGTACAATCCAAGCTAAGTAACGTGCGCAAACAGCATGAACATGAAGGATACCATGACTACCAACATCAAAATCCGGCCATATGGATCCATTCATGGCGCATGCGCTAGCTGTGTGAAGCCGGAAATGGCGTAACAAGCGTCATCCAGGAAATCTTCCTCATAAGGACAACGCTGCCATGGCAACCACAGCGCGCGCATGTGCACTCACCACCACAACCATTTGCTGCGGATCTAAGTACAAAGAAAAACATCCATGAATGGTTTACAACAATCATTGTAATATAGATAGTAATTATGACAACGTCAATACTCGAAACAATAATTTTAGTAACTATAACATATATGGGTGATATCGATGTACAATGATCACTGGCATCTCACAAAAGTAATTACAAATAAAATTGTATAAATTGCGCATCCATATTGTGCAAAAACCCAGAAAGCATACACTGGTAACAGCAAATTGTAAAAAAAAAAATATCATATAACATGTGCCTGTGTGGATATACATAAAGCGCATGCGCTAGCTGCGCGAAGCCAGTCCGCCATGGCAACCAGCGTCATGTGGAAAACCCCCGCCTGGGGACATGCCGGGTGTCCACATAAAGACGCCGCTACCATGGCAACCGCCAACCCCACAGCCAGCGCATGCGCTCAATCCCACAGACACATGTATAGTACATCAGAAAAATAACTCATGATCACTCTAATAACAAAGATAACCGTGCACACAATTAATAAATAAATAATAATAATAATAATTTATACAATATTTCAATACCAGCGTTGTGTGCACATAGTGAACATCAGTACATTAATAATCACAAAATAATTGTGATAACCAAAAAAAACTAATCATAAAAAATGAAAAAAAATAAAAAATAAAAATGAAAATAAAATAATAATACTAATGGAAAATACATGTGAACCATATTATAAAATTATATACATGTCCTTAATCAATAATGCATGTCACACTTGTATGTCTTCATTAAGCAATCACATCTTGTGCATGGATGTCAATGTTCAAAAATTCATCTGTAGAATTCCGATAGAAGCATCATGTCGAAAATAACTCATAAGTTGTTGATACTTGGAGTTATAATATATCCATAAGATATATTGCGTGAAAAAATAGCCTCATAGTTGCTGTAATAAAAATAATAAAAATTAATAACAAATAAAAACATGGAATATTTACAGAAATGGAACAAAGGAAATGTTCTCATTAAGGCCTAAAGGAGATACCGTTTGCAATGTCCATATCCATTTAGTTTCAATTTGAGCCAATCTTTTGGTGACATTGCCACCCCTAATTCCTCCATTAAACTGATCAATACCAATCACCCTGAGTAATTTAGAATCACAGTTATGATACATTTTAAAATGCCTCGGGAGAGTCTTCAGTGATGTGACATCAGATACATCCCTTGCTGCTGCAATGCCCAAAACGTGTTCCCGCACCCTTACCTTGAGCTGTCTTGTGGTCATGCCCACGTAAATAAGGGAACAGGGACACGTGGCATAATAAACAACAGCTGTTGATGTGCAAGAAATAGAATGTCTGATGTCATAAGAATTTCTTTTATCAGAACTGACAAAACTATGTGCCCTATCCACATTTGGACATGCAACACATAGTCCACATGGTCTACAACCATTATTGGATGAACCAAATGTCAAAGAATCACTAATAGAGACTCCCGTATATAGGCTCCTCACAAGATGATCACCCAAGTTAGGTGACCTTCTAAATGCTATGGATGGTCCATTACTCAAAAGTTTTTTTAAAATTGGATCTGATTTCAAAATTGACCAGTGTTTGGATAACAACTTTCTAAAATTATCACTTTGCCCGTTGTATTGGTGATGAACCTTATAGTATTATTTGATTTTGGTTTATTTTGCCCATAAAGGGCTTCATGACGGGTAATATGCCAAGCCCTATTATACGCACGTTTGACCAACCTCCGACTATATCCACGCTCCAAAAATCTCTGTCCCATCAATTCAGACTGAATATCAAAGTCTTGATCACTAGAACAAATACGTCTAAGACGTAGAAATTGTCCAAATGGGATAGACTTGATTAGAGCACGTGGATGCGAAGAGGAGGCGTGGACTAGAGAATTGCCCGGCTATTGACATTTTTGTCAAGACGGTCACTAATGAACTGGACAACATCCCATGTTATCCGCAGTATAACAATTTCAATTCTGATGAACGGATTGGTCTTAAGAGACTGATGGGCCTTAGTGATGTGGTCTTCAAGGCAGCAGATAAAGGTGGGAATGTGGTGGTGTGGCCGAAGGATTTGTATGAATCTGAGGCATCACGCCAATTGGATAATACCACATGCTATAAAAAACTTACTTTCAATCCTCTTTCTAAATTCCAGCAAGAATTGAAGTCCTTTTTACAAGATGCCAGGGATGATGGCATCATTACTAATGAGTTATTTTTGGCTCTTCAAGTACATGAACCCACTATTCCCACACTTTATCTGCTGCCCAAGGTGCACAAAAACCAGGAAGTTCCTCCTGGTAGGCCCATTATATCAGGGCGGGGTAATTACTTAGAGAATGTTAATAAATACATTGATTTCATTTTACAGCCGTTTGTATCTTCACTTCCCTCATACACGAAAGATACGAATGACTTTCTAAAAAAAGTGGATGGTATACATGTGGAATCCAAGTCAGTATTGGTAACATGTGACGTTGAGTCATTATACACGAGTATAAGACATTCAGATGGATTGATGGCAGTAAATTATTTTTTACAACACTCTTCTTTTTCACGTGCATTCATTGTATTTTTCACTAATTTATTGGAATTTACGTTGACACATAATTTTTTTATTTTTAAGAGGTCTTTCTTCTTACAAATCCAAGGAACAGCTATGGGTGCTTCATTTGCCCCTGCATATGCCAACCTGTTCCTTGGATTTTGGGAGAGGGACCTCTTAGTGTCTGATGATTCTAAGTTTAGTGAGCGTGTTCCATTTTGGACACGTTATATTGATGATGTTTTTTTCATTTGGTCTGATTCCGTTGACACATTATTTGAATTCATTGATTCACTTAATCACAATTCTATGAATATTTGTTTATCTTTTTGCCATCATTCCAATATGATTGACTTTCTGGATGTTCGTGTTATGAGGGACGTGAATAATTGCTTACAGACTGACTTGTTCAGAAAACAAACGGCTGTGAATTCTCTAGTCCACGCCTCCTCTTCGCATCCACGTGCTCTAATCAAGTCTATCCCATTTGGACAATTTCTACGTCTTAGACGTATTTGTTCTAGTGATCAAGACTTTGATATTCAGTCTGAATTGATGGGACAGAGATTTTTGGAGCGTGGATATAGTCGGATGTTGGTCAAACGTGCGTATAATAGGGCTTGGCATATTACCCGTCATGAAGCCCTTTATGGGCAAAATAAACCAAAATCAAATAATACTATAAGGTTCATCACCCAATACAACGGGCAAAGTGATAATTTTAGAAAGTTGTTATCCAAACACTGGTCAATTTTGAAATCAGATCCAATTTTAAAAAAACTTTTGAGTAATGGACCATCCATAGCATTTAGAAGGTCACCTAACTTGGGTGATCATCTTGTGAGGAGCCTATATACGGGAGTCTCTATTAGTGATTCTTTGACATTTGGTTCATCCAATAATGGTTGTAGACCATGTGGACTATGTGTTGCATGTCCAAATGTGGATAGGGCACATAGTTTTGTCAGTTCTGATAAAAGAAATTCTTATGACATCAGACATTCTATTTCTTGCACATCAACAGCTGTTGTTTATTATGCCACGTGTCCCTGTTCCCTTATTTACGTGGGCATGACCACAAGACAGCTCAAGGTAAGGGTGCGGGAACACGTTTTGGGCATTGCAGCAGCAAGGGATGTATCTGATGTCACATCACTGAAGACTCTCCGAGGCATTTTAAAATGTATCATAACTGTGATTCTAAATTACTCAGGGTGATTGGTATTGATCAGTTTAATGGAGGAATTAGGGGTGGCAATGTCACCAAAAGATTGGCTCAAATTGAAACTAAATGGATATGGACATTGCAAACGGTATCTCCTTTAGGCCTTAATGAGAACATTTCCTTTGTTCCATTTCTGTAAATATTCCATGTTTTTATTTGTTATTAATTTTTATTATTTTTATTACAGCAACTATGAGGCTATTTTTTCACGCAATATATCTTATGGATATATTATAACTCCAAGTATCAACAACTTATGAGTTATTTTCGACATGATGCTTCTATCGGAATTCTACAGATGAATTTTTGAACATTGACATCCATGCACAAGATGTGATTGCTTAATGAAGACATACAAGTGTGACATGCATTATTGATTAAGGACATGTATATAATTTTATAATATGGTTCACATGTATTTTCCATTAGTATTATTATTTTATTTTCATTTTTATTTTTATTATTTTTTTCATTTTTTATGATTAGTTTTTTTTGGTTATCACAATTATTTTGTGATTATTAATGTACTGATGTTCACTATGTGCACACAACGCTGGTATTGAAATATTGTATAAATTATTATTATTATTATTTATTTATTAATTGTGTGCACGGTTATCTTTGTTATTAGAGTGATCATGAGTTATTTTTCTGATTTACTATACATGTGTCTGTGGGATTGAGCGCATGCGCTGGCTGTGGGGTTGGCGGTTGCCATGGTAGCGGCGTCTTTATGTGGACACCCGGCATGTCCCCAGGCGGGGGTTTTCCACATGACGCTGGTTGCCATGGCGGACTGGCTTCGCGCAGCTAGCGCATGCGCTTTATGTATATCCACACAGGCACATGTTATATGATATTTTTTTTTTACAATTTGCTGTTACCAGTGTATGCTTTCTGGGTTTTTGCACAATATGGATGCGCAATTTATACAATTTTATTTGTAATTACTTTTGTGAGATGCCAGTGATCATTGTACATCGATATCACCCATATATGTTATAGTTACTAAAATTATTGTTTCGAGTATTGACGTTGTCATAATTACTATCTATATTACAATGATTGTTGTAAACCATTCATGGATGTTTTTCTTTGTACTTAGATCCGCAGCAAATGGTTGTGGTGGTGAGTGCACATGCGCGCGCTGTGGTTGCCATGGCAGCGTTGTCCTTATGAGGAAGATTTCCTGGATGACGCTTGTTACGCCATTTCCGGCTTCACACAGCTAGCGCATGCGCCATGAATGGATCCATATGGCCGGTGTTGATGTTGGTAGTCATGGTATCCTTCATGTTCATGCTGTTTGCGCACGTTACTTAGCTTGGATTGTACAGCTGGATGTCATTATGTTCATTTTAGCTATTTATAAATAGCCTCATTGTGTAGCGGTACTATATATCCCCCTGACGAAGGATCTATATATCCGAAACGCGCGTCGGGGCGCGTTTTCAGCAGGCACATACATCTGATACTTTTTTCTCCCAGGTATATTGGTTTTTATTTGGTGCACTTTTTTCATTGATGGGTTCTTTTTGCACTATTTGACCGGTTTTATTTGTTACACATTTTTATTCCATTTGATTGATTTTTGCAATCATTTGCACACGAATTGGAGTGGGTAGTACAATTTTCTTGATTTAGTGCACACACCAATGTATGTGGTATATTTTACACAGCATTTTATTTATATATATATATATTTTTCAGATTTAATATACACATCATAGTATTTGTTATATTACACCACTGTGTGTTCACTATATAATTATGTTGTATATATAGTTCGTTTACCTGGTTTTATTTTCTGAGCATTACATTTATATATTATATTATATTGAGTATATTTATTGATTATAGTGTCCTGTTGTTTTAAATTATTTTATTACATGGTTACATTATACGTTTGTCAAGCCAGTAACTTTGTTTAATAAAGGCATTTTGATTATAGTATATTTTCTTGGTCTCGTTGTCCTTTTCCACTCCATTAGGCATTTCTCTTTCCAGCACCTGGGTGATTTTGTTCAGTTTCCCTTGTAGCCTGCTGTGTCGTGTCTACATCTCCTGCTATCAGATAAGACAATTTCTTATTTTGTGTTTTTGCTATATTTTTGCATTTTGTCCTGCACTTCTGTGGGGGCCTTCAGGGTCCCCTCCGGGGGCTTTTGCCCTCTCAGTTTAGTCCAGCCACTATGTTTTGTACTTTTGCTTTTTCCAGTTTTTTTTCAGTGGCTGCTGTTTTGTTTTTGTTACACCAGAGAACTAATTTAGGTGGAAGAGGTCGTGTGATCTCAGGTGATTTTGAAATTAGTAGAGTTGGTGTTTTTCAGGGTTTTCTGGGATTGCAGTAAGTACCCTTCCTGTCCTTTTCTATTTAGATAGTTTGGGCCCCAGCGTTTGCTCATACTATTTTCTTTCTGTGTCAGTATTTCCTCTTGTCTAACCGCCATTACATGTTTGGGGGCTTTCTATTATCTTTGGGGTTCTGCTCCGGGGCAGATAGCTTTCCTATTTCTATCTTTAGGTGTAGTTAGTTTCTCAGGCTGTGACGAGGCGTCTAGGACCAACGTAGGAACGCTCCACGGCTGCCTCTAGTTGCGGTGGTTAGTCAGGGTACTGCAATCTCATAGATTCCAACTGCTCTGGTGTATTTCCTTTTTTACCTGCACTCCTCAGCTACCGTAACGTAACAGCGTCTAGGACCAACGTAGGAACGCTCCACGGCTGCCTCTAGTTGCGGTGGTTAGTCAGGGTACTGCAATCTCATAGATTCCAACGCTCTGGTGTATTTCCTTTTTTACCTGCACTCCTCAGCTACCGTAACGTAACAGCGTCTAGGACCAACGTAGGAAGCTCCACGGCTGCCTTTAGTTGTGGTGGTTAGTCAGGGTACTGCAATCCAGTAGATTCCAACCTCTCTGGTGTATTGCCGTTTTTGCCTGCTCTCCTCAGCTACCAAAACATAAACAGGTGATGATGTCACACTGGCGGAGCTCCCACACTGTACAGGTGATGATGTCACACTGGGTGGAGCTCCCGCACTGTACAGGTGATGATGTCACACTGGGCGGAGCTCCCGCACTGTACAGGTGATAATGTCACACTGGGCGGAGCTCCCGCACTGTACAGGTGATGATGTCACACCGGCCGGAGCTCCCACATTATACAGGTGATGATGTCACACGGGGTGGAGCTCCCGCACTGTACACGTGATGATGTCACACCGGGCGGAGCTCCCACACTGTACAGGTGATGATGTCACACTGGGGGGAGCTCCCGTACTGTACAGGTGATGATGTCACACTGGGGGGAGCTCCCGTACTGTACAGGTGATGATGTCACACTGGGCGGAGCTCCCGCACTGCACAGTGATGTCACACTGGGTGGAGCTCCTGCACTGTACACGTGATGATGTCACCCCGGGCGGAACTCCTGCACTGTACAGGTGATGTCGTCACACCGGGCGGAGCTTCTGCACTGTATATGTGATGATGTCACACTGGGTGGAGCTTCCGCACTGTACAGGTGATGATGTCACAGTGGGCGGAACTCCTGCACTGTACAGTTGATGATGTCACACCGAGCAGAGCTTCTGCACTGTATAGATGATGATGTCACACTGGGCGGAACTCCTGCACTGTACAGGTGATGTCGTCACACCGGGCAGAGCTTCTGCACTGTATATGTGATGATGTCACACTGGGTGGAGCTTCCGCACTGTACAAGTGATGATGTCACACTGGGCGGAGCTCTTACACTGTACAGGTGATGAGGTCATCCTTCCAGGACAGTGAATGTGAGTTTTCATTCTTCCTGATTTACAACCTGACATTTAAGTTTTGTAATTTCAGCAGCACCAATAGGGGTTTCCTATCCTGCTCAGCAGGGGGCCGGTTCATCAGCTGCACAGAATAACTCCATATCTCCAGATATTATTACCTCAGGACTCGTTTGGCTTCAAAGAATCTGAGTCATTCACAGCATGAGACGTCAGCTGTTAAAGGGACGTGGCGCGGCCTGGAAATCATCGCATCTTCTACCAATGGTTCAGGTTCCTGAAATGTGTGACGAATGCAGCGGCGTCCGATTACAGCCGCGGAAGGGGGACATTAGATGTGCTGAGATGGGGACGTAAAATTCAATGGCGTCAAAGGGATGTCCCTGTCCTACAGACACGTTCCTGCAGACATGTGTCACCAACTGAGACTGTCCACCATGTGCACAATACTGATCAATACTATGTCCCTATAACCGTCCTATACCTACCCTGTAGCCACCCTATAACTACCCTGCACCCACCCTATACCAGCCCTATAACTACCCTGTACCCACCCCATGCCTGTCCAATAACACCAAAAACCATCATATAACTTTCTGTTTTAGCGCTCTATAGTCGTGGTCAAAAGTTCTGAGACTAACACAGATTTTGCTTTTCACATTTTTGGTCTTCAGTTGCTGTTTCTATGGTTACTGACAACTATAAACATTCTGCAAGTTGTTACAATTTATTGACAAACATATGAAGTTCCTGTGACGCCTCAATATCCCCAGCGCTGCCCCTTATTCTCCACGCTCCTGCCCCTTATTCTCCACGCTCCTGCCCCTTAGTCCTCACGCTCCTGCCCCTTATTCTCAACGCTCCTGCCCCTTATCCTCCACGCTCCTGACTCTTTTTCTCCACGCTCCTGACTCTTTTTCTCCACGCTCCTGCCCCTTTTTCTCCACGCTCCTGCCCCTTATCCTCCACGCTCCTGCCCCTTATCCTCCACGCTCTTGCCCCTTATTCTCCACGCTCCTGCCCCTTATCCTCCACGCTCTTGCCCCTTATTCTCCACACTCCTGTGCCTTAGTCTCCACACTCCTGCCCCCTTAGTCTCCACACTCCTCCCCCTTATTCTCCACACTCCTGCCCCTTATTCTCCACACTCCTGGCCCTTATTATCCACACTCCTGTGCTTTAGTCTCCACACTCCTGTGCCATAGTCTCCACACTCCAGCCCCCTTAGTCTCCACACTCCTGCCCCTTATTCTCCACACTCCTGCCCCTTATTCTCCACACTCCTGCCCCTTATTCTCCACACTCCTGCCCCTTATTCTCCAAACTCCTGCCCCTTGTTATCCACACTCCAGTCCCTTATTCTCCACACTCCTGCCCCTAACTCTCCACACCCCCTGCCCCTTATTCTCCACACTCCTGCCCCAATTGTTCTGGTCTGAATCCTTTATTCCAGTTTCCCTTGTAGCCTACTGTGTCGTGTCTGCATCTCCTGCTAACAGATAAGACATTTTCTTCTTTTGTGTTTGTGCTATATTTTGCATTTTGTCCTGCACTTCTGTGGGGGCCTTCAGGGTCCCCTCCGGGGGCTTTTGCCCTCTCAGCTTAGTTCAGCCACTGATGTTTGTACCTTTGCTTTTTCCAGTTTTTTCAGTGGCTGCTGTTTTGATTTTGTTACACCAGAGAACTAATTTAGGTGGAAGAGGTCGTGTGATCTCACGTATTTTTGAAATTAGTAGAGTTGGCGCTTTTCAGGGTTTTCTGGGATTGCAGTAAGTACCCTTCCTATCCTTTTCTATTTAGTTAGTTTGGGACCCAGCGTTTGCTCATACTATTTTCTTTCTGTGTCAGTATTTCATCTTGTCTAACCGCCATTACATGTTTGGGGGCTTTCTATTATCTTTGGGGTTCTGCTCCGGGGCAGATAGCTTTCCTATATCTATCTTTAGGTGTAGTTAGTTTCTCAGGCTGTGACGAGGCGTCTAGGACCAACGTAGGAACGCTCCACGGCTGCCTCTAGTTGTGGTGGTTAGTCAGGGTACTGCAATCTCATAGATTCCAACTGCTCTGGTGTATTGCCTTTTTTACCTGCACTCCTCAGCTACCGAAACATAACATATCACCGGCCCAAAATTTAAAATTGTATGGTACTCACAGAAGGGAAAAAATATTGTGAAAGAAAAAAGGTTGTCAGAGTTGTCAGAGATATTTTTCTATTTCTTGCATTTTTTTTTTTTTTCCCTCTTTATCTCTGGGTGCTGGGGGATCTTTTCTCTCAATGGAGTTTGCACGGTTGTCTGGCCGTGTGGATCAGCTTGCCACTGAGGTTCAGAGTATTGCTGCATATCTTGCTGGGTTGCCTGTTGTGGAGCCTAGGATCCCCATGCCAGATTTGTTTTTGGGGGATCGAGCTAAGTTTCAGAATTTCAAAAATAATTGTAAATTGTTTTTTGCCTTAAAATCTAAGTCCTCAGGGAACGCAGCGCAGCAGGTTCAAATTATCATCTCTCTACTGCGCGGCGATCCTCAGGATTGGGCTTTTTCCCTGACACCTGGGGATCCTGTTTTGAGTGATGTTGATGCATTTTTCAGGCTTTGGGGTTATTGTACGATGAGCCTAATGTCACTGATCAAGCTGAAAAAGCCTTGTTGGCATTAAATCAGGGGCCTTATGACGCGGAGTTATACTGTCAGAGATTCCGTAGGTGGGCAGTCCTGACCAAATGGAATGACGACGCTTTGGCAGCCCTTTTCCGGAAGGGTCTGTCAGATAATGTAAAGGATGTTATGGTGGGATTCCCTGTCCCCTCTGGTCTCAATGATTCTATGTCATTAGCGATTCAAATTGACAGACGTTTGCGTGAGCGGAGAAGTATGCGTGGAGTGGTGTTGCCTTGTGAGCCAGCTTCTGAGCCCATGCAGTGTGATGGAGTGGTGTCTGGGGCACAGCGTCATGAGTTTCGAAAGCGCAATGGGTTATGTTTCTACTGTGGTGATGCCTCTCATGCTATTTCAGTCTGCCCTAAGCGGGGAAGACGTTTTGCACGCTCAGTTGTCTTGGGTAGTGTTCAGACTAAGTTTTTGTTAACTGTCACTCTGATATGCTCTCTGTCCTCATTTTCTGCTCAGGCTTTCGTTGATTCTGGAGCAGCTATTAACCTGATGGATTATGATTTTGCTAAACGTTGTGGGTTTCCCTTGATACCCCTACAGAAGTCTATTCCCCTACTGGGGATCGATTCTACCCCTTTGGCTGAGAATAAACCCCAGTTTTCTACTCAGGTGATAATGAGGGTTGAACCTGATCACCAGGAGTGCTGCAAATTTTTGGTTCTGTATAATCTGCATGACATTATCGTGCTGGGTTTCCCTTGGTTACAGTCTCATAATCCTGTTTTGGATTGGAAATCTGTGTCTGTAACCAGTTGGGGCTGCCAATGTGTTAATACCAACACTCCTGTTTTTTCTGCCTCCCCCCAGGCTCAGGATGTTCCTGACTTTTTGATTGATTTTTCTGATGTGTTTAGCGAAAGTAAATCTGCATCCTTGCCTCCCCATAGGAGCTATGACTGCGCTATTGAATTAGTGCCGGGTAGTAAATTCCCTAAAGGTCGCCTTTTTAACTTGTCTGTACCTGAACATGACGCTATGCGGTCTTATATCAAGGAATCATTGGAGAAGGGTCATATCAGACCATCCTCTTCACCCTTAGGTGCCGGTTTTTTTCTTTGTGGCCAAAAAAGATGGTTCATTAAGGCCGTGTATTGATTATCGTCTCTTGAACAATATTACTGTGAAATATCAATACCCGTTACCCTTGATTTCTGACCTGTTTTCCAGGGTGAAAAACGCTACTTGGTTTACCAAGCTTGACCTCAGGGGGGCGTATAACCTTATTCGCATTAAGAACGGGGATGAATGGAAGACGGCATTCAATACCCCTGAAGGGCATTTTGAGTACCTAGTGATGCCCTTTGGGCTCACTAATGCTCCTTCCGTCTTCCAGTCCTTCATGAATGACATTTTCAGGGATTTTGTGGACAAATTTCTGATTGTTTATTTGGATGATATCTTGATTTTTTCTAATGACTGTCACTCTCATGTGAAACATTTCGAACTGTGTTCCAGATTTTGAGAGAGAATGCTCTGTATGTGAAGGGATCAAAGTGTCTTTTTGGCGTACAGAGGATCTCATTTCTGGGATTCATTTTGTCCCCATCTGTTATCGAAATGGACCCGGTCAAGGTTCAGGCCATCTGTGATTGGGTCCAACCTACTTCATTAAAGGCTCTTCAGAGATTTTTGGGTTTTGCCAATTTTTATCGTAAATTTATTGGTAATTTCTCGGTTATTGTTAAACCATTAACTGATTTGACCAGAAAAGGTTCTGATGTGGGAATTGGCCTCCGGAGGCAGTCTCTGCGTTTCAGGAATTTAAGCGGAGATTCACTTCTGCTCCTGTTCTACGGCAACCTGATGTTTCTCTGCCATTTCAGGTGGAGGTTGATGCCTCTGAAATTGGGGCAGGTGCCGTTTTGTCCCAAAAAGATCCAGAGACCTCTAAAAGTAACCCTTGTGCCTTTTTCTCTCGAAAATTTTCTCCTACTGAACGTAATTATGACGTGGGTAATCGGGAGTTATTGGCCATGAAGTGGGCTTTTGAAGAGTGGAGACATTGGCTGGAGGGAGCCAAACATCAGGTGGTGGTCCTTACGGACCATAAGAATCTGGTCTATCTGGAATCTGCCAAGCGACTCAATCCTAGACAGGCCAGGTGGGCCTTGTTTTTCACACGTTTTAATTTTGTGGTTTCCTTTCTTCCTGGCACTAAGAATGTTAAGGCGGATGCCCTCTCGAGGAGTTTCCTTGCGGACTCTCCTGAGTTATCTGATCCTTCTGTTATTTTGAAAGAGGGTGTAGTTCTTTCCGCCATCTCGCCCAATTTGAGACTTGCTCTGGAGGGTTGTCAGGAGGATAGGCCCGAGTGCTGCCCTGTTGGAAAATTGTTTGTCCCGGACCAGTGGAAAAAGAGTGTGATGTCTGAGATTCATTGTTCCGCATTGGCTGGGCATCCCGGAATTTTTGGTACCAGAGACTTGGTTAGTCGGTCCTTTTGGTGGCCTACCTTGTCTCGTGATGTCAGGGAATTTGTGCAGTCCTGCGGGACTTGCTCTCGCTCCAAGCCTTGCTCTCGCTCTAGTGGTTTGTTGATGCCATTGCCTGTGCCCAAGAGACCATGGACCCATATCTCTATGGATTTCATTTCCAACCTTCCTGTTTCTCAGAGAATGACCACCATCTGGGTAATTTGTGATAGGTTTTCCAAGATGATACATCTTGTGCCATTACCTAAGTTGCCTTCCTCCTCTGAATTGGTGCCGTTGTTCCTTCAGCACGTGGTTCGTTTACACGGCATTCCTGAGAACATTGTGTCTGACAGAGGAGTCCAGTTTGTTTCCAGATTTTGGAGGACTTTTTGTTCTAAACTGGGTGTTCAATTGTCTTTTTCCTCGGCATTTCATCCTCAGACCAATGGTCAAACTGAGAGAACAAACCAGACATTGGAGACTTATCTTAGATGCTTTGTGTCTGCTGATCAGGATGACTGGGTCTCTTTTTTAGCCTTTGGCTGAGTTTGCTCTTAATAATAGGGCTAGCTCTGCCACTTTGATGTCTCGTTTTTCTGTAATTCTGGGTTTCACCCTCGATTTTCTTCGGGACAGACGGAGGCTTCTGTCTGTCCAGGTGTTGACTCTGTTGTGGAGCGTATGCAGCAGATTTGGGACCAGGTAGTGGAAGGTTGTCCCTCTCTCAGGAGAAGGCCCAGCGGTTTGCTAACCGGCATAGGACTGATGGTCCTCGGTTTAAAGTGGGGGACTTGGTCTGGTTGTCCTCAAAGAATATTCCTATGGAGTAGCATCTCCTAAATTTAAGCCTAGGTTCATTGGACCTTATAAGATCATTGAGATTCTTAATCCTGTTTCTTTTCGTTTGCTTCTTCCAGGGACATTTAAGATCCATAAGTGTTCCACAAGTCCTTGTTGAAGAGGTTTGTTGAGCCAGTGGTTCCTGCTGCTGTGCCTCCTGACCCTGTTTTGGTTGAGGGCAATCTGGAGTATGTGGTTGAGAAAATATTAGATTCTCGTTTTTCTAGACGGAAACTCCAGTATTTGGTTAAGTGGAGAGGTTATGGTCAGGAAGACAATTCTTGGGTGTTTGCTTCGGACATCCATGCTAGGAGACTCATCCGTGCGTATCATAGAACTCATCCTGACCGACCTGGTTGCTCAAATGAGGGTTCGGTGACCCCTCCTCAAGGGGGGGTACTGTTGTGAATGGGTTTGAGATGAGTTCTGAGCAGAGACTCCCTCTGGTGGTTACAAGCGGTACGGGTCTGTTCAGTGAAGATTGTGAGGAATGGGAATCAGGTGTTACTGACTGGTCTTATATAAGGGAGTCACCTTCCCATCAGGGTTGCCGGTGATCAATTGTTCTGGTCTGAATCCTTTATTCCAGTTTCCCTTGTAGCCTGCTGTGTCGTGTCTGCATCTCCTGCTAACAGATAAGACATTTTCTTCTTTTGTGTTTGTGCTATATTTTTGCATTTTGTCCTGCACTTCTGTGGGGGCCTTCAGGGTCCCCTCCGGGGGCTTCTGCCCTCTCAGTTTTGTTCTGCCACTGATGTTTGTACTTTTGCTTTTTCCAGTTTTTTCAGTGGCTGCTGTTTTGATTTTGTTACACCAAGACATTGTGGAAGAGGTCGTGTGATCTCAGTATTTTTGAATTAGTAGAGTGCCTTCAGGTTTCTGGTGCAGTAAGCCTCTATCCTTTTCTATTTATTAGTTGGGCCACGTTTGCTCAACTTTTCTTTCTGTGTCATATTTATCTGTCAACCGCATTAATGTTGGGTTTCATTACTTTGGGTTCTGCTCCGGGGCAGATAGCTTCCTATATCTTTCTTCAGTGTAGTTAGTTTCAGCTGTGACAGCTCTGGCCACTAGGGAAGAAATTGGCTGAACTATTCTTTTGTGTGAGTAGGAAGATGCAATGCCTCTATTGCACTTAGATAGGTCTTGTGGACGCGGTGTCCACGCTAGTCTGACTCAGCTAGTGGCAGCTATGCAGAGCTATCCTCTGCGATCTTCAACGGTCAGCAATAGAGCTGCCTCTTCCTATCTCACCATACAGCTTATCACCTTCTTTCCCCATGGGATCATCATAGTATCTACTGATGAAGTCATGAAGTAAATCTTTATTCTCACTATTACAGTGAGGCGTAAATATACTATCACTTCTTGTTGTGCCAGGTTATTTTATAGGACCAACGTAGGAACGCTCCACGGCTGCCTCTAGTTGTGGTGGTTAGTCAGGGTACTGCAATCTCATAGATTCCAACTGCTCTGGTGTATTGCCTTTTTTACCTGCACTCCTCAGCTACCGAAACATAACAGTAAATTGTGAGTGAGCCCCTCCATGGCTGAGATGCCTTCACACATTTGAGTGAGCCCCTCCATGGCTGAGATGCCTTCACACATTGTGAATGATCCCTCTCCATGGATGAGACGCCCCCGCACACTGTGAGTGACCCCCTCCATGGATGAGAAGCCCCCACACATTGTGAGTGATCCCTCTCCATGGATGAGAAGCCCCAGCACATTGTGAGTGATCCCCTCCAAGGATGAGAAGCCCCCGCACATTGTGAGTGATCCCCTCCATGGATGAGAAGCCCCCACACATTGTGAGTGATCCCTCTCCATGGATGAGAAGCCCCCGCACATTGTGAGTGATCCCCTCCAAGGATGAGAAGCCCCCGCACATTGTGAGTGATCCCCTCCAGATAAAGCCCCAATTGTGAGTGATCCTCAGGATGAGAAGCCCCCGCACATTGTGAGTGATCCCCTCCAGGATGAGAAGCCCCCGCACATTGTGAGTGATCCCCTCCATGGATGAGAAGCCCCGCACAATTTGTGAGTGATCCCCCCAAGGATGAAAGCCACAATTTGAGTGACCCTCATGGAGAAAGCCCTGCACATTGTGAGTGATCCCCTCCAAGGATGTTGAGAAGCCCCCGCACATTGTGAGTGACTCCCTCCATGGATGAGAAGCCCCTGCACATTGTGAGTGATCCCTCTCCATGGATGAGAAGCCCCCCGCACACTGTGTGTGAGCGCCTCCATTGATGAGAAGCCCCCACACATTGTGAGTGACTCCTTCCATGGATGAGAAGCCCCCACACATTGTGAGTGATCCCTCTCCATGGATGAGAAGCCCCCCGCACACTGTGTGTGAGCCCCTCCATTGATGAGAAGGCCCCACACATTGTGAGTGATCCCTCTCCATGGATGAGAAGCCCCCGCACATTGTGAGTGATCTCCTCCAAGGATGAGAAGCCCTCGCACATTGTGAGTGATCCCCTCCATGAATGAGAAGCCCCGGCACATTGTGAGTGATCCCCTCCATGGATGAGAAGCCTCCACACAATCTGAGTGAGCCCCTTCATGGATAAGAAACCACCGCACAGTGTGAATGATCCCTTCCAAGGATGAGAAGCCCCCACACATTGTGAGTGATCCCCTCCATGGATGAGTAGCCACCACATATACGGTAAATGGTCTCTGGGGGCATTATTTCTGGCAGACACAGGACTCAAGGCAGCACCATCTTGTCTTCATCTTCTCTAGACAATCACAGTGTGAAGGGTCTTCATCAGAGAACGTAACTTTGCCCGTTGTCTGCAGGCAGATCACTACACTTCCTGCAGAATGTCAGTCGGTTCTTGATGTTTTCTTGGTGATAAGTAGCTTCTTTGCTGCCCTTCTTGACAACCGTCGCCTCACTGTGTGCAGATGCGATGACACCTGCCTGCTGCCGTTCCTCAGCAAGCTCTGCACTGGGGCTAAAATGAGCCTGTAGATGAAGCCTCTTTAGGAGATGGTTCTGGTACTTGCTAGACTTTCTTTTCCTCCCTGAAGCCTTCTTCTCAGTAATTTAACCTCTCTTGATGTTCTTGATGATCTGATAAATGGTTGATTAGAGGCAAACTTACCAGCAAAAATATCTTTTGCAGTAAAGCTGTTTTGATGCAAAGCAATGATGACTGCACAGGTTTCCTTGGAGGTAACCATGGTTAACAGAAGAAGACAATGCTTTCAGCACCAGCCGCCTTTTACAGCCCCCAGTCTGCTCTTATCACTCCATCACCATGACAGAGCGACATCAGCTGCCTTGTCCTGGTTAGAACTTTCTCCTGAGCTAACAAGATCACTGAAATTATGTAACAGACGATTTTGTGGCAGGAATGAATTTCAGTGTAAATATAGTTTTGCCTACTAAGGTAACACTCATGACAAAGAATGTACTTGCAATTCATCTAATTTCTCTTTATAACAATCTGCAGTAAATGTAAATTGCAACCATAAAAACTGAAACAGCAAAATGTGTGAGAACCAAAACTTGTGTCTCTACATTTTTGGCCACGACTGTATTACCACCATATAACTAGTCACGTATATGTCCTGTATCTGCCCTACAACTTCTGCTACTGGAAATGTGAAAGAAAGTGAAAGCTGCAGCCCTTTTGATTATTCAGTGACGATCCTGGATTAATGAATCGGACACATGGCGGCTCTGGGTGCTTTATCTTGGTTTGAGGATCTGGATGTGGAAGCTTCTCATTGTCAGTCAAAGAGATGTCTGCATTGTGGTGGCTCCTCTGGGCTCACAGCGGGGCGCCCCCTACAGGAAGGCTCCTTTATTTACTGTGGACGCTTCTTGTCTCCAGCTCATACGATCACATTGTGAACCCGAAGCCGGGGCGATATAATGAAAAGCGGGTGTCCTGCACATCTGGGGCGGATTATCTGGAGCTGGAGCACCATAAGCAGCAGACACTTCACAATTCGTCCTATTATCCCAGCATCAGCCAGATGTTCAGGCTGCAACCTGCGCTGTCAACGGGAATGTGCAACCTGCTCCCTGCGCCGACCACCCTATAATCAGTACATCACAGCGGGACATTATTGGGGGCACATCACACTATGCCCTGTATACACCCGCTGACAGCACTAACACTGCACAGTACCACTTCTCTTGTATATATACACTGCACAATA
Organism: Oophaga sylvatica; assembly: GCA_033576555.1. Taxonomy (NCBI): domain Eukaryota; kingdom Metazoa; phylum Chordata; class Amphibia; order Anura; family Dendrobatidae; genus Oophaga; species Oophaga sylvatica. The sequence goes on along the minus strand of JARQOD010000010.1, from coordinate 44,357,446 downwards.
CCACTCCTCCTGTCCTGTGTACATACACTGCACAGTACCACTCCTTATGTCCTGTATATATACACTGCACAGTACCACTCCTCCTGTCCTGTATACATATACTGCACAGTACCACTCCTCCTGTCCTGTATATATACACTGCACAGTACCACTCCTCCTGTCCTGTATATATACACTGCACAGTACCACTCCTCCTGTCCTGTATATATACACTGCACAGGACCACTCCTCCTGTCCTGTATATATACACTGCACAGCACCACTCCTCCTGTCCTGTATATATACACTGCACAGTACCACTCCTCCTGTATATATACACACAGGACCACTCCTCCTGTCCTGTATGTATATACTGCACAGTACCACTCCTGTCCTGTATATATATAATAATCCATATATATATATAATATATATATATATATATATATATATATATATATTACACACTGCACAGAACCACTCCTCCTGTCCTGTATATATACTGCACAGTACCACTCCTCCTGTACTGTATATATACACTGCACAGTATCACTCCTCCTGTCCTGTATATATACACTGCACAGCACCACTCCTCCTGTCCTGTATATATACACTGCACAGTACCACTTTTGCCCTGTACACTGGGTGTATTTGTCAGTATTTCTATTATTCTGTATACAGGGATGAAATAAGTTTTGGCAGTAATTTCCTCAGTAAATCTATTTGTAAAGCTGCTATTGACATGAAATTCTCCCCAGATGTCGGTAACAACCCGTCCAATCCACACAGGAAAGAAATCACCATAGATGTCCATAAATTATGTGTAATAATGAGACATGACACCAGGAAAAGTATTGAACACGTGAAGAAAAAGATCTAAAAAGTCCTGGAAAGTTCTGACACCAGCTAAGATCTATCAGTAACTAGAAAGTAATCTTGCTACTTAGTGACAAATAATATCAGCTGGTTCATCTGATGGTTTATAAAAAGGTGTCTCATTACCAAGGAGCCACACAAGAAACATCTCATATAAGGTGGAAAACCAGTGAGCTGTCTCAAGACCTTCACAACCTTATTGTTGCAAAACATGCTGTCATTGGTTACAGCTTTTCTAAACTACCTGAGGTTCCAGTGAGCGCTGCTGGTGCCATAAACAAGAGGAAAGAACATAATTTCACCATAAACAGCCATGACTAGGTGCTCCCCGCAAGATTTCAGACAGAGAATTGAAAACAATCAGCAGAGATGTCCAAGAGCCATGGACACCTGTGGAAACCTACAGAAAGACTTGGAATCAGCAGGTAGAATTGTTTCAAAGAAAACAATAAGTAATGTCCTCAACATTCTTACTCACCACGCAACCTCCATGGCCTGTATGCACGCTCACCAGGCAACCTCCATGGCCTTTATGCATGCTCAGTACGCAAGACTCCATTTGTGTGCAAAAGGCATGTTCAAGGGTGTTTACAGAATGCTCCACAACATGAAGACAAGTCTGTGAAATACTGGGAGGATATAGTCTGGTCAGATGAAACCACAATTGAGTTCTTTGGTTGCAATAGTACACGCCATGCTTTGAGGCCAAAAGGCACTGAATATCACCCCAAAAACACCATACCAGCAGTGAAGTGTGGAAATGGAAACATCATGGTGTGGGGCTGTTTTTTAGCATATGGCACTGGCGAAACATCACATAATGGAAGGAAAGATGAATGGACAAATGTACAAGACTTTCCTGATAACAATCTGCTGCCATCTTCCAGGATGAAGATGAGCCAAGGGAGGACATTTCAGCCAGACAACATCCCAAACATACAACCAAAGAAACTCTAAACTGGTGTCAGAGACAGAAAATAAAGCTGCTAGAGTGGCCGAGACGATCACTGGACCTAAGTGCAAGAGAAAATGTATGGAAGGAACAAAGCTCAGAGAATATAGAATAAGCCCATGGAAGCTTCAGGATGTGATGAGTGTTTGTGTGGAAGAATGGGACAAAATCTCACCTGAGGAATACCTGCCACTAGTTTCTCCATACAGGAAGCTTCATCATTAACAAAGGCTTTTATACCAAATATTAATCACATGTCAGCAACGTGTTCAGTACTTTACCCTGCATCATCTCTCATTATTACACAATTTATGGACATCTATGTTGATTTCTTTACCGTGTGGATTGGATGTTCCCGACATCTGGGGAGAATTTCATGTCAATAGCAGCTTTACAAATAGATTTAAAGAGAACTCTGGTGATCATTCAGTACCGATTTCACCCATTGTGTCGGCATAAATAAAGCTTGGGCGCATACAGTTTGGGCCCATAGAGAGAGGATCTGCACCCATGGCACCTGCCCACCGCTGACCCATGGCCCCTCCATGTTTTACAGCCCCTGGTGTGGGATCTGCCCTCCTCAGTATCCCATCATTTCCCCACTCGTTGACTGTCTCTGAGCCGCCATATTTATTATGGTGGGTCAGTGGTGAAGGTTTGGCGCTGGGTCGTAATCGTCCATGGTTATATATCTGCCTGTCCCCTGCCAGACCTGGAGATAGGGATCGGAGCGGCAGCTGTGGATCCTCACCCTACAGCAGTTGTAGGGAAGGACGAGGAAGAGCCAGCATTTCCCATGACTATCCCGCTGCCATGGAAGACCCCCATCCCATAACACAGTGTAGCGGGAGGCGATCTCTCATCATCCTCTGTCCACCCACAGTGATCCGGCCTCGATAGGGCTTTTTCCTGCCTCCCTCAGGTCCCTCCCAGCGTTCCCATACATTTCCACATGTGGAGTAACAGGGGCATTTCCTGCCGCTAAGAAAAGCAAAACCAAGAGGCGAGCGGAGGACTGCTGGATGGAGAACACCCAAGACGTCGCAGTGTGAGATGGATCCGTAATCCGTTCCATATGACGCCGGCCGGGCCAAGAGCTGATTACAACATGGAACAAGCCCTTTCTTCCCCTCTAAGTGGACCCTTGAACACAGCGCGGATCTCTTCCAGGGAGCGTGCCCCGGTGCGTCCAGGGAGGGGACTTGGCTGCTGCGCCAACTTCTCTCTTCACAATAAACTATAGAATGCACTAATGCGAATGCCGCATAGGCGAATTCCACGCGGCGTCCTCAGGGCGGGGGATCGGAAGACCACCGCTTCCCGAGGCTAACCAAAGTGGTACTGCGTGCAGTGCACTGCAACGAAGGGGTTAACAGGCAGACAGATAAAGACCTGTCATTTGGAATTACAGAAAGCGACAGCTGCCGGATTATCAAATATTCCGGATTATAGGAAAATAACATAAAAAGCACAGGAAAGGGGGAAAAGGGCCGGAGAACACGGAAAACAGGCGCAAATGTGACCGAGGTGCGAAATATTAATGATGTAAGAGCAGAATAGTGAGTGCAGCTCTGGAAGATAATGATGTAAGAGCAGAATAGTGAGTGCAGCTCTGGAGGATAATAATGATGTCAGAGCAGAATAGTGACTGCAACTCGGAAGGATAATAGTGATGTAAGATAGTGATTTCCCTGTGGTGCCCCCATTACTTATTATATTGATGTAAGAGCAGAATAATGAGTGCAGCTCTCGAGGATAAAACACGATGTAACAGCAGAATAGTGAGTGCAGCTCTGGAGGTGACTGGAGGATAAGACATGATGTAACAGCAGAATAGTGAGTGCAGCTCTGGAGGTGACTGGAGCATAAGACATGATGTAACAGCAGAATATTGAGTGCAGCTCTGGAGGTGACTGGAGGATAAGACACGATTACAGTTGATCGAATAGCTTCGGATAACTGCTTATCTGAATAGCTATAGTGCTTCCCCAATAGCTGCCTCAGTAACCCGGATACCTGGAGCGCTCCAGATAATCAGCTGTTCGGCGCCGCAGCTGCATGTGTCGCGGCTGTGTGACAGTCACAACACATGCATGGAGAGCCTATTGAAGTGGGTAGCCTGGGGTATTGTTACTGAATGGGGCGCTCTGGGGAATTATTACTGAATGGGGCGCTCTGGGGGAATTATTACTCAGTGGGGTGCTCTGGCAGAATTATTACTGAATGGGACACTCTGGTGGAATTATTACTGAATGGGACACTCTGGGGGAATTATTACTGAATGGGACACTCTGGTGGAATTATTACTGAATGGGGTGCTCTGGGGGAATTATTACTGAATGGGACACTCTGGGGGAATTATTATTGAATGGGACACTCTGGGGGAATTATTACTGAATGGGCGCTCTGGTGGAATTATTACTGAATGGGGTGCTCTGGGGGAATTATTACTGAATGGGGTGCTCTGGGGGAATTATTACTGAATGGGTGCTCTGGGGGAATTATTACTGAATGGGACGCTCTGGGGGAATTATTACTGAATGGGGCGCTCTGGGGGAATTATTACTGAATGAGGCGCTCTGGGGGAATTATTACTGAATGGGACGCTCTGGGGGAATTATTACTGAATGAGGCGCTCTGGGGGAATTATTACTGAATGGGACGCTTTGGGGAATTATTACTGAATGGGGTGTTCTGGGGGAATTATTACTGAATGGGACGCTCTGGGGGAATTATTACTGAATGGGGTGCTCTGGGGGAATTATTACTGAATGGGGCGCTTTGGGGAATTATTACTGAATGGGGCGCTATGGGGGAATTATTACTGAATGGGCGCTATGGGGAATTATTACTGAATGGGACGCTCTGGGGGAATTATTACTCAATGGGGTGCTCTGGGGGAATTATTACTGAATGGGACGCTCTGGGGAATTATTACTGAATGGGGCACTCAGGGGAATTATTACTGAATGGGACGCTCTGGGGGAATTATTACTGAATGGGACGCTCTGGGGGAATTATTACTGAATAAGACGCTCTGGGGGAATTATTACTGAATGGGGTGCTCTGGGGGAATTATTACTCAATGGGTGCTCTGGGGAATTATTACTGAATGGGACACTGGGGGAATTATTACTGAATGGGGCACTCAGGGGGAATTATTACTGAATGGGGCACTCAGGGGGAATTATTACTGAATGGGACGCTCTGGGGAATTATTACTGAATGGGACGCTCTGGGGAATTATTACTGAATAAGACGCTCTGGGGGAATTATTACTGAATAGGGCTCTGGGGAATTATTACTGAATGGGACCTCAGGGGGAATTATTACTGAATGGGACGCTCTGGGGAATTATTACTGAATGAGACGCTCTGGGGGAATTATTACTGAATGGGGTGCTATGGGGGAATTATTACTGAATGGGACGCTCTGGGGAATTATTACTCAATGGGGTGCTCTGGGGGAATTATTACTGAATGGGGTGCTGTGGGGGAAGTATTACTGAATGGGGTGCTCTGGGGGAATTATTACTGAATGGGGTGCTGTGGGGGAATTATTACTGAATGGGGTGCTCTGGGGGAATTATTACTGAATGGGACGCTCTGGGGGAATTATTACTGAATAAGACTCTCTGGGGGAATTATTACTGGATGGGGTGCTCTGGGGGAATTATTACTCAATGGGGTGCTCTGGGGGAATTATTACTGAATGGGACACTCTGGGGGAATTATTACTGAATGGGGCACTCAGGGGGAATTATTACTGAATGGGACGCTCTGGGGGAATTATTACTGAATGGGTGCTCTGGGGGAATTATTACTAAATGGGGTACTCTGGGGATATTATTACTGAAGTGGCAGTGGTGGGGATTATTACTAGAGGAGCACTATCATTATTAGAGCCACAGGACAGGAGTTAGCAGCAGGACATGGCGTTTGTGCAGATTGGGAATAGGAGGAGACGGTGCTGGAAACGTGAGAGGTCAGGGGCCTCGGAAGTTGTCTAGAAGTCGTCATGTTGGTCTGTGGCAGATGGAAGATATGTGGACAGTGAAGGACTCCGTAAGAACGCTCAGCCCCTGCGATCACTATAGATAACACTATGTACTTTATGTAGGTGGTGACATTAGGACCTTTTACAGTGTTTGTTTGTTAGTTTGCTTATGTAACATTTGCGCCTTCAGCCGTGGTTCTATCCGGTGATATTACTGGTAACATGGGTCTTTCTATCTGTTCTGTAGTATTACGCTTTCTCTATGCTGTGGTCATGGACATGCTCATGGTGTGACGGTATTATTTTAGTCTAGTACAGCGGTTTTATTATTATTATTGCTCTTAGTGCTGAACAAAACACGTACAATGTGTCGGTATTATCCCATCCGTGCAGCACAAGCATTGTTACATGATGAAATACAGTATATAGGAGATGGGAGTCAGGCTTTAGTGCTGGAGCCCCAGATCCTTACCAACACCCCAGGTCTATACTAATACACTGTAACAAATCCTCAGCTGTGCAGGGTTTCGTTAACCAAAATGTTATCATTCACTGACAGCAAGCAGGTCCGAGTACAGACCTTTATAGATGGGAACTATGTAACATCACGGACATTGTTTTGATGGACAGGGGGCTCTACCATGGGGCTCCGGGTAATGGAGCCGACTAGGGCTTATTCCTGCTGTGACATGAGTGACTGGGAACAGATGGGGCGCTGTCAGCAATGATGAAGAGCTCCAATGTTACCAATAGGTGTAAGGAAAGGCCCGGCGCCATGTCCACCATAAACGCGACCTGCCCCCTCCTGTCCATATAAATCTCTATATGGTAACAGAATAAGCCACAGCACTCCCCCTCCCCACTAGATTAGGTTTCACAGGTGAGAATCCCAGGGCTGGGGGTCCTGCTGCTGCTGCTACTGACCTCAAAGAGATGACCCCTGTCACCAATTAACCTTTTCATTGCTGAAAGAACAACCAAAACCAAAGCAGGTTACAAGGGCGAATCGTAAAACCAATTGAAATGAAATCTTCCCAATGACGGGGAAACTAGTCCATGAGATTATTCTATAGTGACCCTTAGTCACACTTTATAATTCAGGTCCAGCACTGGGGTCAGTCTGTAGGTTTATAGGTCCGACAGTGGGGTCCGGTCTGTCCATCAGTGAAGTTCGGTCTCTATATGGGCCCATCAGTGGGGTCCGGTTTGTAGGTTTATAGGTCCGACAGTGGGGTCCGGTCTGTATATGGGCCCATCAGGGTTGTCCGGTCTGTATATGGGCCCATCAGTGGGGTCTGGTCTGTATATGGGTCCATCAGTTTGGTCCGGTCTGTATATGGGTCCATCAGTGGGGTCCGGTTTGTATATGGGCCCATCAGTGGGGTCTGGTCTGTATATGAGTCCATCAGGTGGGTCCGGTCTGTATATGGGTCCATCAGTGGGGTCCGGTCTGTATATGGGTCCATCAGTGGGGTCTGGTATGTACAGTGTATATCGGTCCATCAGTGGGGTCCAGTCTGTACATGGTCCCATCAGTGGGGTCTGGTCTGTATATGGGTCCATCAGTGGGGTCCGGTCTGTACATGGGTCCATCAGTAGGGTCCGGTCTGTATATGGGTCCATCACTGGGGTCTGATCTGTATATGGGTCCATCAGTGGGGTCCGGTCTGTATATTGGTCCATCAGTGGGGTCCGGTCTGTATATGGGTCCATCGTTGGGATCTGATATGTATATGGGTCCATCAGTAGGGTCCGGTCTGTATATGGGTCCATCAGCAGGGTTCAGTCTGTATATGGGTCCATCAGTGGAGTCTGATCAGTGGGTTTATAGGTCCGACAGTGGGGTCCGGTCTGTATATGGGTACATCAGTGGGGTCCGGTCTGTATAGGGGCCCATCAGTGCGGTCCGGTCTGTATATGGGCCCATCAGTAGGTTTATGGTTCCAGCCCAGCAATGGGCTCAAGCCTATAGGTTTATAGGTCCAGCAGTGGTGTCCGGACTGTAGGTTCATAGGTCCAGTAGTGGGGTCCAGCATTGAGGTCCTGCTTATAGGTTTATAGGCCCAGCAGTGGCGTTCGGACTGTATATTCATAGGTCCAGCATTGGGGTCCGGCTTGTAGGTTTATAGGTCCAGCATTGGGGTCCGGCTGCAGACCCTTAGTTTATGGTTGGGGCTCTCTGCGTACTGGGACATACCAAAATATCTTCTGCTAACATGACAACACATATTAACCTTCCCCTCATTACTCCACGGAGATTCCTCCAGAAACGCCACTAACAAGACTCGGGGGGCCACGTCTCCACTGAAACAATTTCTCTCCAAAGTGTTAAAGAGTCCGGAGACCCCCAGGGGGTCCCCAGAGGTCAGTAACCCGATCTGCTCCTTGGCATAAGTCTGTTCTAGGAGGATTGAGGTCTCCTGATGATTTTTGCAGAATACCCTGGAGGGGGTGATTGTAGCTGCCCCATCATGGCTGCCAGGAGATGGCTATGTTGGGGAGCTGGGATCAGAGGTCCTGTATGTCCTGTGATTCCCCCCGCACAGTGCAGCCCCCTCAGTCCTGCCCCGTCACCAGGATCGGGTGCAGACAGTCGTCTCCTGTGTCATTACAGACGGCCACTTAGGATCCTTTCAGGTGGACGGAGCGTGACCGCCCGTGACAGGGGCTCAATGAAATCAATTTTAGACGGCCCATTTAGGGCTACTCTTCTGGTAAGTGACACTGAAGTCCTGAAACTCAAGATCCTTTAAATTGCCACAGTCCTTAAAGGGAGTCTCCAGTCACAGCAGTTATTACCATCGCCGGTGCAGGGTCCTCTCTGGGTCACATGGTGCAGACATTATACAATATGGGGTCACTGAACCCCTTTATTTATCCCACAAATGTCGCTCCATCATGCATCAGTTTTCAAACTCTCTAAAGTGTGAGGAGCTTCCTCCTGAGCTCATTGCTGCCCCCTGCTGAGCAATGTGCCCAGTGACAGCTGCTAAGAAGAGCAGAGGAGACCTGATAACTGCACTGCACACATGAGACCAAGGTTCTCACAAAGCAAGGCCAATCCTAATATGGCAGATAAAGATGGCTGGGGCTCCATAACCCTCCCTGGTACAGCTATGTCCCCGCAGGTATCAGCCAGTGCGGCTGTCACTACGTCACATACACGGGGGGGGGGGGGGGGGATCCTGTACTGATCCTAACTCAGGATCTGTAATGTAATGTATGTACACAGTGACTGCACTAGCAGAATAGTGAGTGCAGCTCTGGGTATAATACAGGAGTAACTCAGGATCAGTAATGTAAGGTATGTACACAGTATGACCACAGAATAGGAGTGCAGCGGTTATACAGATAAATCAGGATCATAATGTAATGTATGTACACAGTGACTGCACTGCAATATAGTGCATCTGGAGTATAATACAGGAGGTAACTCAGGATCAGTAATGTAAGGTATGTACACAGTGACTGCACCAGCAGAATAGTGAGTGCAGCTCGGAGTATAATACAGGATTAACTCAGGATCAGTAATGTGATGTATGTACACAGTGACTGCACCAGCAGAATAGTGATGCAGCTCTGGGGTATAATACAGGATGTAACTCAGGATCAGTAATGTAATGTATGTACAGTGACTGCACCAGCAGAATAGTGAGTGCAGCTCTGGAGTATAATACAGGATGTAACTCAGGATCAGTAATGTACAGTATGTACAGTGACTGCACCAGCAGAATAGTGAGTGCAGCTCTGGAGTATAATACAGGATGTAACTCAGGATCAGTAATGTAATGTATGTACACAGTGACTGCACCAGCAGAATAGTGACTGCAGCTCTGGAGTATAATACAGGATGTAACTCAGGATCAGTAATGTAATGTATGTACAGTGACTGCACCAGCAGAATAGTGAGTGCAGCTCTCGAGTATAATACAGGATGTAACTCAGGATCAGTAATGTAATGTATGTACAGTGACTGCACCAGCAGAATAGTGAGTGCAGCTCTCGAGTATAATACAGGATGTAACTCAGGATCAGTAATGTAATGTATGTACAGTGACTGCACCAGCAAATAGTGAGTGCAGCTCTGATATATACAGGATGTAACTCAGATCAGTAATACAGTATGTACAGTGACTGCACCCGCAAATAGTGAGTGCAGCTCGTAGTATAATACAGGATGTAACTCAGGATCAGTAATGTAATGTATGTACACAGTGACTGCACCAGCAGAATAGTGATGCAGCTCTGGAGTATAATACAGGATGTAACTCAGGATCAGTAATGTAATGTTGTACAGTGACTGCACCAGCAGAATAGTGAGTGCAGCTCTCGAGTATAATACAGGATGTAACTCAGGATCATAATGTAATGTATGTACACAGTGACTGCACCAGCAATAGTGAGTGCAGCTCTGGAGTATAATACAGGATGTAACTCAGGATCAGTAATGTAATGTTGTACACAGTGACTGCACCAGCAGAATAGTGAGTGCAGCTCTGGAGTATAATACAGGATGTAACTCAGGATCAGTAATGTAATGTATGTACACAGTGACTGCACCAGCAGAATAGTGAGTGCAGCTCTGGAGTATAATACAGGATGTAACTGAGGATCAGTAATGTAATGTATGTACACAGTGACTGCACCAGCAGAATAGTGAGTGCAGCTCTGGAGTATAATACAGGATGTAACTCAGGATCAGTAATATAATGTATGTACACAGTGACTGCACCAGCAGAATAGTGAGTGCAGCTCTGGAGTATAATACAGGATGTAACTCAGGATCAGTAATATAATGTACTAGCTGAAGAGCCCGGCGCTGCCCGGCATAGTAACTAACTACGGTTAGTTATAACAAATTATAATGATTATATCTCTATATGTCCTCTGTTGCCTATAGTAACCAAAGAGAGCTTATATTAATGACCTATGGCAAAATAGAAGCTGAGCTGTGATTGGTTGCTATAGGCAGCCTGATAATTCTCCAGCCAACAGAAAACATTCCCCTCTGGCAGTATATATTACCTCACACATACAAATAATATACAGCTCATGTGACTGACATCTGTCTTATTTCCCTATATGGCAAATTTATAACAAATTGGTCTTGTAGTTTGGCTGGTTATTAATCAGATATTTATTTTTAAAAGATAAAAATACCAGACGTGTGTGTGTTTTTAATGCGCGCAATTTTGAACACGTGGGGTTAAAATGTCGACTCAAAACACAGCCTATGATGCTCCCGGGGTCGAAACGTGCGGGTGTACAAAATTTCATGCACGTAAATGCAGATTCCTATGCCGGACATACACACAAGCATTCAGCTTTCTCCCTATTATGTAGATAGGGCCAAAATAGTTTGGCGATTTGGAACGTGCGGGGTTAAAATTTCCATTCAAACATAGCCTATGATGCTCCTGGGGTTGAGATGTGCGGGCATGCAAAATTTCATGCCCGTAAGTACAACGGTGCAGATTCCTATCCCGGGCCAAAATTATTTGCCGATTTGGAATGCGCGGGGTTAAAATTTCGACTCAAAACCTAGCCTATGACGCTCCCGGGGTCGAGACGTGCGGGTGTGCAAAATTTCATGCCCGTAAATGCAGATTCCTATGCGGGACATACACACAAGCATTCAGCTTTCTCCCCATTATGTAGATGGGGCCAAAATTGTTTGGCGATTTGGAACGCGCGGGGTTAAAATTTCGATTCAAAACATAGCCTAGGACTCTTTCGGGGTCGAGACGTGCGGGCGTGCAAAATTTCATGCCCATAAGTGCGACGGTGCGGATTCCAATCCCGGACAAACATACCCAAATACATACACACATACATACATTCAGCTTTATATATTAGAATGTACACAGTGACTACCCCAGCAGAATAGTGAGTGCAGCTCTAGAGTATAATACAGAATGTAACTCAGGATCAGTAATGTAATGTATGTACACAGTGACTGCACCAGCAGAATAGTGAGTGCAGCTCTAGAGTATAATACAGGATGTAACTCAGATCAGTAATGTATGTACACAGTGACTGCACCAGCAGAATAGTGAGTGCAGCTCTGGAGTATAATACAGGATGTAACTCAGGATCTAAGTAATGTATGTACACAGTGACTGCACCAGCAGAATAGTGAGGCAGCTCTGGAGTATAATACAGATGTAACTCAGGATCAGTAATGTAATGTATGTACACAGTGACTTTCACCAGCAGAATAGTGAGTGCAGCTCTAGAGTATAATACAGAAGTAACTCAGGATCAAGTAATGTATGTACACAGTGATGCACCAGCAGAATAGTGAGTGCAGCTCTAGAGTATAATACAGGATGTAACTCAGAATCAGTAATGTATGTAAACAGTGACTGCACCTGCAGAATAGTGAGGCAGCTCTGGAGTATAATACAGGATGTAACTCAGGATCAGTAATGTAATGTATGTACACAGTGACTGCACCAGCAGAATAGTGAGTGCAGCTCTGGAGTATAATACAGGGGGTAACTCAGGATCATGTAATGTATGTAACAGTGACTGCACCAGCAGAATAGTGAGTGCAGCTCTAGGTATAATACAGAATGTAACTCAGGATCAGTAATGTAATGTATGTACACAGTGACTGCACCAGCAGAATAGTGAGTGCAGCTCTGGAGTATAATACAGAATGTAACTCAGGATCAATGTAATGTATGTACACAGTGACTGCACCAGCAGAATAGTGAGTGCAGCTCTGGTATAATACAGATGTAACTCAGGATCAGTAATGTAATGTATGTACACAGTGACTGCACCAGCAGAATAGTGAGTGCAGCTCTGGGTATAATACAGGATGTAACTCAGGATCAGTAATGTAATGTAGTACACAGTGACTGCACCAGCAGAATAGTGAGTCAGCTCTAGAGTATAATACAGAATGTAACTCAGGATCATAATGTATGTACACAGTGACTGCACCAGCAGAATAGTGAGTGCAGCTCTGGGTGTAATACAGGATGTAACTCAGGATCAGTAATGTATAGTACACAGTGACTGCACCAGCAGAATAGTGAGTCAGCTCTGAGTATAATACAGAATGTAACTCAGGATCAGTAATTAATGTATGTACACAGTGACTGCACCAGCAGAATAGTGAGTGCAGCTCTGGAGTATAATACAGGATGTAACTCAGGATCAGTAATGTAATGTATGTACACAGTGACTGCACCAGCAGAATAGTGAGTGCAGCTCTGGAGTATAATACAGGATGTAACTCAGGATCAGTAATATAATGTATGTACACAGTGACTACCCCAGCAGAATAGTGAGCACAGCTCTGGAGTATATGTTACCACCAGGGAGGATGGAACTATCTTAATTTCTTCACTTCCAGTGTAGTAAATCTCTTGTAGCTGCCGCCTGGGACATAACTGCCGGAGCAGGAGGGTGAGACTTGGGGTTTATGCTGCACAGATGGAGTTTATAGTTTTCCCACAGATGCAGATCTGGGGTTTTTAGGTTCATTAGTTCAGTTTTATGTAAATGTATCGATCTAATCTATGTATAAATGAAAAGTTCTACAACTGTCTCATAGACTTTGTTGTTTAATTCCTCACCATCTTCAAAGTCTCTGCTTGCTGTGAGTGAAAGGGAAGTTTGTTATTTACCTGCGGATGTGTGAAAAGTGTAATAGTAACATTAGTGCCTGGTGTGAATATAGCCCGATAGTAACACAAGTGCTTGGTTCTTGTAGTGTCCTTGTGTCTCATCATTGTGACCTCATAGCACTGACGCTCACTGCGGCTCTGACCGTCTCCTCTAATAGTCGTCATGGTCGGGGAGGGATATAGGATTTTTCTGTTCTTTGTCCCCCAAGTCCGAACTGGGTAAAGAATAGAGCCGAGGTCTGGGAAAAGGCGCAGGTTCCAGTAATGAGAAGGGGTCAGTGACCACCAGCTGCTGATGGGGAGGTATTTGACGGTCACATAACATAAGTGCCACCACCAGGTTATGTGTGGACTGCAGCCGCCTGTCACTGGCTCCACAGGACATTCTTGGGTTGCAGAAGTATTAGCACCCTGGCCAGGGTGTTGAGGTACAGGATCAGGGAGCTGAACTAAACCTTTGTACCAGGAAAAGGAAAACAAATAATGGATTTAGTGATCGTCGTTTTCATCAGTTTATATTATTTTTTAGAATTGTGTCATTTACACAAATGAGGAAATGATTCAGAACAAATTGTTTTCGGCCAAAATTCAAAAAATTCTGATTCAATTTCCACAAATCCAGCCAAATGTCAGCTTGTCAGACACTGATTTGCTGCAGAGACCCCAGTTCCCACAGGTCCAAGAGCAAAGAGGCCCCAGTGCTGACAGGTCCAAGAGCGAAGAGGCCCCAGTGCCGACAGGTCCAAGAGCGAAGAGGCCCCAGTGCCGACAGGTCCAAGAGCGAAGAGGCCCCAGTGCCGACAGGTCCAAGAGCGAAGAGGCCCCAGTGCCGACAGGCCCTCGAGCGAAGAGGCCCCAGTGCCGACAGGTCCAAGAGCGAAGAGGCCCCAATGCCAAAAGGTCCAAGAGCAAAGAGTCCCCAATGCCAACAGGTCCAAGAGCAAAGAGGCCCCAGTGCCGACAAGTCAAAGAGCGAAGAGGCCCCAGTGCACACAGGTCGAAGAGCGAAGAGGCCCCAATGACAACAGGTCCAAGAGCAAAGAGACCCCAATGCCGACAGGTCCAAGAGCAAAGGGGCCCCAATGCTGAAAGGTCCAAGAGTGAAGAGGCCCCAGTGCAGACAGGTCCAAGAGCAAAGAGGCCTCCATGCCGACAGGTCCAAGAGCGAAGAGGCCCCAATGCCGATAGGACACCTTGGGCAGGTGAGGATCAGTTTTTATTATTTTTAACCCTTTCCAGGCCATCCGTTTATTATGATCTAGAAACTTATTTAGTGGCAATTTTGAATTAGACAAATTTTATTCAGACTGAATCTGCCCAAAATGGATCTTTGTAAACTTCACTTCATTGTGATTTTGTATGACTTTGTACATTACTTTGTCTGGTTTTGTTCCGATTTGTCTTTTTTACTGTGATATTTTGTTTTGCTGCTTGTTGTTTCCCCGGGGGCAGCATTTGCTGCTTCCCCCTGAATGGCACATGCAGTATCAGACTGGGGTGCCAAGGGCCCACCAGTAACATTGACTTTGGGAGCCCACTTTTCACCTACATACAAATATTACCCTACCCACGTTCACAAATTTACCTATATCGCTATATAGTAATAAACTGGGTAGTTTGGCTAATGAATGATAAGATGCTGCTTTTTTCTGTACAGAGTTAATCAAGTGAATATGACAAGTACTACCCATACAGTAAGGTTGGGGGCCCAGATTTGCACAGGGGCCCAACGGGGGGATTTCCTTGTTCCTCTATGGGCCAACCCGAGTCTGGGTACATGCTTTCCAGGGACTGAGCGATATAAGTATATGCGCCCCTTGTGCCCGGCGCCTTTATTTACAATTCCAAGGTTCAGCTTTGGTTTGTTTGCGGTGCTGACAGACGTCTCAGGATCACAGGTTGCGGAACCTGACCGTGGAGTCTTCCCAGCAAATATAATTAAACCCGAGAAAGCAGATGGTGAAGCAACAGGGACCAGAGAAGTCCTCGCCCGCATGTCATATTGGGGAAAGGAACCCGAGGAGCCTTATCCTGGGCTGCGATCACCTGGAGCTGACATGTAGAAGACTCATCCAGAGAAAGCAGAGGGTTTTATGTGACAGGTGACAAGTTTACCACAGACATGGAGGGGGATTGAAACTTTCACAACAGTGTCTGTTTCAGCCCTTGGAGCCCCAGCATTAGAGACGCGTAATGCACAGACTTATGTAATACGACAGGTGCCTCCATGGTGACCTGGAGAGTCGCACAGGGGTCACGAGAAACGCAACAGATCCTATTCCGACTGTCATGAGACCTATGGCGACCAAATTCCAGCTCACGTCTTCATGAGACGGCAGCGATACGCTGAGATTTCGTATCCGGATGGCAGGCGAGACGCAACGGGGGCCATAAGAAGAATACAAAATGCTGCAACTCTCCCGAGATGTCCTGCAACAAAGTACCCGGAACACAATCCGCCTGTTGTAACGTGGATGAGGCTTTGTTGCTTTAGGACTTTTTCATGATACTTTGTAGCCGCCCAGTCATAAAATCTCAGGCGCTTCATGTATCTCTATGGAGCACACTTGTGATGTCTCCCTTGGTGAGGCGAAACCTCCAGATTCAGCGGTCCGGATGAGCTGTAGTAATGGAGCACGGACAGATGACGTTGATGCAGCGAAGTGAATCAGTAGAAGTTGTGGAGGCTGTAGGGCACCTGGAAAAATGGAGGTCGGAGGAACAGAAGCTGGAGAGCACGAAGATGAGTGGAGACACGCAGATTGAAAGACGAGGCTGGAAGATGGAGCTGAGGCACTAGGAATAGGATGGTCAGTGAGAAACAGAACTGGAGGCAGCTAGAAGAATGGAGGCTGGAGGAACACAGGTAGGATGTCAGTAAAAATACCAGAGGCTGGAAAAATGGATGCTAGAGGGCAGCTAGAGGAATGGGGGCTGGAAATCAGCTGGAGAAATGGAGGCTGGAGAGCAGCTGGAAGAATGGAGGTTAGAGGACAGCTAGAGGAATGGAGCTTGGAGCAGGTGTAGAAACAGAGACTAGAAGAACAGAGGCTGGAGGGCAGCTAGCGGAATGGAGGAGGTGGAGAAACTGAGATTGGAGGAATGGCCAGTGTGAAGGATCTCTTACACATTGCATGTATACCAACTTATGCTCCGGCTCATTTCTTTGGTTCTGCTTTAGTTTCTTATTTTTTTGTACAAACAGGGGTGTAGCTCCCCTTTTCTGAGCTAGGCATATAATTTATATAGCCCTCCATCGATAGGTGTCTGAAAAGTTGGGACCCCTGTCCTGCTCTGCCCTTATCTACATTAAAGTTGGCTGACACAAGGTAAGAGACAGGATAGGATGGTCCCGATTATGTCACCTTCTTGTGGTACGATGGCTTTTATGCTTTTTTGATAAGCACCAATACCTGGTTTACAAACAACAGTATCACTGTGCTTGATTGGCAGCAAACTCGTCTGACCTTAACCCCATAGAGAATCTATAGAGTATTGTCAAGAGGAAGATGAGAGACACCAGACCTAACAATGCAGACGAGCTGAAGGCTGCTATCAAAGCGACCTGAGCTTCCATAACCCCTCAGCAGTGTCACAGGCTGATCGCCTCCATGTCACGCCGCATTGATGCAATAATTGATGCCAAAGGAGCCCCGACCAAGTATTGAGTGCATTTACTGATCATACATTTCAGGACGACATTTCAGATTTTACAATCATTTTTCAAGCTGGTGTTATAAAGTATCTAATTTACTGACATAATGACTTTTGGGTTTTCATTGGCTGTAAGCCATAATCATCAACATTAACAGAAATAAACACGTGGAATAGATCACTCTGTGTGTAATGACTCTAGAATATAGGATATTCACTTTTTGTATTGAAGAACTGAGATAAATTCACCTTTTAATGATATTCTAATTTTCTGAGCAGCTCCTGTATGTAACAATGCCGGCAATGTAACACAGCAAATCTGGGTATGTCAAGAGACTCAGTTGTGTTAATATAGCAGAACCTGGAGCTACATCAAAGCTGAATACGTCAGGAGACTCGCTCATGGTGATGTAGCTAAATATAATAGGAAACTCTCTATCAGCGATGTAGCACTGGCTGGCCATACAACAGAACTGGATGTATTGAGACTAATAAGCAATGACAAAGCAGAGCCCAGTGGCACAGTAGAGCGGGGTATGTCAGGAGTCTCACTTGTGGGCAGGATTAGGCTGGGTTCACAATGCGTTAGTGCAGTCCGTTTAATGGATGCGTTACAAAGCGGCAGTAACGCGATGTAACGCATCCGTTATTGCACCCATAGACTGCCATAGGCATAACGCATCCCAACGCATGTCAAAATCAGTATGCGTTAGCAATGTTCCGTTATGCTATGACGCACCCTTGAACAGTCTACCACGTTAAAGGGTCCGTCGCTGTGAGCGCAGAGCGAACATATGCGTTTGCTCTGCATATAAATCTATTGTTAACGCAGTCGGACGCAATGCGACCGTGCGTTAACATGCGCTAACGCGATCGCTATAACGTAATCTCATAAAACATTTTAGGATCACAGCATTAGCGTATCCGTTTAACGCATCCGTTAAACGGACTGCACTAACGCGATGTGAACCTAGCCTTAGCGTGGAGTAGTAGTCAAACACAAGCTACATGTTCATTACCTGAATACTCGGGCAGAAATATCAGAGGGCAAGAGAAGGAGCCGACAGAGACGGCAGGAGCTTCGCCTGGTGCTGCTGGATCCTGGAAATAATAATAATAATTTTATTTCTATAGCGCCGACATATTCCGCAGCAATTTACATTATAGAGGGGATTTGTACAGACAATAGACATTACAGCATAACAATGAGCACAGATCAAAACAGATACCAAGAGGAATGAGGGCCCTGCTCACAAGCTTACAATCTATAGGGAAAATATGGGAGACACGAGAGGTGGATGGTAACAATTGCTTTCATTGTTTGGACCAGCCATAGTGTAAGAATCGGGTGTTCCTGTAATGCTGCATGAACCGGATATCAGCCTAAGTATGTAACAGTACAGACACAGAGGGCTATTAAATGCATAAAGCGTGTGAGGACATAATACGAGGAACCTGATAATGGTAAAAATATTGAATGGGCAACACAGGGATAGTTAGGTTAATGCGTTGAACAAATGCGTTTTAGGGCACGGTTAAAACGGTGGAGATTGGGGATTAATCGTATTAACCAGGGTAGTGCATTCCAAAGAATTGGCGCAGCACGTGAAAAGTCTTGGAGACGGGAGTGGGAGGTTCTGATTATTGAGGATGCTAACCTCAGGTCATTAGGAGAACGGAGGGCACAGGTAGGATGGTAGACTGAGACAAGGGAGGAGATGTAGGGTGGTGCTGAGCCATGGAGTGCTTTGTGGGTGAGGGTGATAAGTTTGTACTGGATTCTGTAGTGGATGGGTAACCAGTGTAATGACTGGCACAAGGTAGAGGCATCGGTGTAACGGTTGGTGAGGAATATGATTCTGACTGCAGCATTCAAGACAGATTGGAGAGGGGAGAGTTTGGTAAGAGGGAGACCGATTAGTTGTCACGCTGTCACTGCATACAGGAGGTCCGGGGTCTATGCTGACCCTAAGCAGGGGCCCTGGCTAATCCCTCTACCTGGAGGTACTGTTGATGGTACAGAGGTCCAGGCCACCAGCGTAACCCTATCTCCTGCAAATCCCTGACCCTGAGTAATCTAGTCCTGAGAAGGACCCCGATCACAACACAGGGGACTGGAAGGTATATGCCTAAACACAGTAATAGACGAACGAGACAGTACAAGGGGTAAACTAAAATCCACCTTGCATACAAAACTGACTCCACAAAAACAGAGGGAACACCAACGGGTACAGAGATAAATGATAAAGCGAGGAGGGGAAAAAACCACACCAGGTACTCTTCACTTCAGACTTCACAATACCACAATCCGCTCTGCTGGTCTGCATGAATGCTTTCACCGACACATTCCTAGCAGACTGGCAGGTATATGAAGGAATCTGCAGCATTAACTGCAGCTGGGCGAGGCCGGGCCTCGTCTAGCACAGAGAGAGAATTAACTCCCTCACTGCCGAAAAACACCAAGCACCAAAAACTCAGCTGCGCGAAGTCAGGTTGTGTAATCGCGACGATCTTCGTGGCGACACACCC